>VDFB02000010.1:13309129-13612259 GCA_007258455.2 Sequoia sempervirens | reverse complement strand
AATTTTGAATTCTAGTGATAACTGATATACAATTGAAGTTTGAAGGGGAACAAGCTTTTGAAAAAGTCAAATTGTTGAGGAGTTTGAGGAAAGAAGAACCAAAGGCTACATAATTGGGTAGAACTCCTCCATTTGAAACTCTGGTTTTTTAGGTATGTGAAGTCTTTGTACATTTTTTTTCATTCTATTATGGCTTCCTTTCATTTTTGTTGTTTTGCATATTACATGTTGATCATTATTTGTTTGTCATGTTACAACCTTAGGTTGTCAATGGACATTTTAAATTACACAATTCTATACACTTTCCAATTACATTTTTAAACCACATCTCTTTGAGGTATTTTGTTATTTAACAATTGACTTACTTTGTGTATGCTTCCAAAGCTTCCATTGAGGTATTTTGTCAAATAGTTATACAAACTAGTTGATTGCCTTGTCTATGCTACCAAATTTTCCATACATGTCTCTAAAAAAATGGAATATACTCCTAATGCAGTAGGGGTAGGCCTAACACACAACTCCAATCTGCAAACACAATTTTCAATTTATATTTTCATCAGGACCTCTTCATTCAGCATATTCACACTGTTCCTTGTAGCATATCAAAGTCACTCAATCAGGTATAATTCCACTCACACAACCTTTCAACTCACAACACAACACACATCAGGGACCCATTACAGAGCCTTTCAACATATCCAACAATCACCAATGCTTGTGTTTGTACCAAACTGCACAAATCAGGTTTTCCACGCTTTTAAGGGCCCAAATTAGCCCACTTTTACAAAGGGACCACCTTCAAAACTTCAAATTACAGCGTTAGATTGCAACATTCAATCATTTACCACCCAAACCATAAAACCCTCTCCCTAGGCTTAGAAACCCTAGGTTTTATTGAAAGTAGCATTTGTCAAACACTCCAAAACTTGAAAATTGTTCAAACAAGTCTAAAATACCCTGCTCATGCTCAATCTAACATAAAATAACACTACCCAACTCAAAAACTCAATTTCACTCACCAAAACCTCATTTTTCTTAAGGAAATCTCAATATTTCCTCATTTGGTTTGATGCCCAATCCAAGGATCATCCTCCATTCAAGTTTCTCATGGCCTTTGATAATGTTTCCCTCCTAAAACAAACCACTTCAACTTCCAAAACTAACATTTGAAAGAGGTGACCATTGGTCTCCCTCTTTAATACACTTTTACAACCTTGGTGTAGGAGCACCTACACCTCATCCTCCATATTTGATCATTTGATGGTAATTAGGAGGTTAATAGGTAGGTGGATGAGTCTTTGAGCATGTTTTTCTTTGAATAAGGTCAATCAAGACCACTAAGCATGTCTTAGGTTGAGTTTTTGAGTTTAGGTGTTAAAATGTGAAAAATGGTGATCTTGCACTAAAGTATCTTTGTAGCCTTTGAAGGCAAGTTTTTGAATTTACATGTAAAGTGTGCAATATTAGTGTTTTTTGGATGTAATAAGTCTCATGATTTGAATCCATTGGTGTGGTTTTAGTGAGTTATAGGTGTTAGGGGTGCAAACTTACAATATGAGTAATATTGTTGTTATATCATGTGTAAATGATGTAAACTTGGCCTTCAACGGTCATTAAGGGTTTGAAATTCAGTTGCAAGGTAGTTGGTCGGTGGGATGTGAAGAAGAAGCCTTTAAATGGCATGTAGACACAGAATGTAAGTTTGATTTAGAGTTTTTGAGAAGAAAATACATCGAAATCTCAAGTTTAGTAGCAATTTTCTGTGTTTTCATGTTTTTTCCTGACCTATAATTTGTGTAAGGTACCCTATGATGTCTGATTTAAGTGTAGGATGCATTATTTGAGTGTTAGGAAAGAAATAGGAGTAATAAACCTACTACTACAGTGAGTTTTGTGAACAAAAATGCATGTGAATGAGGGCTTAGGCCTAGGGTTTGGAAGAATCTCTATGGGAGGTCATGATGTTTTGAACTTTTAGGCATGTGTAGGGTTAATTTCCTTTGTTCAAGTTGGTTTTAAAGTCAAGGAGGTTGTGGAAGTAACATATTCAATAAACCCTCTTGAATAGTGCATAAAACAAGGGTTTTCAGGTTTGGCATGAATTTGTCTGTACCAGAGGAATCTAGTTGAGGTTTTGGAGGTTTGGGAACCTAAGAAATTATTCCCCAAGGTTTCAAGGTCCTGTGATAAGTTTGAGGGCATGTTGCTTTGCAAATTAGGCCTAATTAGCCTAATTAGGTCAGCCTAGAAGGGGTGTTTTTGGATATTTGGTTCAAAGGAATTGTACCTGACATTGAGATATGTGTAATAACTCTAAAATGGGTGTCTAAAACCATCAATGTTTTTTCTAGTGTTTTGGAGAATATTTGAGTTATTGGGAAAAAACTGAGTTTCCACTACTACTAGGGTTCAAGGGGTGAAAGTGTGAAATCTAACTTTTGATCATTGTCAAGCTTTGAGGGTTGTTTGGTTTGTTCAATTAGGTCATCTTAATCTTGTTAGATGCCTCTTAAAGGCATGTTGTCAAATTGGTTGTGATTGAGCTTCCCAGGTCTACATCAAACTCATGTGACCAAACAGACTGTTCCAATGTGTCCGAATAGGTATGTTTATGCTAGGCATGGTCCTCTTTTGCATCCAAACACGTGGAATCGCTCGGAGCTACGTTCAACTGGACCGTTCCCTTAAGGGTCCAAAGTTCAAAATGGCTACAAACTTCAACATGTTACTCGGATGCTGTGATGCTTTATAATTTCTCTTATGATCCTATGAGATCACATTGGACCCCTCTACAATAACCTCTCTCGGTTTTTGTTATCTCGGAGTGGTTTTCCCATGGTGTCCAGTTTTCAGTTGATGGAAAAAGTGTCAAATGCAGGCAATGGAAAGTTGCAAACTAGTGCAACTTTCGTTCTGCAACTCATGTGACCAAACAGACTGTTCCAACACATCCAAATAGGTATGTTTATGCTATGCATGGTCCTCTTTCATACCCAAACACACGGAATCACTTCAAGCTACGTTCAACCGGATCAATCCCTTAAGGGTTCGAGTGTAATATGTTGAAATAGGCCATTCCATCTATTGTTCAGGTTGTGTCTCGGTGATATGGGCCTTATGTAAGTAGGATAGGGAGTAGGAATAATAAAATAGCATTGGTAAAGGCATTGGAATAGATTACTAACACTGCCCCTATTCAAAATTCAAAATTGAGGCCCCTTAAAAGCAAGGCTAGAAGAGGTGAAGAGAAGAAATTGCTTGAAAATAAGTTAGAATAGGTTGGAAATAGGGTGAGGTTGTGGAGTTTGATGTGTTCAAAAGGTCTACAAGGACAAGGGAGGTCAAAAGTATGTTATGGCATGATGCCCTAGTTGGGAAAATAGCGGTTTTGAATGAAAAAGAGATGTTTGAGGGAGTAAAAGTGGGTAAAGTCAAGAGGCAACATAATTTGGTGGTCATTAAGTTTGTGTAGGCAGAATGAAGAGTGTTGGAATAGGTTTTGAGGTTCGGGGGTTCGGTTTGCCGATTAGGCCAAATTTTTTTGGAGGGGGGTTTGGTTCGTTTTGGGTTTGTTGATACAAAAATCATGTAAAAATAAAATATAAATATATATGCAGCCTAGAAGCATGCATCAGGATTAGAATATCACATAACATCATATAAACAACAAAACCACCATAAACTTGAATGTCATTTAAAACATGCATGATAAATATTCATCGTTGAAACTTGAATTGTGGTAGCTTGATATACATAGTCTATTGATGCTAGGATTCAATTTGTATGATTTTGAAAAAAGAAGCCAACTGCTCGTAGAGTTATCAGCGTTATTCATAAATCATAAGAATTTGTTTAGTACACTAGCCATTTTGATGTCTTCTTGTAGTCTCAAACATTATTTTGTATCATTGTTACATTGGTCTTGAGAGTGGTAGCTTAATATAGCTCCACAATACAAAATCCGGTTTACCTGTGCAGTGTAACAATGGCATAGGCAGATTTTTCTTTCAAAGAACCAAAAGGTGAGTGCACAATTGAAGTGTATAAACACATATCTTTTTGTAATATTCATCGTTGAAACTTGAATTGTGGTAGCTTGATATACAGAGTCTATTGATGCTAGGGTTCAATTTGTATGATTTTGAAAAAAGAAGCCAACTAAGTAGAGTTATCAGCGTTATTCATAAATCATAAGAATTTTTTTTGTACACTAGCCATTTTGATGTCTTCTTGCAGTCTCAAACATTATTTTGTATCATTGTTACATTGGTCTTGAGAGTAGTAGCTTAATATAGCTCCACAATACAAAATTTGCTTTACCTGTGCAGTGTAACAATGGCATAGGCAGATTTTTTTTTCAAAGAACCAAAGGGTGAGTGCACAATTGAAGTGTATAAACACATATCTTTTTGTAATATCAAGGATACTTTTTGAAACTTCCATTAATTTCTAATCTAAAAGGAAAATTCTTATGTATCCTTTGCTTAATTGAGTTGTTCCAATCAAAGGATTAAATATATTGGAAACTTTTTATCAATCATTTCATAGAATACCAATTGAAAACGTGTTTTTTTCCTTTAGATAAAGTTGTTTACCATCAATCAATTAATTTATTCAAGACAAACCATGAAGGACAATAATGATCAATGCTATGGCTAACCAATTAATAAGTATACACGTGAATAAGTCAAGCATGTACATGTGAATAAGGGAAGCACAAGTAGTCACAAACACGTATGCCTTGAAGTATACACACAAATGCATAGTATACATAGCTTAATACAAAGTATATGCATGAATATAAGGTATACACATGAAAATGCGTAAGTTGCAAAGTATACATTGGAACACATGCAAGTCACAAAGTATACACGTATGTTGTAAAGTATACACTTGAAACATGTAACTCATATATATTGAACCATGAATTTATAACATGCAAATATGGACACCATCGATAAAAAAGATTTGTATTAACCAAATAGCCATGTACGCATACATCAATATATGTCGATATAAGTATAAAATATAGGTACAAAATAGCCATATAGGCTTACGAGAATGCCATATAGGCATACAATGTCAAATATATCCAATACAAAATATGTACAAAAATGTCATGTAGGCATACAACAAAGGACTCTGGAATCAAAAGTCATTGCTCTCCAGGCTCTCGAAATAAACTCTTACCCTTTGTTGGTCGATCAGATGGCAATAGGTTTGTCACTCATTTCTGCTGCACTCAAGGAGTGCTCTTGCTGCTCCTCCTACTACTGTTAAGTTCTTGGTGAAGTTTTAACTGTTACAATAAGAAGTAAAGGCATTAATATATAGAAATTGCATTATAAAAAATAATATATTTTAAAAAAATCACTTACGACTATCTCGTGATCACTCTCCATGAGGGAAATATTCGCACGCCGATGTTGAGGCATGCTCAAGCACTGTATAAACCATCCAAATAGAAATTAGACTACAAATCAATAATTTGGTTTGATTTTTCACTCGAACTAACATCTATAACAATGAACGTAAATTGAAATTTAGTAATTTGCCTCATACCTCCCCTGTCAAAGCCATCGAGGATTGTATAGCGGATGAAATACCAATATCCATTTCCCTCGTAACATTTGGAGGTGTTTCCACAACCAACATCTGAAAATAAAACAAAAAATTATTTAATCACAAAAAAGTTACAATAGCGATCCACGTCATGACTTATAGTGTATGAGATCAAATGAACAAAATTTTAAGTACTTATTAAACTATATATTTCTGATTATCATGCTTACTATTTTCCCTATCCATATCTTGTTCGAAAGGACGTGTTCTTAGGCTTTTACCCATAGCAGCGAGCCATTGAATCGTTTGATTAAATGCTTTCGTAAACATGTACGATAACTGTGGTGGCATAGAGAAGGCAGTGAATTGTTTGAAAAAATGCCTCAAAAGAAATGGGGTCTTGTCGTGATGGAATTCCATTACAAACAAATGCACGTCATGGCATTCCATCACCATAAGAACACATTTCTTTAAGGCATTTTTTCAAAAATTTCATTGCCTTATCTATGGTATTATTGCTTACTATTATGCTTTGATAGATATTTTTCCAAGCATCCATTGTTTGTTGGAAAGCACCTATTTTAGGCTTTTAGCCATAGCAGCAAGGAAGCACGAGTAGTTTGATAAAATGCTTTGGTGCACATGTATGAAAATTTTGGTATCATAGAAAAGGTGGTGAGCATTTTGAAGAAATGTGGTCTCATGGTGATGGAATGGAATTCCATCACCATGAGACCGCATTTCTTTGAGGCATTTTTTGAAACTACTAACTTCCTTGTCTATGCTATTGCTTACTATTATGGTTTCATAGATTTTTTCCAAACATCTATAGTTTGTCGTGCAAGTGCACCTTTGCAAGCACATGCCTCCATGTGAAGAAATTGGATCACTGCTTATATTGACTTTCTAAACAACTATATTGTAGTTGAAATTTTGTCATCTATCAACATCTAGTTATTAGTTATGGAATGTGAAGTAATGCTTTGAGTTTGAATGATGTGCAATGCAACATAACCAACGATATGAATATAAACTACACAAATTTGTTAAGTACAATTCATTAGTTAAACTCTTTATTCTATTACCTGCGTGAAGGTTTGAGTAAATCCACTGGCACTGGGAGGTATTCCCTTGAAACCTCCAATATTACCCTGTTCAACATCCAAAATAACATATTAAAATACCATTCATAAAACAATGCAATTAACATGTAATAAATTTATAATTGTTTACTAGTTACATACCCTATCGATAGGTGTACTGTAGAAATAAGTAGGTGGAGGTCCAATGTATCCAGTCTCAACACTGTGACCTTGCAATTTTATTAAAATCATAAAACTAAATTAGTTAATCTTACATTTCAAAATTAAATTTAATAAATTAAATTCAATGAACATGCTAGCTTTTACCTAAGTATCAATGCCATATGCATCATGCAAAATGTCAACTGCCCTCTCCATCTCCGTAGCTGCATACGGATCCTCCGCAGTAGCCTCCTGAGTGCCGGTGGGGTCATATGAACAATTCATCCTACAAGATTGACACACATGGGATCGAAGGCCACCACTCGAAGACTCCCCTAGATGGCGCTATAGAATAGGGCTAGTATGATGGATGACACTCTAGGACAAAGTGTTGATCGCATGGAATGTCTCTACATCGACACTCTCCTTCACGATGACAGGCATAACAACGTGCTCATGAGGCGGCCTAGCGAGAGCTCGTCTCCCTTGTTGCGTAGGATCCAACTATGCATCGGGCCTATCCTGAGCCAACCCCCACCTCTCCCCTGGAAGTCCCTCATATCAAAATAATTTGGGATTTTGTTCAATATGAACTCACTGTATAGTTTCCTAAGAAAATACTAGGGGACTTCACAATTGTTGCATGGTCAGTCATCAAAGACCATGTAAGTACCTATCATAAAAACAGTTCCTAATCTCTTGTGGTGGCACCAATGAATAGGAAACCTCTTCGCATTGAGGCTAAGATTTTGATTTTTGCATGGGTCAGTGAATAATGAGCACAAATCACCTTTTGTAATTTTTAAATAATTTACTTGTTTATATGATAATTTATCTGCATAATATGCCCTACCTGCCTGCCTCCTATCTTACCATCCAGTTATTTGTTTGCTAATTGAATCTACATTTTTTAACATATCTTTCAATGAATTTGTGAGGGTCATTCTTTTTGTGGTTGAACCATTTGGATCACTCAACCTACTAATAAAATCCTTAATTTTTTTTTTTGTTTTCAATCTCACTCATTAAATTTTGTTGAGTGTTAGGAGGGTGTTAAGGGATTGGTGGAGGAGGTTGTTGTTGAGGTTGATTTTCTTGTTGAGGATTTTGTTCTTTAGGATTTGGTTGCTCTTCTTGTTGAGGATTTTGTGGGTTTGCGGGTTCATTTGCATCTCCTACAAATTCAAAAATTTATATATCAAATATAACCTAAAACTAAGAAATTCAAAACAAATAGTTCAAACAATACTTACCTCTCCCACCTATTCGTCGCCGTGGCACCATCCTTGCAAAGAAATAACAACTCTTATTGAAAATTTGTGCCCAAAACCTCCTCCTAGAATGTGAGCGCAAAAGTTGGGGGTTTTGGCCACGGGCAAAAGAAGAAAACAGTCAAAGTGAAAATGAAGACTTTCACTTTTTTTTTTGCTTTTAACGTGCTATAACGTGAGCGTGTTATAACGTGCTCACGTTATAGCATTTTCAAACTTTTTTTTAGAAAGTGGCCATGAAATTGCTACCCAACTTCATGCACCCCGATGATTGTTTCTGAAAGATAAGGTCAAGAGAATACAAATTTGAGGCTATGGTCTAGTCTAAGTTTAATGAGCTTTCTAATCAAGAGGTTTATGCAAACTAAAAGGATGACCTATGGGTAATGTCTAATGCAAGAAGATGAGGTGATGGATGAATGACTAATGACAGAAATGAAGTGAACAAGTCCTTGGCCTAAATAGATTTGAATGTCAAGTTTGTTTTAAATGTGTTGGCCTAGTTTGCTTCAAGGTTTGAATGTCGTAATTTTTAGGTGTGGTGTTTGATTTACTTGTTTTCTTTGAATACACACACATAAAACACAATGTTTTTTTTGTTTTTGTTTGACTATTGTAATTGAGATAAAATCACATTCAAGTACAAATCATATGCTGGTAGAGACAATATTTGTTGGATTCCCATTGCGGATAAGCCACACTTATTCAGAGCGGATAGCTTAGAAGTTTGGTGGCATTGGATCCCCCTTACACGACACACACTTCTCAGGCTCACCAAACTTTGAATTCCCAAAGACCCGAAGATCTCAAGGAACTTGTTATCTCAACTTTGAACTGCGAGAATTGGTGCGACTTCAGAGGTCCAACCTCTTGCGCTAAGAAAGAGAAGGATTTTGGCTACTAAAATAGTTTGTTCTTAGTAAGGGCATTTGTTCAGGTGGCCATACAAACAACGATTCACTCCGATTAGGAGGCCTCCTAAACTGCAGAGGTTATGATCTACAGGTTTTTATGCACCACAAGGGTA
This sequence comes from Sequoia sempervirens, assembly GCA_007258455.2. Taxonomy (NCBI): domain Eukaryota; kingdom Viridiplantae; phylum Streptophyta; class Pinopsida; order Cupressales; family Cupressaceae; genus Sequoia; species Sequoia sempervirens. Next base: position 13,603,155 of record VDFB02000010.1, on the reverse strand, counting down.
CTAAGGGAGACCTTCGTCAGTATGACACATCCACACCTATTGCTTATGAATTTTGTCACAAACACATTTTTTTATATAGTGGTTTGAAAGAGCTTGGATTTAGCTTGTTACCGCTTGGGTTGTTCCCACCTATCGAAGCGGACTAGCAGGACCTCTAAGAAAATAAAACTTGAGCATCACTAACACTTTTCTCTTGCACCCAGGACCACGAAATTCAGGGGAGAGGATAGTGTGTGTTAGCAGTAGGTCCACTCAACACATGCACAAGTGTGCCAAACACAGAAAACAAATGTTCTTTTTAAGCACCAATCGAAGTGTTTTCTATACTAAAAGACAATCAATTTTAAAAATCAAATCTTCAAGAAACGTCCTGCACCAAATGTCATTTGTAGTTTCAAGTTTCCAGTCTTCGACAAACTTGTATTCAAGTTTTCACTCTAAGCCTTTGACATGCGAACCTGCAAAAAAGTCCAATCAACACGAATTAGCTACAAAATCAAAATTAAACTAAAACAAAAACTAACATTTAATCTAAGTAATAAAAATTAATATACAAAATTAATCTAGTCTAAAAATCTAATTAATCTAAGTTAAAAAAAATCCTAAAATCTAAGTCTAAATGAAATTAAAAAAATCTAAAGCTAAATTAAATCTAAAAATCTAAATCTAATTAAGACTAAAAAAAAATCTAAAATATAATTAATCTAAAATCTAATTAATTTAAAATGTAAATCTAATTTAATCTAATTAATATAAAATCTAGAATCTAAATTAGAAAAATTTAAATCAAAATTAAATTAGAAAATCTAAATCTAAAATTAAGTTAGAAATTTAAATCTAAATTAAATTAGAAAGTTAAATGTAAATTAAATTGGAAAAATCCAAATCTTAAATCTAAACTAAATAAGGTATTAATGATCATGGGAACTAAAGAGGGAAGGTGAAAATAAAATATGCAGCCACATAACATCTCTTCAGATTCTCACCATGCTCCCAAGACGGCCTGGCTAGGATCTGCGACCTTTAGAATGAATCTGTGTGTATGGCACAATCGTTCCAATATCACAGAAGTGAGGGAAGAGCCCGCCTCGTTTTCATGGAGTTAAATTCCTTGCAGTAATCCTGTGCAATTTCGGATGCTTGTCCCTACAAGGTCTTAGCAAACAAACTTTTCTGATCCTCTTTATCACGAAACATTGATCAAGTAATTCGAAAAAACATATGGCAACATGTAATTCGAAAAAAGAGAAATGACTCGAAGGACTTGGAGCAATCAGGTAGTGTTGAAGATGGTGATAGGCATATAAAAGGATTAGATGATGTTGAGTATGCAAAGTGCCACCCGCGCGGCGTTGGGTGAGTGGAGAACAGGTTTGGTAGATGCTTGGACAATCTACATGCACGGAGAGAAAAGTAGCTTATTCCAAAAAGAAGAGTAGCGAAAAAAAATTAGGGATTTTTCTTCAGAAATAAATTACAGTTAGGAGGCGCACATAATATGATCTTGAGTAAAGGCATCCAGGGACGTGAAGTGTGAAGATTGACAAAGACGTTGAGGACACCACCCTTATTGTGCAAAATGCTGGATGCATACCACTTCTGAAATCCTTAAATTTGTATTTTCTGAATATGACGAGCTCGAAGAATGCACAGTGATAATGGATAAAGGAATTGGAAAATCTAAGGGCTATGGCTTTGTAACCTACAAACACATGGACATCGCGCAGAGGGCTATGAAGGAACCCATCAAGAAGATTGACAATTGAATGGTTGCCTGTCAGATGGCCTGTATGGGTCTCGTGCCGCAACAATCTACTAGCGATCCTGCGGGGTGCAAGATTTATGTAAGTAATGTACCGGCCAATATGCTTGCGGAGAAATTGCTTAGCTTCTTTTTCTAAGTATGGGAAGTAGAAGAAGGCCCGTGAGGGTTCGATAAACAGACTGGTTATGCAGACTGGACAAAATTTCACTACTACCGTACTTCCAGGCAGGTAAGCGAGCAGGCTGATTTGATTGATTGTGAAAATGCCAGAAGGTAAAGTAGATGGTGATGGCTCTATAAGACAATATGGTCGGTACACTGACGTGCTGGGTAAAGGCACCTTCAAGACTGTTTATAGGGCATTTGATAAAGCTAAGGGGATAAAAGTGGCCTACAATCAAGTGAGGATTGATGAACTTCTGCATAATTGTGATGATCTAGAGAGATTATATTCAGAAGTGCATACTGATTTATCTTTGGAAGGGTAGGATCTGGATAAAAATAACCGTGTCAAAAAATATGTTCAACAAAAAGAGTTAAAATTAAAGCGGTTTATGTATTTTTGTGTCAAGGAATGCTTCCTTTGTAAGCTAAAGATCTGTATTTGTAGGCAAACCAATAATCAGTACAAATCGATAATATAAATTTCCAGCAGAAACCGATAACAATAATAAAATAGCAGGCAAAGAAAAATTCACGTCGAGTTCCCCAGATGTGATCAGGAAATTAAACCAGGATTAGAAATCATTAAACTTAAACTTTAAAGATTCTAATCAAATAATAGAGCACAAAAGAAAGCATAAAATATAAAATATTGAAACGTTGTTACCCAAGTCTTCATGCTTCCATTGAATCACCTCTATTATCCTCCTCCATTTCACTTCTAAGTAACTAATGCCCTCAGATTATAAGTGCACTTAAAAGTCTATGTCTATGCCTAACAAAATATCTGAGTTTTCTCAATAGGACGGTAGCATATAAATTCTAGATAGATCAAAATGATAGTGACAACGCTATTTATAGAGACCCAGATGGAAAATGGACGGAAGAGATCAATTAATTTTTATTTCAATCAATGGTCGAAATTGAACGAGACGAGATAAGATAAGATTGAAAATGAAGGAGAATGAGGAAATTGAACGATTTTTCCACAAAATCAATTAGCTCGAAGAGGAAAATGCATTTTCAAATAATGGAAACATTATTTAAATGCAAAAGGAAAAATCAAGTTATCTTTTTGATTAAATAGAAATTTAATTCAAAAAGGTGAGCGAAAAGCCAAGTCATTAATTAAATAAGATTTAATTAATTTATGATAGAAAAACTAACAGTGAATAATTAAATAATTAATATAATTATTTAATTATAATGGAAAGTGGAAATAATTAAATAAATAAAGTTAATTTAATTATAGAGGAAAAACATTAGTGACGTAATTGAATAAATATGATTTATTTAATTAATCAAGATTAATGAAGAAATGAATTAAATTAATTAATTAAATAATTAAGAACTATTTAATTAATAGCAAAAATATGACCCTAGACAATGGAAAAATGGTGTTAACAAGCCTAAGACATTTTTCAATGTCTACAATTACCACTTGTATATCTAATTATAATAGCATGATGAGTTTTAATGTGAAATAATAGTATTTCTCTTAAGGTTAATTTTCTTAGTTTTGATATGGTTTTCTATTAATAATTTTGAAGTTATTTGAACCAATAAAAACATTATGCAAGTTAACATAAACATCCAAAAAGGGTGCCCTTAATAATAAGGACATGACAAGCTACTATGAGGAATTTAGGATCAATACTAAGATTGAAGGATCAATGAATAGATGTGAATCTAAATCAAGTTTAAAATTTCCTATTAATAAATTATCTTATTATTTTGTTGTTTTGGTGAGCCTTACACAATATTTTTTTTACAAGCATTCACCATATTAAATAGAGAATAAACTAGTACTTGAGCATACTGGTGGCAAGGATTGATACAACACTGTGGATATCTAGAGCAAAAAATATATCTCTTTGGTAAGATGATAGTAGATATAATATTATTTTAGAAGGATTATAAGTTGTGATGTGAAATGTATATGATTATTAATAGGAAATGTATTTGTCACATTTAATATAAATCTTTTCATATCTATACATAGAATAGACATATGCTAGTTCAAACATGTACACATCAAGATAATACACCTTATTTCATATCGCTAGTTCAAACATGTACACATCAAAATAATACACCTTATTTCATATCGCTATTTTGACATAACTTTAAATGGTATTCCTTTAATTTGAAACACATGTGCTTTTTTTAAGGAAAATATTAGCACTAAAGATTCATATGATCCTTTGTGATAACTATTAGTGCCTTCCATTGCAAGTTATACATAAAACATAAATAAAAATAAGTTCTATAGTAAACAATCCTAAAATAAAATTATTTCAGATAATGGTGCCCAAATAGTCAATTCCTATACCTTATTGGCGTAACTGAGTCAACCATCCATTAAATAGCAGAACGGTCATGTGAACTTTGACAAGTAGGAGTTAAATGCCAGAGGGAAGGGTGCAGCGTGCGTGCCCAGCATACAAAGGAATGGCGTTCCCCTCCCGGCATTAATCACGCCTGCTCATCACCATACTTCTGTCCCCTGCACCACGTGAAGAGAAAATGTAGGCAGGTGGAGGAAGACGCAAGGGGGCGTAGCCTTTCGTAGGGGTAATGGGTAGAACGTGGGGAGTGGGGGGCAGGAGCTTGAGGGAAAATGGAGGATTCTGTGCAATCCCCAACCTCAAGAATGGTCTAAGGCAGAAACGAAGACAGACATTCCAACATGGGAGAAGCATGCGACAGTGATCGATATCCCTCGCTTCGATTATAAGGCTCCCTCCGCTCTTCTTCAAACTTTCCACTCAGGATTTCTCATTACATGTCCAATAAGTATGCATCTTATTTCTCTCAATTCCTTTTATTGCTTGCATTCCTTGTAATAATGGTTTTTTTTTAGAACCCTTTTAAAATTTATCAGTTATCCAAATACCCACATAGAATTTGTAGCAGACGTTACATGAATGGTGTTTTATTTGTATACATAAGTTTCTTGGCAAAACATCGACTTAGAATTGTTAGCAGATGTTTCATGCCTGGATGTACTCGTTTAAATTTGGGCTAGCTTAAGTGCCGCCATAATTGTTACAGCATAGCATTGCAACGTCGGTTTATTGTTGTAAGGGGGATGTGAACTCAGGTTACGCTATTATATGTTTGCTCTATTTCTATCACGGAGAATCATCATCACATTGGGATTTAAAGGGAAGATAGAAGTTGGAACTGTACTGATGTCCACGATTGACTAGAATTCTCTTAAAAGAAGATCTAGGTGTAAATTAAATTGTTAGCAGTGAAACCCTGTATATGGTGAGGCCAGCCTTGGATTTTATCATCCCGGGTCCCATGGCTTTGAAGCGGCATTTGAAGCAGGAATGCATGGACACACATATTAAAACGAGAAGGCAATACACCAAAATGTCCACTCTTATGCATGAATTCACAAAGAAAGAAAGAAACAGAGAAGTTTTATTAATGCCTACGAATTACTAAAGAACTCAAAATCACAAGATACAGTAGACTTTAGGAGTGCGAAAAGGAATTCTGACGATTAAAGATGGACCATAATCCTTCTCTCTGGTGTGCTTTTGTTTGGGAGCCCCCTTGTTTTATGATTATTAATTTTTTATTTTTGATACATTTCTTAAAGGCATTCTGTCAAACAGTTCACGAGCCTTGTCTGTGCTCCGCATTTCTTTGAGGCATTCTGTCAAACAGTTCACGTGTCTTGCCTATGCTTCCACATTTTGCATTCATGAACTTATTCTGTCAAACGGTTCTCGCACCTAATCTGTGCTTCCACAGTTTGCATACATGTCTACTAGGGCAGTTGCAGCCACAACCTCTGATAAAATTTCTCCCTTATGCTTCGACGGATGTCTGTACCCTGCTCCCAAACTTCCATTGTGGAATGCGCGGGGAGGATACTAGAAAGGGTGCAGAATTTGGCTTGCACCTGCCGATTGCATTTGTTTGGAAATTTCTCAAGCCTTCAAACAAATCCATTTTGTGTTGATCCTGCAATCTTGCATTCCATGAGACCACATTTCTTTGAGGCATTCTGTCAAACAGTTCACGTGCCTTGTCTATACTTCCACATTTTGCATACATGTCTACCAAAGCCTTTGGCGACTATGGCTACTCTTTCGCGCCTTCCCGCGTTTCTCTTCTGTTAACCCAAGCAGAAGCAGCAGCACCCTGCTCTATGCTAATGTCACTTCTATTTTCTTCTAGACTTCATGCTGATTCCTTAACATGATTGTGATAGTTCAGCTATAGTGATTTTGATAAGATATTAGAATGCTAAATGGAGATCTAATTAGGGGAGAGGATCCAGTAGTTGAGCATGTTTCAATAGTTGAGATAGTAGTTGTTTATATAATATTCAATAGTTGTGATAGTAGTTGTTTATATAATGTTCAATAGTTTGTGACATGACTACCTTAACTTAAACAAAATGTATTTCTTTGATCTAAAAAGCAACCAATCATGGGATGCCACATCAGCGCTCAACTACCCATGATGTGAATGCACAAGTATTGGTAACAGGGTTGTTTTGGGTCTTTTTGGACACCTTGACAAAAAGCATGCTGATGTGGCATCATATTTGATGATGTGGCCCTGAAACGAAAGTTATAAGCAGGGGACTTGCCAAGTAAGCTGCTGTAAAAAAATTGGAGTGATTTGAAATTTCCAAGTAGGATTTTGAGAAGCGCGAAGTTAGGGTGCACAACTATTGGGTCCTCTCCTATATATTGACTTTTTAAGTTCGAATTGACTATCTGTGGATACACTTGTCAAAGAGATAAGATAAGGTGATTTAAAACACATAGATTGCTCCCATCCACTCCAGTTGCAACTTGATAATGATAGGATGCATTATTTGAAACCATCCAAAGAAAATATATATTCAAATATATTATTTTAGCATATTAATAAAAAAGTAATTTATCTTAATATGGAATAGTAATAAAATACAATTAATGTGGGATGAACATGCAATCTTGTCTATTATGGTTATAATGTATATTGAGACCTGTTTTAACCTTGACTAAGGAATAGTTGGTAAGCTATCTAAAATCTATTTTCTATTAATTAGAACGGAAACTAATGTAAGATTTGAGGAAATTTATTTGAGTGTATAAATTTAATGTTATTATCTAATTATTTACTTGATAGTTAATGCTGGGTAAAAAGAATAGAAAGAAAATAAACATTATGGATAATTGATTTAATTTGGATAGAGGTAAGTGAGTTTAGTTTTTTTTTATAGTAAACATCTTATCATTTGAACCTTAGTTATTATCTTAGTAATCATCCTTGGGTTGGTAGTTATTTTGGCAAATAATTATCACAATAATAAATATCAGGTGGTTAACATTCATATAATTGAGATTAATTTGTTGTTAATAAATGAGAAATTGTAATTGTGTAAATTTATCAAGTTACATAAATATGTTTAATGCTATATGGAAAGGTGAATTTGTAATGTAAACTATAAAGAAAAGTGGGGAATTAGTGTAATGGGTTAATCGTTATAATTATTCTATTTAGTAGGTTCATTTTTATTGTTTTATTTGTTGAATGGGTCTACCAAATTAGTTGACTTTTAGTTTAGGGTTGGAACATGAAATAATGATTGTAATGATTAACTTTATGCTTTATTAGGTTTGCTAAAACTTGTGTGATGATAGGTGTTTTGATAAATTCTTGATATATTAAAATAAAAGGGACAAAGGCTCTTTATATAGAGATTTTACAATACAAAGTTTCTAAAATAAAGAATATAGATGTTTCTAAAATAAACTGAAGTGAACAAAAGAATAGAAACAATCTAATCTAATATGTTACAATATTGACTATTAATATAAAATATCTAAATATTAATTTAATACCCTCTCTTAATGGTCAATATATCAACTACACTAAGGTGCCCCCTAAATTTGACAAACTTATCCGAGCTCATAGACTCGGTGAGAATATTTGTAGTTTGATCCTCAGTTGGAACATACTACAACATAATTGATCCATCTTCGACAAGCTAGCAGATGAAATGACAATGAAGTTCAACATGCTTGGTCCTTTCATGGAAGACTGGATTTTTGGCAAGTTTCAGCACCCCTTGGTTGTCATAGTACAAGGGGGAAGGCCCTGCTTGACACATTTGGATGTCAAAAAGCATCCTTGGAAGCCAAACTACCTCACAAGCTACTTTAATAGTTCCTCGATATTTAACTTCAGTCGAGGAAAGAGCCACTGCTTGTTGCTTCTTGTTGGTCCATGTAATGACACTTGTACCCAAACTAAAAACATACCCAGAGGTAGACTTCCTGTCATCAACAAAACCTACACAATCTAAGTCTATAAAGCCAATCAACTTAGGATCTTTGCACCTGCCATACAAAATGCTAAAGTCAGAAGTGCCTTTCACATATCTTAGCACACGCTTCACTACAACCCAATGTTTAGCTTTAGGAGTTGTCATGAAGCGAGAGATGTAGCTCACAACAAAACTGAGATCAGGTCTAGTAGCAATGAGATAAATGAGACTTCCTAGTAGTTGCTTGAATGTTGATTCATTTTGCACAGGTGAATCTGATTTGGCTGATAGATTTAGCCCTTTCTCCATAGGTGTAGATGCAGGCTTGCAAACATTCATCCTAAACTTATCAAGCAGACTTCGGGCATACTTGGACTAACAGATAAAGATGCTACCATATGTCAGCCAAACCTCAACACCTAGACAATAATGTTGGAGTCCCAAATCTGTCATGTTAAATGATTGACTGAGATTATGTATGATCTCCTCAATCAAATGTTTTGAGCTACCAGTAATGATCAGGTTATCAACATAGACAACAAGGAAAAGAATATCATCGCCAGACTATTTGATATACAAATTAAAATTAGGACTCCTCTAAAAACCATGATCAATGAGGTACTTATCAATTTTCATGTACCATGCATGTGGAGCCTGTTTAAGGCCATAGAGTGCTTTCACTAGTCTGCATACCTGGTGTTCCTTACCAACAACCTCAAAACTAGGAGGTTGTGTCATATAGACTTCCTATAAATCACCATTGAGGAATGCACTCTTGACATCCATTTGATGGACTTTTGTCATATCTCGATTTCAATGCTTGTATTTTAAATATTGAGAAAATTGAAATATTTGGAAAATAAAATTTATCATTTTTATTTATGGATTTGATAAAATACTATGATGAAATTGAAAATGAATATTATGCAATTTTGTGATTAAAGAAATTATTTCATGAGATTATCAGTTAAAGGTTACTGATAAGTGGACAAGTGTAAGCATGTGTGTGCAAGAAATAGGTTGAAGGATGAGAACTTGATTGAGGTAGGCATGCTTAGTCGGATGACCACGATAAGCAATAATGGAATCTAGAATCTTACACACCACAATATATCATTATAATGTCCCCTTTCTAGTTGACATCTCTCAGATCATTGATTAGCCTATTATGTGACCCTCGTAGGCTGATAGGGTGGATAGAGGATCTAGTTGAGGCTTGGCTTAGCTTCAGTTGCAGGATCGTTCAGTTTGGCTTTCGTTCGGGATCGTTTAGACATCATTTGCTTGACTTACTATTTTTAGTAAGTGGAGACACTTAGCAGAGCACCCCTGCTATTTTTAGTAGTATGGTCTGGTCATATGCAAATTCAATCACTTATTCCCCAGTTTCAGATGGTTCGTTAATCGGACTTATTTTGAGGAAGATATTAATATTTATCTGTCAAGTTAAATATTAATTATTATGAAGCTTATATTATAAAGTTATAATATTATTAATATTATAACTTAAGTGATTTTTAAAGGGGTCGACCATCATTAAGAAGGGGACCATTTTTAATTAATCTTTTTAATTAAAAGTGCGCTCGAGACTTTGGAAAAATTAAAAGAAAAGTTTGAACTTTATTTAAATGATGATTTTTTGAGAAAAGTTGACTTTTTGAAGGATATAAGGGTTTCATTGGGAAAAGAGCTCATTATGTTATGAAATCGAATTTTTGCCAAGTGCTTCTTCTGAGAACAGAGCCAAGGGTTCCAATTTTCATCCTGCATTGGAGAACGAACCATCTTCAGTGTCTGCAGTTCAGAGGCTGTGAAATACCAGCTGATTTATTGCTTATCAGAGAGGTAGCTTCATTCAGAGGTTATCATAGAACTTAATCAGAGATTATATCATCAGGATTTAGATCCGGAAATCACCAGACAGTCAGTTATTTAGGGGCGCCTAACTTGCTTCACATCTGGCATCTCAACCAAGACTATACGGATTTCTTTGGGCTGCTGCTGGAGCCGTACTTTGCTGATGCAAGGGTCGTACCTGCAAGTACAGGCCGTACTTTTCCTCTAGGGAAAAACACCTTCCCTTTTTGCATTTTGGCTTCATAAACAAGGGCGCATACTCTTCTAGGATCATCTGCAAACATCAGACGGAGGGAGAAGTGGATTACTATGATAGCCGTACCATTTTTATGAGCATCTTAGGCTGCTACAAATACCAGGTTTTCATCAATAATGTTGTTGCTTTTTAGTTTGCATGTTATCAGATCTCGTATGTAATAAGCTTAGAAGATCAATAAACCTTTTGGCATCAATAGATCAAGTAGTTTCCATCATTCTTAGACTTGTAGTATTTTATTTAATTTTTACAAGCAATTTCTTTCAAAATCGCATATCTTTTGTTTATGCAAAAAACACAAAAAAATCAAAAACGTTCAAAAACAAGCAAAATCAAACAGTTTCAGAAATCAGTGAGAACAGGGGTTTCTACAGTGGTATCAGAGCTAAATCCTACCATCCTGAGGGTTTAGCATTCTTATGCAGCCACAAGAGGTTGGGCCTCACAAATATTACACTCGCAAGAGAGCCTTGATTGACAGGGAACAGGGATTGAACAGGCAGCCGGGTACCATGGCTAACGGAATAGATATTCCTCGAAACCCTAGGGATCAGGATGATGCAGAGGTTCTACACACTCTCAGAGATTTACGGACAGGTCAACAGCAGGTGACTGATGTACTACATCAGTTGACAATGGCGATCCAGAGGATAGGTACGCCGAGGAGACCATCACCACCTCATGATGAGAACAGGAGTGATGCAGGTTCACGGAGAGCACCTAGGACTATTTCACGTACAACAGACAGGCCAACACGGCCTACTTTTGTGAGACAGAAGCCTGATGAGGCCATTGCAGGTGAGGAGCCTGAGGAAATGTTCGCTGATACTCTTATGGTAGCGAACGATGAGTGGGAGTTGCTGACACCGGATGTCAGAGAGATGATTACCTTTAACAGATTTCTTACACAGAGGAGAGAACACCATAGGAATCGACATGATTGGAGGCCTAGAAATAATAATAATGATCTGAAGCATGCCACAAACAGACTCACTCTAGCTATGTTTGACGGTAGTGGCAAGGTCATAGCACAGGCCTGGATCAGTAAGTTGGATACCTTTCTCACATTGCGTCATATGGCTGAGGAGGATGCTATTAGGTATGCTACATTGCATCTTGAGGGAGCAGCTTATGACTAGTGGCATCATGAGATGGTGACACTTCAGCATGATCGTATCACCACATACCAGGAGTTCGTAGATAGGTTGGTGGAACGATTTGACAAGAAGGATCATGAGTCTTATTTCAGAGAATTGGCCTAGTTGCGACATGTTGGTAGTTAGGAGACCTCCAGCGATTGTCAGTGATGGTTCCCAATATTTCAGAGAGGCGTTTAGTTGTGCTTTTCATGGAGGGACTGTTGGAACCATTGAGAGGTTGGATCAAAGCATTTGATCCTTCTTCGTTACAGGAAGCTATGAAGAAGGCACGCAGTATGGAGTTTGCAACACCATCCAGCAAATTCAACTCTAAAAATACTGCTTCATTCAGGGACAATAAGGGATTCAATAAAAACAAAGAGAAATATAATTTTAAGAGTGACTCAAAGGGAAAATCAGCAACACCCTTGGATCGTGAGACTCTTAATGATTTGCGCAGGAAGAAGCTTTGCTTCTACTGCAAGGGTCCCTACAACCCTAACCATGATTGTCCTTTGCGGCCTAAGGGCAAGGCCAATAAAGTCATGTGGGCCTATTACGAGGATTCAGAATCTGATAATTCCGAACAGCAGGAGAGTTCTGAGGAGTCAGAGTCAGAGGCTTCAGAGCCTAAGGCAGAGGCAGAGTCAGAGCTCCAAGTCTAGGAGGCACGGCTGTCTAGCATTCAGCAGGAGGGATCTTTTAGACTTCGTGGAGTTTTGGGGGGTCAAAAGGTTATCACCCTTCTAGATATAGGAGCCACTCACAATTTTATTGATGCTACATTTCTGGAGAAGCGTGGACTCATAACCGAGGAGTTTGAGGGCATTCGGGTTAAGGTGGCTGATGGTTACTCTCAGATGTGACCGTATGATTAAGGATCTCCCTTTGCGATTGAATAACTATGAATTCAAGGCGGATTATTACATAGTGAATATGGGAGATATTGATTTAGTCTTGGGCATCAAGTGGCTTCATTCCCTTGAGGAAGTCACACTTCGTCTCAAAGACATGGAGATTCGGTTTGATGTGGATGGAAAGACTCATATTTTGAAGGCAATCTGAGACAGTAACGTCAGGACTATTTCTTTTCAACGGATGGAGAGACTTATGCGTCATGACATGGTTGAGTGGGCTACTGAGTGCACTTTGACACCTACAAAGGAGGGACAGCATAAGACCGAGTATCATCCTGACACTCAGCAGTTGAGAGTTAAGCATGGGAAGGTTTTCAGTGACATTCCACCAGGGAGACCTCCAGACAGGGGTATTGAGCACATCATAGAGCTTGAGGAGGGCGTTAAGCCCGTCATGATTACTCCATACAGGCATCTGAAATGGCTTAAGGATGAGATAGAAAAGACTATCAAGGAGCTGCTCGAGATGGGTCACATTCGACCGAGTAAATCACCATTTGCTTCTTCAGTGGTTCTGGTGAAGAAGAAGGATGGTACACTCCGTATGTGCATTGATTACAGAGTCCTGAACAAGAGGACCATCAAAAACAGGTATCCCATACCCCGTATAGATGAGCTTATTGATGAGCTCCATGGTGCCTCCTATTTTTCGAAGATAGACTTGAGATCGGGATATCACCAGATTAGAGTCTGTGAGCAGGATGTTGAGAAGACTGCTTTTCGTTGTCATTGTGGACACTTCGAGTTTGTGGTGATGCCATTTGGGCTAACCAACGCTCCGGCGACATTTCAGTCCACCATGAACAGGGTCTTCCATTCACTTCTGAGGAGATATGTACTTGTCTTCTTCGATGATATTTTGATTTACAGCAGGACTTGGCAGGAGCATTTGGCTCATCTGGATGCAGTACTCAGTATTTTGGAGAGCGAGTCCTTGTACGCCAAGGAATCCAAGTGTGATTTAGGGATGACTGAGTTATACTTAGGCCATATCATCAGTGCAGAGGGAGTATGGATGGATCCTGAGAAGATCTGTGCTATCGTAGACTGGCCTACTCCTACGAACCTTACACAGCTGCGAGGATTTCTTGGTCTATGTGGGTTTTATCACAGATTTGTTAATGGTTATTCACGCCATGCAGCACCTATGACGGATTTGTTGAAGAAAGGTGCATTATTTTGGACTCCTGAGGCACAGGAGTGTTTTGTGAGGTTCAAGGAGCTGATGACTACGTGTCCAGTGTTAGCACTGCCAGATTTTATGAAGCCTTTTGAGCTTCAGTGTGATGCTTCTGGTGAGGGCATTGGAGCGATGCTTATGCGGGACAAGCACCCGATTGTATATGAGAGCAGAAAACTCAGAGGACCAGAGAGGCTCTACAGTATTTATGATAAGGAGATGATGGCCATAATGCATGCCTTGGAAAAATTTAGGCAATATCTCGTGGGCAGTAAGTTTTGCATTAAAACTAACCACAACAGTTTGAGGCATTTCCTGGGGCAGCGAGACTTAAATGATCGTCAGCAGAAGTGGGTGAGTAAGTTACAGGCATATGACTTTGATATCACCTACATCAAAGGTACCCAGAATGTTGTTGCTGACACTCTCTCACGCCGGCCTTATTTGAGTTCTATGGTGCATATTACAGAGGACTGGAGGCATTTGATTGTGGCAGAATATGCCAAGGACACTTGGGCATCCGATATTGTTGAGGGATCTATGGTGGACACCAGGTATACACTTGTGAATGACTTGATCATTTACAAGAACAGGATTTTCTTGATTCCAGGATCTGAGATGAAGAACACTATCATGCGAGCCTTTCATGATGTACCTACAGCAGGGCATCCCGGGTACTTCAAAACATACAGACAGATTTGGGAGAGGTTTACATGGAAAGGTCTTAAGGCGGATGTTCTTCAGTATGTGCGTGAGTGCCTTGTTTGTCAGCAGAACAAGCAGGAGAACACGTATCCGGCAGGGTTATTGCAGCCACTTCTGATTCCTGATAGGAAGTGGGAATGCCTGTCGATGGATTTTATTACGGGCTTGCCTAAAGCCCAGGGGCGTGATTGCATATATGTAGTTGTGGATCGGCTGACGAAGTATGCCCACTTCTTTCCAATCACCACCACTTACATAGCTACACAGGTAGCAGAGGATTTCTTCCTTGAGGTTTTCAGGTTACATGGGTTGCCTCGGAGCATAGTTAGCGACCGGGATAGTCAGTTCCTGAGTCACTTCTGGCAAGAGGTGCTCAGACTTTGTGGGACCGAGCTTACACCGAACACCAGTTACCACCCGTAGACCGATGGTCAGACGGAGATAGTGAACAAATGGGTGGAAGGTTACCTCAGGAATTACATTGCAGGGCAGCAAAAGGCGTGGGTCAAGTGGATATATTTGTGCGAATATTGTTACAACACTACTTTCCACATGACCATTCAGATGTCCCCCTTCATGGCTTTATATGGTTATGAGGCGCCTAGTTTTCTGGATTTGTTACTGAGTGACAGTAGAGTGCCCAGTGTTGGAGATTTACTGCAGGAGAGTCAGGACACTATGAGGGCTCTTAAGGAAAATATTGCTAAGGCACAGAATTAGCAGAAGCAGTACGTAGATCAGAAGAGGACAGAGAGATCTTTTGAGGTGGGAGACATGGTATACCTCATGCTGCAGCCCTACCGTCAGTCTACTCTTAGGAAGAGTGGTTCGGAGAAGCTTAAGCCGCGGTATTATGGTCCTTTCAAGATTTTGAGGTGTGTTGGACAGGTGGCTTATGAGCTAGAGCTTCCGGGATAGCAAGGTCCACAATGTTTTTCATGTGTCACGCCTCAAGAAGGCGTTGGGACACCGTGTGGTACCTTCAGCAGTTTTACCTCCCTTAGATGATGAGGGAAAGTTGATCTTAGTTCCTGAGTCAATCCTTGAGTACAGAGAGAGACAGTTGTGCAGGAGGACTATCAGGGAATACTTGGTGAAATGGAGAGATTTACCAGTAAAGGATGCTACATGGGAGAGCGAGGAGATTTTGCAGCATCCGGAGTTGAGATTGCTTGAGGACAAGCAATTTCAGGAGGGGCGGACTGTAATGTCCCCTTCCAGTTGACATCTCTCAGATCATTGATTAGCCTATTATGTGACCCTCATAGGCTGATAGGGTGGATAGAGGATCTGGTTGAGGCTTGGCTTAGCTTCAGTTGCAGGATCGTTCAGTTTGGCTTTCATTCGGGGTCGTTTAGACATCATTTGCTTGACTTACTATTTTTAGTAAGTGGAGACACTCAGCAGAGCACCCCTCCTATTTTTAGCAATATGGTCTGGTCATATGCAAATTCAATCACTTATTCCCCAGTTTCAGACGGTTCATTAATCGGACTTATTTTGAGGAAGATATTAATATTTATCTGTCAAGTTAAATATTAATTATTATGAAGCTTATATTATAAAGTTATAATATTATTAATATTATAACTTAAGTGATTTTTAAAGGGGTCGACCATCATTAAGAAGGGGACCATTTTTAATTAATCTTTTTAATTAAAAGTGCGTTCGAGACTTTGGAAAAATTAAAAGAAAAGTTCGAACTTTATTTAAATGATGATTTTTTGAGAAAAGTCGATTTTTTGAAGGATATAAGGGTTTCATTGGGAAAAGAGCTCATTATGTTATGAAATTGAATTTTTGCCAAGTGCTTCTTCTGAGAACAGAGCCAAGGGTTCCAGTTTTCATCCTGCATTGGAGAACGAACCATCTTCAGTGTCTGCAGTTCAGAGGCTGTGAAATACCAGCTGATTTATTGCTTATCAGAGAGGTAGCTTCATTCAGAGGTTATCACAGAACTTAATCAGAGATTATATCATCAGGATTTAGATCCGGAAATCACCAGACAGTCAGTTATTCAGGGGCGCCTAACTTGCTTCACATCTAGCATCTCAACCAAGACTGTACGGATTTCTTTGGGCTGCTGCTGGAGCCGTACTTTGCTGATGCAAGGGCCATACCTGCAAGTACAGGCCGTACTTTTCCTCTAGGGAAAAATGCCTTCCCTTTTTGCATTCTGGCTTCATCAACAGGGGCGCATACTCTTCTAGGATCATCTGCAAACATCAAACGGAGGGAGAAGTGGATTACTATGATAGCGTACCATTTTTATGAGCATCTCAGGCTGCTGCAAATACCAGGTTTTCATCAATAATGTTGTTGCTTTTTAGTTTGCATGTTATCAGATCTCGTATGTAATAAGCTTAGAAGATCAATAAACCTTTTGGCATCAATATATCAAGCAGTTTCCATCATTCTTAGACTTGTAGTATTTTATTTAATTTTTACAAGCAATTTCTTTCAAAATCGCATATCTTTTGTTTATGCAAAAAACACAAAAAAATCAAAAACGTTCAAAAACAAGCAAAATCAAACAGTTTCAGAAATCAGTGAGAACAGGGGTTTCTACAATCATGACATTTGCATATGTTTGAAAAGATGATGAATTTCATTTATATTCGATGTGAGAATTTCGATTAATGAAAAGAACGAGTCAGTGCATTCTTGCCTTACCTTGCCTAATCCAAATTGATATTCAATAAAATTGGAAAAGAGACTCATTTTTATCAAATACAATTGTCGTATGAAAAAAAAATGATTTCATTGTTTGTTCTTTTAGACGAATTTGAATTGTATTTCAAATAAGGAAAAGAAATGGATAAGTTAAATATGTAAGTTGAAAAAAATTATACCTTTTGAATATATGTGCATAAGTATATAGTCTTATGAAGGTGAATAGTATATATATATATATATGAATGTTTTTCCTCGAGTTTAATTTTTTACTTTTCATGGAAAATAATGGAATTGTGGAATAAAATCTATAACTCCCATCATTAATGGGATAGGGGCCGACCCCTTCCATGTCAAAAAGCTTCAATCAACCTTCAGAAAGAGGAGTGGGCAGCCAGGTAAGGTTATTGAGACAGAAATTCAAGACCACTATCTCCTAAAATTAGCAAGAAGAGATTTGAACAAAAGAGGGGGAAATTAAGCAGCGATCAAAAGGAGAGAAAAAACAAGAAAAATCGAGGATCGACCGAGAAGGAAAAAGCAGAGGAATTGAACATTGTTGCCAAATTTCATTACCAATTTCGTAGAGAAACGAGGTAATGTGAAAACCCTTATTGATGTTGCTTGATATCGAATGAACTTTTCTTTATTTTGCATCTATGTTATGCATTTGTGCGAGCTAGTTTTTCTTATATTTACCTTTGTTGGTTGTATCAAACCATGATAGCTTAGCTGGGGCCGAAGCCTTCACAACAAGCTTAAGTTATGATGTCTTGCCTGTGTGGGTATCGGCTAGACCCTTTTGACGGGTTATACCTATATGCTCATCTTTCAGAGGGGCAACGCCATTTGGCCGACTTGTGTTAATGTAATGTCTTTTATAACCTTTGTGAAGTAATGTATTTTCTTACACGACACCGTTTGGTGATCGGCTTGTATTTTGTTAACACTACCCTGTGGGTGCCTTGTTCTTATGGCCGAGTGATTCATATCACTAATGGTTGCCAATGGAGAACGACATGCATCGTTTGCTTATGTCGCCCCACCATTTCGGTGGTAAACCATGGCAATGACTACACATAGCCGAGCTAAGGCTATTACAATCATTTGTTGTAAGCATTCATTGTGCTTTGTGAAGGATAAACTATGAAGAACGAAGTGTTGTCTATGGAAACCCTGGTTGAACGATGCTATCGTTTGATGAAATTTCTTATATGAACGAGCTACCATTCGTGTATGTTTAAATGTTAATAAAATTTTGTAAAACAGTATTCACCCTCTTATGGCCACAAAATATAGAATCCCTTTGGCTTATCATGCAAACGATAATGCATGTGTGTGTGTATATATATATTAAAGTATGCGTATATATATATATATGCATACTTTCTTGTGTTATCACTGTCGATTTACTCTAGTGCTATATAGAGGGTCGAAGAATGATCCTCTTTGTTAAATTTACATAAAAAATGTGTTGGGTGTTTCCATACTATCGAAGACACCATCGAGGATTAAATGCTATTGAATGTATTGAAGACTTGTAGTGAAATCAATGACATGTTATCGTTTTCATGATAACATGCCTAACAACCGCTTTTTCTTTGAAGTGGAAACTTGTCAATAGAACATAACCATTATGTTAAGTTGATTACTGATGTTCTTTTAAGAACTGTTACAATGGAAATATTAAATCGAATGACAGATTTGCATGATTAACCTGAAACAGACAACCTAGAAATAGAATTGAAAATTGATTGAACGTATTCTTCTTTTCAGAATGAACTAATATTTCTCTGGTATTGATTAGTAGGAATATTATAAGTCAACTGTGTTGGCTAAATGTCTGTGGTTAAATGCCATTGAATTACCATATGGAACTTTTGAACAAGTTAATGATTTAACTTTTCTAAATATGGATTTCCTATATGTAAGGATGATTTATTTTTATTTTTTTTCCTATGAGAATGTAAACGCATTTTCCAACTATGTTCACTTAGGCATATATGTGCACGTACATAAATGCTTCATTTATGCACATGCACATACATGCGGTATACCTTTTGATTCATCTTGATTAATCTTTGAGTGAGATTATTAAAATTTGATTGCAAGAAAGGAACTGTAGAGAGAGAATAGTTTGGATTTGCAACATGTAAATGATTGAATATGATGAATGAATCAATGTGTGTACATGATTAAAATGACTTATTTGTGGTCAATTGATGAAATGGAATGAAACATGAATTCAATGGTAGATTGTAGCACACTAGAATATGTTGCTAATAGATGGTCTAAAAGGGAGGGATACCTCTTTGATATGATAAGCTTTCCTTCTGGGAATGGGTGCTAGAGAGTGTAGATTTGCTTTTCCAAATCTAACTAGAGTTGCATTTTATGGAGCATGAGCTTGGCCAAGCTTTGTAGTCATTTTTATATATGTATATATGGAACAAATTGTTATTTTTATCCTCTCTCTAAGGTATTTTGTTTACCTAACATGGAACTCGCATATTCTAACAAGTAGATAGAAATGCATGAAGTTAGGCACACACAAATTCCACCTTTCAAACTATATCTCTTGCTAATTGTTTTGTGCAGGATCGAGTATTCTTTTACTAATTGAAGAATTCCAATGAAGCAATGCTTCATGGTTGGGTGGAAAAGCACCTCAATCATGTTCTCATCCACCAATGGAGGGGAGTTGTCATAAAGAATCATATCAAAATTCTATTATGTAAATGTATCATTGATGAAAAGAATAAATGGATGTAATAGAAAGAAAACTATGTAATTGAGAATTGACTTTGAGGCGTTGAATGCCAAGTCGAACTTGTATGTAACTATTGACATTTGGAATGAATATTCTTTTATTTCAAATAAATTGGCGATTTATGAACATAAAAGTGCTAAATGGAATTAGCTATGGAATTTGTGTCATAAATATTAATATTCATAATGTCAATTTTTGATTTAATGGTAGAAATCTAGTTGAGCATGTTACATTTGGTATCAGAGCTCAAGGTTCAACTCTAGGCCTATGAGCCCACGATGGTTGAACTAGGGACTAGTAGACCCTTAACTAGATTTGAGATACCTAGAGAATAACCAAATTTGAATTGGTTGCAAGAAAATGGGAAGGTCCAAGTCGGGAAGAAAGAAGGGAAAAACCAATAGGGCTACGGAAATGCAAATTGTTATTGAGGAGAATCCTAAAACCGAAGACCAACTTGAGATTCCTAATGGTAAAACTCTTTCACATGCCCTCACACGTCTCAAGTTGGAGATAGTTAAAAGATAGAGGAGACCAAGCAAACTCCTAAGACCAAGAAACCCTCTACATTTAGAGATTGACTAGCAGGATGTGGACCTAATGTGCCAGTGGTGACTAAGGAGGAGTGGCTGTGTGCATGTCCTGCCTCACCCAAGAAGGAAGATGTAGATTTAGATGAGGATCCTGAGGAATGTCCTCTTTCCCATAATGAGGGAACTACTTAGAGTAGAAAGAAAATTTTGTAAATAAGGATCAATCTAAATCCAAACTTAATATAAATAAAGAAAGACTTTTGTTGATTAAAGGCATGGAGCTTGAAGGCTTTCCTTGTTGAGATGAATGTGTATATTTTCTTTTTTTTAAGGCTTGCATGTTGTGTGCTTTGTATTTCATAAATGCAATAGCATAAACATAAAACCTTGTTCTTGAATGATAAATGCAACTGTGACACAGGTTGAGTGTGAGTCACCATGGTGACCACTAGACAAGATGTGGGCGGTAGCAGACAGGACAATGGGCCAAGCAAGAGGCTAGACCAAATCCTGGAACTCTTGAATCGACAAGAATCTTGAATGGACCATTTGGAACAAGAGGTCTGCATGGTGCGGGAAGATCAGAATCTCTGGAATGAGGTACCCGACCAAGGAGAAGGGAATCACAATCGAGGTTAGACTGAGGAAGAACTGGGAGAAGATCTTAACAAGGTAGCACCACTAAAGTTCGATGGCAAGCCCATCGGAGATGGGGCTGAGGCCTCGATCATAGAGATGGAAAAATATTTCGGGCTTTACAACCTGTCAGATCAAACCAAGGCTGCTTGGGTAGCATATCAATTGTCTAGAGAGGCAGCTACTTGGTGGGACAACGAGAAGGTCGAAGGGGGATTACTTGGGAGTTTTTCCTCGAATCTTTTAAAAAGAGGTGGCTACCACAACTTTTCTTCGACAAGAAAATGAGTGAATTTCAAAATCTAACCGAGGGAGGCCTGACAATAGTGCAATACTAGGAGAAGTTTACCAACTTGCTTATGTGCTGCAATATCAATCCAATGAGCATTTTCAGATTCAGAAGTTTAGGATTGAGACCCCACAATGGAGCTGAAGTGGATCTTTACAATCCTCATACTATGGCAGAAGCTTTTGATAAGGCTATTAAGCAAGAACAAAAGTTGCAACAGTTGTCCAATCTTTGCAAAGGATTAGACTCCAAGCCTCGGTTCAAAAATAAAAGATTTTAGAAGGGTGACAGACAAAAAGGAAATAAGTCCCATCATATTAGAAGCTTGAAAAGGGAAGGCAACCCTCTGGAAAAGGAAGAAGGCAACCAAGGCAGAAGGAATAAAAGGGCTAACAAGGGCAATGATGTCTACAATAGCACCCAGGGGCA
Source organism: Sequoia sempervirens (assembly GCA_007258455.2). Taxonomy (NCBI): domain Eukaryota; kingdom Viridiplantae; phylum Streptophyta; class Pinopsida; order Cupressales; family Cupressaceae; genus Sequoia; species Sequoia sempervirens. The sequence goes on along the minus strand of VDFB02000010.1, from coordinate 13,581,561 downwards.
CTCAAAAGAAGATAAGTTTGGAATTTGAAAAGGATCGTGTGACAAATGTTACACTTGTGGGGGAGATCATTATGCATCTTACTGGCCTCAGAAGCTGAGGTCATAGAAGGAAGGAAACTGACAGCAGACCCCGCAACACAAGATCCATGCAGCGGTGGATAACAGGACAACAGAATACCAAGCTTCTCTGATACAATTAACGGGTAAGCTCTATTGCCAAACCGTTTCTATTTTGATAGATATTGGAGCTACTGAGTGTTTTATAGACCCTAGAATGATTTCTAAGCTACCCATTCGACCTGGCTATATGAAGAATTAATGGTCTGTTCAGTATGGGAATTGAGCAGAGCGGGCAGTAGATTCATGTCTCTTTTGCAGCGAGTTGGAACTTCCCAACTTCATGACCCAAGTTAACCTTTATGTTGCACCATTAGGATCCTATGATGTAATCTTAGGAATCAACTGGTTGATTGAGCACAAGGCTATTGTAAATTGTGAGGATAAGATGGTGAGTTGTTTGGATGACTATGGGAACCCGGTTGAGTTACATGGGGTATAGCGACCCCTAGAGCTTAGACAAATCTCAACAATGTAGCTTAAGAAAGCTCAAAGGAAGGCTTGTCTCATATGTTGTGCATGTCAGTGAACCGATAATGAGAAGCCATACCTTGATGTGTTGGAATCAAGCAACACTGAGAGGGGGGATGAATCAGTGTTGTGCAAATTTTAGCTTTATTAACCTAATCATTGAAGTGTTGATAACATTCAATCAAAATAAAGATGCATGCACAAAAGACAAATAACCACAACACCATAACACAAAGATTTTTTTTATGTGGAAACCCTGTTAGGGGAACAACCATGGTGGAGGTTAATCCATAATATAGTTTTGAGTATACTCAAAAGAAAAGATTACAAAATGAGAAGCACTTGCATTCAGGGGCACTGCCTTACAAAAGTTTGGAATACTTCCAAGGATTTGAATTGATAGAGTAGCATCTACAAATGCCTGATTACAGTTTCAGTTAGGCTCAATAATCAATTCAGGACCTGTCTGATTCTGCACTTTGTTCTTCTCTGCTTCAATTTGCTTCACAAAAATCCTTAATGCACAAGTGAAACTTTGCATAATCGCTCTATTGACCTTTTAAATTTCGCAACATACATCAACTCACATCGAACACACACCAAAATTATATAATCAATCAAATATATATATCCACTACCAAGAATTCAATCACTACAAATCGGCTTCAACAAAATAAGAAATATTCACAAACTATCGGCTCAAATCATTCATAATAATTAATGCACATCCACAAGAGTCGGCCACGACATAGTGGGGACCCAAAACAAAATGCACGAACACAAAAATACTTAACCAATAACTCCTCAAATATTTGCGACACATTGTATTCACTGAGTCGACCTTCATACACTAATAAACAAAAAATTGGTTTACCAGACCTTTTAACTTCCACCCAAATTGATACAAGGCACCAAGATTTACGAATAACACATATTATGCATCAAACAATACTCCCTAAGATCCACAACACAAAATATTAATAGAAAATCTGCATATGAATAGAAGAACATAAAACTACCAGATGCTCTATTCTACCCAAACAGATAACCGCTAATCTTCAATCCGTATGCTGGTATGAGTAAATGATGACGTGCAGATCTGCTAGCTAACAAGGGTTGCCATCAATGACAACACCTGAAAATATATGCAGTGTCTCTTGCCAATGATCTCTCCCTTTGGCATTGATGGCAACACTTAGTGAAAAATGACTAAGTGTCGAATCAGTACCAACAAAAATACACTGCCAACCAAAACTTCTAAAAGATCTTTATCCACAGCTCAAAACTACAACTCCCCCTTAGATGAATATGCATTTTTCATTGATCTATTCTCCCCCTTTGACATCAATGGCAAAGATGGGGAATCCACATACCAAACTTCTACAAACAAAAACTTCAAAATTGCATATGTACAAGCTTTGCTTCAAACAACTTATACAAACTTGAAAATGTCTGCAAAATTTGTCTTTAAGAGGTTCAGACTTGTATCCCAACATTTCTTGAGGCTTTCCAAAATAGTTATTTGACCACACATTAAATAGGATTGCACTTCTACAGATTCAAGGCTCACTAGTTCACTAACCGCCATAGCATCTTGTGCTTCTTTCAAAGCATTCAACATGGTCTCCATTTTTGGACCAATTAGTCCTCTAAGTTCACCAGCTCTTTCCACAACTTTGTCATTCTCACGCTTCAAATTCTTTATTTTGTCAAGTAAGGATATAACTTGACCTTCTTGTTCACCAATAGAAACAGTTAGCAAATCAAAAGCATCAGAAATAGCTGCTAACTCCTTTTCATAATCCTTAGCCTTCTCATTTTCCTCAGTAAGTTTGGATAGATACAAACACAATTTGTGAATCTTTCCACCTTCTGATAGGGCGCTTTGAACATTTTTTACATAAGTGGCTAACAAAGTTTTATCATTAGTTATCAAACCTTTCAACCTATTGAACTTCCTAGCATCAAACTCCTTCTGCACTTTGACTAGAGCTAACTTCTCAAGTGACTCAAAATGAGTACTTACCGAATTTATAAGTTTCATTAGCTCATCGGAGGAGGAACCAGATGGATCTTTAACATGTGTAGGCATGATCTTCTCTAGAATATTCGATGCAAGATTCAATAACTCACTGTCCTCAATGTGAGACTTCAGAATTTCTTCACTAGCCTTAGCTTGTGGAAATGATGCAACCTTCATTTTTTGGATTGGGGATAGAGTAGACAAATGAATGGGGGTGTCTTCCAACTCGAAATCAAATTCTTCCTTTTGCTCTTTCAAAAAATTTGTCACTACCTCTGCAGTGTCTCTTGCTTCTACTACAACCCCCTTAACTTCAACCTTCTCTTCCTCAAGCAATGTTTCCTCAACTATAGACTTTTGCTTATCATTTGCTACTTCAACTTCTTCAACTGGTATCTCCTTCTCTTCAACAGATACAATTTTAGGGGCTTCAGTCTCCATAGGTTCTTCTGAATCATTCACCTCAGGAGGAATCTAAGTGTCCTCAACTGCAACTTCTTCATTTACCGGACCAAATGAAGTATCTTCTACATGCTCCTCTTCTGAAACAACTTCAATTATGTTCTTCAATAGAACTTTCCTCAAAATACTTTCAGTTTCCTTTTCCACTTCTTCAATTTTACCCAACATAAGCTTGTTTATCCTTGACTTGCTCTTGAAATCCCTTTTTGCTTCTTTTAGGATTGCTTTCATCTCCTCTACAAACATTACCGGACTTAGGTTTGCAAGGACTCGTTCTCTCAACTGTTCTTCTTTAGATCTGGCATTAACTCTTCTCATTCCCAAAATGCCATACAATTCTTTAGGCAATTGTGACATTATCTCAACGAGTGTCATATTAAAATTGTTCAAGTATTGTATTGTAGCTTCTTCAAGGAATCTTTTACCAGCAGTGTCAGAAGAACCATAAACTTCACACAGAGGATTAAGATTTCCATCCTCAATTATACCTATTTCAACTTCCTCTACTGTCATACCAAGTTTACCAAACTTCATCTTCTTCTTAGCTTTCTCCTCATCACCGGAGGGCTTGACTGTTGTTGCAGCTTTTATTTCCCAGACTTCTTTGTCAGATTCTATTTCTTCATCTTCTGAAACAACTTCATACACTCTTGTGCTCTTGTCCTTCTTTCTTTTACCGGAGGCCTTAACTTGAGTTTTTGTAGGGGTAGACTTCTTTGCATGACCAGATAGGGGTGCAGAGCTCCTTGTTGATCTAGTACGGGTAAAGGATACTACTGGACTACCAGATTTAGATTTAGCAGGCTCTTTCCCTTTTTCACTTTCAGCTTGATCTATTTTCCTTCTTGCTTCTCTTAGGGCTTCTGTAGGTATGCCCATGCTTTCTGCAAAGACTTCCACTTCTTTTCTCACTCGTCGGACTATCATTGGTTTCTTCAATTGCTCATGGACTTGCATTCTTTTCTCTACATATGTTCCAAACCTTTCTTCAAACGAATCCACAGGATTACTCAATAGATGTTGAGCATATGGCTCCAAGATACTCTCCTCAACTTCATATCCCATAGGCATAATCCAAATAGTTATGGGTTATGCCGCTTCCATTAAGCACTGATCAATATCCACCATAAAACATATTGTATCCTTATATTTCTCCACAATAGAAGTGGGAATTCTTTCCCTTTCTTGCATTACATTCTGAAAGTTCTTGAAGTATCCCCAAATTGCAGTTTTCTTGGTTTGCATATCACCAAGACTGAATAGCATGTCTCTAATCTGAATAGCAACAGGCTTGTTGCTTTGCCAATGCACTTTCCCAACACCTGAAACTTCATCCATGAAATAAAAGAGCAAACACAACAACAAATTACCGTATTTAAAAGAATTTTTCTTTTCTTTCTTTATCTTAAAAAGATTTTCCATCAACTGACCTCCAAGCAATTCGCACAAATCATACTCTGCATTCTCTTTTACCATTTGATAGGCTACATAAATGGTTGTACCGGATATAGAATTTTCTCTGTTGGAGTGATATATCTTATATCCAATAACCATTGAAGAAAATTTCACACCCACATCAATGATATCATCAATTGTCATTTCTCTTTTATCATATACATAACCAGTTGCATCAGTTATTGTTTGATTCTTCATAGACTTCAGAATCGGCAATCCACCGGAGGAATTAAATCCTGTAACGACACTTATAGCCTCTTTTGTAATCTTGAAGGGTTGATTTAACCACATGAATTCTACATGAAGTTGACTCAAGATGTACCAAACCCATTCACTTTCATCAAACATGGGAAATTTCACAATTTGCGTGAATTTCTTCTCTTCTAGGGTTTTGAATTCGGGCTTGACAGAAAAATCTTCCCCAACAATGTGATTGGAATACAAGTTTAGCAACTGCGAGCTTCTTAACTCTTCAACATTAGCATGAATGTATGCCCTAATATCCTCAATGTGCAAAACACCGTACAAAACAGACGAAAATGCTCCTAAGGGCTCAGTCTCAATAGACTTGAAAGGATGCCATTTAAACTTCAGACAGGGTCTATCTTTGAGGTCTATCTTTGATTTCTACTACCAATGGAGTAGCCATTTTCACAAATTCACAGATTTGCAAACTTTCTTGAAAAATACCTTTTTGTTGGATTAGGGTTTGAGCTTCGAATCTCCTTCACACTTGAATTCTCGCCAAATTTCGCCAAAGTTCACCAAAGTTCACTCCAGAGCTCTTCAAACTTCTTCTCAAAATGCAAAGTGATAAATGAAGAATAGAAGTGACCTTTTAACATTCACACACCTAACCTTTTGTCGCAATAAATGCTTTTTCTCTGTCTCATCCGGATACCCTGTTCCCATGCACTGTAAGAGATAATACATTTGCGGACCTTCAATTCTGCATAGATACTTTCTCCAATTGTTCAACAGTATTAGTAGATCATTAATGCAATCACTGAACTTATCCATATTCCGGTGTCGATCACCTGTAGGGGGTTTTGAAGGATTTTCTCAACAGTTCCCCCTAGGCCAAAGGCCTTAACCTAATTCCTAGAGGAATTATCAGAAGTTGATTCTGGTGCTAGCTCATTTCCTACAACAGAAGGAATGGGTAAGTGCACAAAGTTGAGTCCACGAAACGTGGAAGTTTTTGCCTTAGCCAAAAAAATGAAATCGGCTTGCAAAAACGAGATCCCGATTTTTATAAATGGGATCCCGAGCCTAAATGTAAAACGGGATCCCACTTTTTAAAAATCAAGATCCCGTTTGTTGAAGGGTCTCGAACCAACGGACAGGGAACGAGATCCCGATTAGTACGAAATGGGATCCCAATTTATAAAAATCGAGATCTTGTTTCCTAATGGTATTTATTTTTTTAAAAACAAACAAACTACATTTTACCTACGCACGGGATCCCGAGTTCTGAGCGACAACGACCTCCACAAACAGTCTCCAGGTCCCTGTCCACCCCAAAAAAAATTCATTTTTTCATTTTTTTTTTAAATTGTCAATACAATAACTGATTTTAGCATTTTTTTTTTTTAATTTATTTGACATTTTAAGCATTTTATTTCATGTTATAGTAGAAACGAGGAATTGTAGAAATAGATGAAAAAATGCAATGGAACCTGAAGATTTCTCAATAGAAATGAAAAAATGAACCTTGAATTGTATTTTAGAAACATAATTTAGCTTTTGAAACCTAAATTGTTCAATCAAACCAAAAAAAATTGTATTTGAAAACCCTAATTGAAACGAAACAAAAAAAATTGCATTTCAAAACCCTAGAAATTGAAATGAAATAAAAAAATGCATTTAGAAACCCTAATCAAGCTTTTTGAAACCCTCAATTCAAATCAAACAAAAAAAAAGAATTTGAAAACCGTAGTTGGAAATGAAACGGAAAAATTGCATTAAAAACCCTAATTGCTTAGAAATTGAAACCCTAAATTGAATTGAAACAAAACAATTTGCTAAAACCCTAAATTGAAATCGAACAAATCGTTTTGATTTTGAAAACCCTAATTTCGAGCTTAAGGAAATTCATTTGCATTGCTTAAATGTTTTAAATTTCATTTGCATTGTATGGAGAAAATGATATGTTAAACTTTAGTTTCAATGTTAAATTATAATTAGATTAGAAAACAATATGTTAAAGAATAGTTACAATTCATAAATTTTATCAATGTTTGTTTACAAATTTAGTTAGCAAATTCATAAATCCAAGTGTACAATCGATTTCCAATTGGCACTAACTTGCAAGTCCATTATTCCAAGGGCCACCCAAACTTCAACCTAAGTTCGCTAAACCCTAAACCCTGAACTATAAAATCTAAACCCTTAACACTAAAGCATTCATTTTGTCTTAGGACCTTAAAATGAAATTTGGTTGCCTTAAAAAACCCTCTGTTGTCACCATCCAGTAGAGCTTTTTGTAATGTTTTCACTTATTGGAGCACATAATATAAAACCTTTTGGTTTCTACAAGTTTATGAAGAGTGGATGATCACTCTATGACACCTACATGATCAATAGGGATATGAATCATTGGAAGAAAACTTTATTCTATTATATCCACAAGATAGGAGAGCGTGAGTGAGAGTGATATGGGTTTCTTTCATTGGAGATACTTAAAATTGTATAGGTTCAATGTCAAGAATGGGTCTATTTGGTAGATTTATGAAACCTATTGTGAATATCTAGAATACCATAAAAGTATAATTATAGCAATTCCAATTGGAAACACTTGGGTATATATCATATGAAATTTTAGTAAGGTGTCTATTATAGGAGAGTTGATAATACATGGAAAGAGGTTTGTATGGGAATATATGTATTAAGAAACACATACCATGACCTCTATAGGATTTTTAAGATGTGACTCTAGATAATAATCCACCCATCCTTGCATAATGGGTTCTTTAGCAATTAAGGGAGATGATAACCAAAAATTACCTATATTTTGATACTATATAGATGGATGTGGAAGGATAGGAATGCATCAATAAGGAGACCAAGATGGAACCATTTAACACCTAAGGTACCTATTACATGGGAAAGGGGGGAGGTACATGATGATAGGTCACAATATGACTAAATTTGGACCTCACTAGGCATAGATCCCCTTAAGCCATCCTATCACCCTAAATCGCAAATCAATGTCTTAAGGGGTCCTAATATGACATTTCTTAAGGGAATCAAAGAAGTTCTCAAAATTTGGTGAAGTTGCCCAAGGCAACCAAATTTAACAATAATAAGATCGTACAAGATTATAATATGAATGAGATTTCATGATCTTGGTTGGTTAGTTGAAACAAGAGCTATCTCAATCAACTGTTCCACAAGAAAATGTTCTTCACTAACTTGCAAGTTCATTATATTCCAAGGGACACCAAAACTTCGCCCTAAGTTTTGTAAACCCTAAACCCTGAACTCTAAAATCTAAACCCTAAACACTAAAGAATTCATTTTATCCTAGGACCTTAAAATGAAATTTGGTTGCCTTAGGCAACTCCACCAAATTTCATTCCCTTAAGTCATGTAATTTTGTCGTAGGATCTTACTACATAGATCCCCTTAAGCTATCCTATTACCCTAAAGCCATCATTTTTTCTTAGGCTCTTAATGAAATTTGGTTGCCTTGGGAAACTTCACCAAATTTTATTCACTTGAGCCATGTCATTTTTTCCTAGGACCTCACTAGACATAGATCCCCTTAAGCCATCCTATCACCCTAAACCCTAAACTCTAAACTCTAAACCCTAAACCCTAAAGCCATCATTTTTTCTTAGGCTCTTAATGAAATTTGGTTGCCTTGGGCAACTTTACCAAATTTTATTCACTTGAGCCATGTCATTTTGTCCTAGGACCTCACTAGACATAGATCCCCTTAAGCCATCCTATCACCCTAAACCGTAAATTGATTTCTTAAGGGGGTTCCTAATATGGCATTTCTTAAGGGGATCAAATAAGTTCTCAAAATTTGGTGAAGTTGCCCAAGGCAACCAAATTTAATGATAATAAGATCGTGCAAGATTATAATATGAATGAGATAAATCAAGATCTAGGTTGATTAATTTACGATTTAGGGTGATAGAATGGCTTAAGGGGATCTATGTCTAGTAAGTTCCTAGGACAAAATGACATGACTCAAGTGAATAAAATTTGGTGAAGTTGCCTCAGACCTTAATGAAATTTGGTTGCCTTGGGCATCTTCACCAAATTTTATTCACTTAAAAGCCATGACATTTTGTACTAGGACCTTACTACATAGATCCCCTTAAGCCATCCTATTACCCTAAAACCTAAATCCTAAACTCTAAACCGTAAACCCTATAGCATTCATAAATTGTCCTATATTAATAGTTAATTGTATTTTCATTCAAGTAACATGCCTTAGACATAAATGAGGCTTACATATTTTATCATTTGTATTCAATTAGGCCATTTATATTGAATGGTTTAAAGGTATTTCCTAAACATATATCTTACATTTTGAAATTACAAATCTAATGTAGGTGAACACTCATATCTTAAAGATCACATGGATCAATTCAATAATATTTGCAATCCACCTCCACGCCATCCATCTCCACCACCTTCACCTCCACCTCCACCCACTCCACCTCATAACCCCCACCTCCACCACCTGAAATCGATGGTGCTCGTTTGCAAGCACGAATCAATGCCAATGTTAGAACCATCCAAGATCAAATCAACATTATTCAAAATGAAGAATGTGTCGCACCACCTATGAGGATGTTTGCATCTAAGATGCAAACCCTTGTTGATGTTGTTAGGGCTATGGATGGGATCTTAGATGAGCATCGACAATGGCTAGAGGAGAGGAGAACTTCTGATTCTCATTCTCAAAAGGAAAACACAAAGAAATTAAGAGATGTAGTAGAGAGCCACAATCTTAAATAGATGGATGAATTTTTTTGGTGATGGATATTTTGTGTGATGGATATTTTTAGTGATGCAAATTTATGATTTTGGTTCTAGATGGATATTTTTAGTGACTTGAATTTATGATTTTGGTTCTAGATGGATATTTTTAGTAACATGAATTTATGAATTTGGTGGAATTTATGAACTTATAATGATGAATTTATAATAGTATATATTTTATGACTATCTACTAGATCATGATTTCCTCTATTGGAAAATTGTAATATATATATATATATGTTAGACATAAAATGAGTTTTTTGTGAATATTTCAAGTTTATTTTTTAGTATGTACACATGTATTAAAATTGCCTATAGTTCTTAAATTTTGAAATTTGTATGTATGTACATAGTTTAGTTTAATGATGTATGCATGCAAATTATGCATCATATTTTTTATTTTAATGTATGTACATGTTAAATTTTGAATTTTGTATGCACATTCTCAAGTTCAATCAATGTATATGTGTGTTTCAATTTTATATGATCTTAATATATGTATGCACATCCTATTTAAACAAATTTGCATGTGTGTTTCAAATTTAACTATTTCTTGTAATTTTTTAAGTTTGTATGTTAATTTTGTACAATAAATAATGCAGGTGCACATTTATATCTCATATCATGGATGATTTTAAAATTGATGATATCATCAATCCACCACCTCAGCCACAACCACATCCACCTCCCCCTCCACGTCCCCCTCCACCTAATATGCCACCTCCAGCACCTGTCACATCTGATGAGACTCGCTTGCGAGCATGCATAAACGATCAGGTTGCATCCATACAAAATCAAATCAATGCTATGTAGAGTTAAGCATTGATTCCACCGCATGTGAGATGTTTTGCATCTGTGATGCAAAACGTTGTGGATGCCATCAGGACCATTGATTCTGATCTAGATAGGCATCGACGAGACATAGAACAAATGAGACAATTTTATGCTAACGAACTCTCTTACAAACAAATTTTAGACCTTAAAATAATGAAAGCCCACCTATCCCCCTACTTTCTCGAACCCGTTACTCGACAACCCATTCCTCCCAACAAATCTAGAATATCCATGAGGTGGTGCATACATCCACAAATGAGTGCACATTTTTGGGATCGATGGTATATGGTTTTTGATAGTCCCCCACATGCTAATTGGGAGTGCCCATTGTATTTTTTGAGAAAATTGTATGTAGAGTTTGTTATGGGGCAAAAGCCCAATTATTTTGATTTTAAATCATTTCAGGGTGTTGGTGGCGGCATTCCACAACAAAGGTTAGGGGAAAGGGTTGATCCCCAACGCCCTGTGCATGCGCAACCCCTTGTTGTTGCTCCTGGTCCTCCCATTCCCACACCTATGCATCATCGAGCTCTGGTCTCAACATTAGGCTCCCTTAGTACACTCGCAAGAGACCTTGATCAACATGCTTCTGCGATAGCGGGTGGGGAGCATAGAGACGATGATGATGGAGGATTTTTTTATGGAGCTGGTTTGAGTACCACTCCAGGAGTGTCGAGGCTCGTCCCCCATATATGTACTCGTTGTCATCAAGTATGCTATGGATCTTATGAGGCCACACCTAGTTCAAGTGGATGTGGAGACTCTGGTGGTTCATCTGGTCACATCAGTTCATTTGTAGAGTTTCTTACAACAGACCATCACACTAAGGACACTGCGACACAGGTATAAATATGCATCTACACATTCATTTTATAAGAATTTTGATGAATGTATATATGAAAGAAAAGTTTGCAATACATTTTAACAATCAAACTATTTGGTGTACAGATGACACTAGCAATGGGGCAATCATCTGTTCCACGAGTACATACATCAACACCAGCCCTACTCGACAACCCTTATGGGGTATTTTGATTTCAATTTTTAAAATTATATATGAAATGATTTTTAACTTGAGTTTTAAATTTATAATTGAATCACGTATATGTTTGAAATATTTATGTTGGTTTAGGCGAGTCAATCGACTTCCATGTCGATTCCACCTGAGGGATTGTTGAGTACTCCTCCACTATCGGGCATCATAGATTAGGGGCAGGTACATTTATATTGTAAATTGTTTAAAGTTTACATTAGTATAGTTACAATTATGAATTTTGAATTCACTATATATGAAATACATGCATGTACACTTGTAAATATTATAAGCGTTAAATGTCTATGTATGTATGTCTAGGTTGATACCACAATGAGAATGAGCATCGAGCAAACATTAGATTTTGCGACTACTCGTGAGGCCTTTGATTTTCAGGTTGTTTAAAAAAAAAATCTACAAAAAATGTGCAAACTTGAATATATATATATATATATAAAACCTAATTCAAGTATACATGCTTTAATTTTGATCTTGTAGGACTTTGTTAGTGCGACTTTTAGCCCTAACCCAAACATAGTTACACCTTCAGGAGGACATGCAAATTAGGCTCCAAATCAAATGGTAATTTAATTTTTTTATTATATTTAAAGTCAATTATAAATTATATATTCTAAATATAACTTTAATTTTAAATTTTAAATTGAATATATATATAATGAGCTAATACATGTTTTAAATTCTTTTTCTTTTATAGCATGAGACACATCTTGTAGTTGAGCATGTACAGACAGGTCCTGGAGAAGAGGGTGCACAACCTCAGAATACGTTACAATTAAAATATGATAAATTATAAATTAAATTGAATTAAATCATTTTTAATTGTAAACTTGTACATCTAATTTCAACTTTCTTTGTCTTGTTTATGTATATTGATTCAGAGAATTTAGAGGTTGTTTCAAGTGCACCAGAGCATCCAAACCCAGATATGATGGTAATTTAATTTTATGATGAATTATAAATTAAATTATCATTAAATCATTTTTCATTGTCTTAGATTTGATTTCATCTTTCTCTTGTATAAAGTGTTTCACGTCATCCACATAGGCCGCATGGCGTGAAGAGGTCTCTTGATTATAGAGACAATATAGGACCTAGAAACATGATTTTATGGGTTATATTTGTTTATTTCATGGACTATATTTCCGGTTTCTCATGTACTCTGTTGGACTTTATATTTCATGGCTCAAGTACTTAGTTGTACTTTAGTTCATGGGTTGTACTTTGATGGACTTTATTTCATGCACTTAATATATTGGTTTCATGCACTTAATATGTTACATAAATTATAGAATTTATTATTGTTTGAAATTTTAATTTACACATGTACATTTATGCATTTTATGTTCATAGTCAAGACATTAATGTGAAATTAAATATAAATATGAAATTAAAATTGAAATTAATAGGACATTTTAATATTTATACTTTACAAATTTAGTGATCTCATACATGATATACATGATATGTACATTCAATAATTAGCAATAAATATTCAATGGACTTATTCAATTCACGTCAATCAATAATTAGTCAATAAATCATAATTTACAAACAAAAGCAATTTGTTTATATATCAAAAAGGATAAAATTTTAAGAAATAAACAATGTCATAGAAGATTAGAGAATAAAAGCATTAATAAATTCTATAAATAATAGCATCCAACACTAATTTATAAGTTGTCAAAACAAATAATGACATTCAACACTAATTTATAAGTTGTCAAAACAAATAATGGCATCCAATACTAATTTATAAGTTGTCAAAACAAATAATGGCATCGAATAGTAATCTATAAGCTGTCAAAACAAATTATAGTATCCAACACAAATTATAGGTTGTCTTAAGGGGATGTCTTAAGGGGTCCTAATACGACGTCTTAAGGGGATCGAAGAAGAGTATAATTGAGTATAAATATTAAGTGATATTAACAAGTATTATAAGTTTTAGGGTGAATCATCATAACACAATGTCTTAAGGGGATGTCTCAAGGGATTATAATACGTCTTAAGGGGATGTCTTAAGGGGTCATAATACGTCTTAAGGGGATGTCTCAAGGGGTCATACTACAACGTCTTAAGGGGATGTCTTAAGGGGTCTTAAGGAGATGTCTAAAGGGGTCATAATACGTCTTAAGGGGATGTCTTAAGGGGTCATAATACAATGTCTTAAGGATATAATTGATTTAACAATAATGTATGCATGATATTTAATGATTATACAATCAAATATAAAGATTAAAAGTAGGAAAAATGCACATTTAAGAAACAAAATATATAGAATATCGATTTTGATACATAAAAGTACATAGAGTATGTCTAATTTTGTAAGTATGTATGTACATATATGTCATCTCAAAACAATGTTTACAAAATTTGGATATGCCATTTCAAGAACATCTCAAACTCGTGCCCAGAATGTAGTAGGTCTTCACACCACCTGATATCAAAAAGGTACAAGCAATATCAATGAAATCATCAAAACATACATATTTTAATTTATATAAAACTATCTATATGTACACAACTCAAGTACCTGCATTTAAAAGTATTCCACACATGTGTATAGGTTGAATCCAGGCATCCTCTCCTTTTTGTTTCAAAGTATGAGATCAATGCAATGATGGCTTAAGGATACAAAAAAGGATAATAAATCAATTTTAACTATTAATGTACAAGCAATATCAATATGTAATTGAAACATGTATTTAAATATAATTTAACTAATAATTACCTGTTTTTACCAAGTATTCCATGTTGTCTAGGTTGAATCTACATGGACTAGATCATTTTTATGATTATGCCTTAAGGATCTATAAAAGGACAATTTAAATCAATTTCAACTAATAACACACTTGATCAATATCAAAACATGTATTTAATGTATTTAAAAAGAAAATATAAAACTAAAACTATATTTAACTGTATTTACTTATTCTATTGTACCATCTGCATCCTCTCTTTTTTTCAATGCATCTATGATTGCCTCATGCTCTTCCATAGAAATTGTCCATAGCACTTTATTTGAAGGTCTTCCACAATACCGATCTAGTTTTATATTTGTTGCCACCACCAAATGTGAATAATGTATAATATTTTTATGCGTTTCATAATCTTTGAATGCAGGTAGACCATTATTCCTTGTTAGGTATTTTTGTAGCCAAGTGCCAACAACCACCATTGATCCTATTGGAAAACATGAAAACCATCATCAAATAAGTTCTCAAAATTTTCTTAAGGGGATCAAAGACTTGTTCTAAAAAATTGCTTAAGGGGATCAAAAACTTGTTATCAAAATTTTCTTAAGGGGATGTCTTAAGGGGATCACTGTACTTGTTGGATAATGATAGCCATCATCATCTTCTCGGGGTGCTATTAACTTATGCTTAGTTTCCACATAATGAGACAACCAATATTTTGTTTGCTCTTCATTCCCCTCAGGTGCAACAACAACATACACATGTCCTGCAAACAAATTTTGATTTAATAACTTGCGCATATCCATATAAATAATTTAGTATTACAAAATAACTTAATAAAGTGAAATAAAATGAAATAAATTGAATTAAAATTACCTTCTTGTACAAGGTCTAAAACATGGTCATAGTCTTCAGATGCAAACACTTGATCATTTTCTTCAATACTTCTTTCATATTGATCATGTGCTTGTGCAGGTGTCAACGATCTTTTCTCCCATTGTTCAACCCATTCTATATTTTCACATGCTTCCCAATCTCCTGAGATACAAAACTAACAAAAACATGCAAGCTCCCTTGTCCAAATAGTTCATGTGTTTGTTGTCAAACTCCTAAATGAATGCCATTTAGTAGATCCACTGATTGTCTCACAGTCAACTCTAGGTACAATGTTCTCTTCTTCAACCAACCAAAAGAATCGATGAACTGTAGAGTACTCACTCAAACTAGGTGCATATAATCTTGTATTACACCAATCCACAATCCCACATGCATCTTTAAATTTTACTGTATCCTCGAATTTTAATTGTTCTCTAGCAAGAATTCTTTTGACACATGCACCAGCTCCATCATGTTCTTTACCATTCCCAGCTTCAAAAACACTCCATATATGTTGGACATTAAGTTCCTTGTGAACCCTACTTAACCAATAGAACATTCAAACATTCTTGAACTCCCCCATACAATTATTTGACCATATGAGGTGTTCTTTCATTTGGATTCCTCTTTCTCTTAAATTTCTATAAAATATAATGAAACAATATTGAGCAAACTCTTACGAGTGTAACCGATTGTGACTCAAATAAAAATGATACTCCCTCAAAACTTTTCTATCATCCTTAGTGCTATCATCTACATGTCTATAAAAAATATGGACAAACATAGCTACTTGCACTGAATTATAATATTGTGATTGAATTTCCTCTTGCAGAGCGAGAGTATAATTCTCCGCAAAATCAACCACTAAAAGTATAGTACCAATTGGAAACGTGTTTCTACATGCACGAAATTGGCCATCAAGCCATCGAGCATGTTTAGAGTGCATGACATATTTTGGTACAATTTTATTCTTAAATTCACTCATGAATGTATGCACACTAACTTTTTATGTAACTAAATCACAACGCTTTCCTATTTTTCCATCTTTTAAAAAATAGTAAACATTCTTAAATCTTTTAACATCTACTAATTGTTGTCCAAAATCATTATCAACACTTTCATGCATACAAATTCTTAAGAATGAAATATTTCCACAGTTAATGCATTGTCCAGAAATACAAGAGCTTAAATAAAACAATTTATCATTAGATCTTTCACAAAAAATACCTGAAATAAACTCCCTTATTGCTTCAGGTGGCATATTAATACCACACTCCTGTATAATCATGTTAGTATGCAAGGTACAACGTATATATCGAAAAACATCATAAAAATAACTAAATTGAACATGCGTTTTACAACAACAAGATATTTGTTGCTTATTAATTTTTACATACCAGGGTTTACATTTTTTAAAAGACCTTTGAATTATTTTAATAATACCAGGTAACACTAAATCACCACAAAATTTTCTATAAAATTCAGTTTGTGTTGTATCTAATAGGTGTTTTGGGTGAGGATCGCAAACTTTGGACCCCACCCTTAATTTTAAAACATCTCTAGCATTAGATGAAACCCTAGTATTATCATGCCAATATTTTTTGATCAAAGATTTAATTTCAACATTCAGTTTCATATTAGACCTCGGGAGTCGACCAATGAAACTCCAACATTGGTTGATAGGATCATTTTCTATACTTTCTCTTCTTTTTGCCGCTCTTAGCAATTTTTTAGGATGTATTTTTAAAACTTCACTAATATTGCTTACCATTATTTTATTCAAAGTTGCTTTATTAACTATAGTAGTTATAACTCTTCTTGTTGTGTTTTTATCTTTAGATTGACTATTTTTCCCAGTAGATTGAATGGCACTAGCAATCGTAGGCATAATATGTTTTAATGATTGATCTTTTCTTTTTGGTTTAACATAAAAGCCTAACCTTTTCATTACTTTCCTCATTTTTCACATTCTCATCAATTGCATCATTAGTTGACATTGAAATGCAATTTTTTTACGATAAAAGAATTTGTTGTATATTTTATTCACATGTGTTCTTATTTTCCTCCAAGAAATTTGACCAGGAAGACTATCGAAAACACCACTTACAATTTTTAAAAAAGTATTTTCATTAAATTCAACATCACGTTCTAGATTTTCATCTTCATCTTCATTTTCATTTACATTTTCATCTTCATTTTCATCAACAAAATGGTTTTCATTTTCATTTTCATCAACAAAACAGGTTTTGTTTTCATTTTCAACAAAAGGATCATTCTCATTTTCATTTGCAACAAAAGATTTTATTTTTTCATTTTCAACAAATTCTATAAAAGTTTCATCTCTTTGAATATCATCAATGTCAACATCATTAAGTCCAACATCTTGTAAAACTTCTACATACAAATTTACCATTTCACTAACATGTGGATTTGAAGACGTACCTGGATTTGTGCATATTGAAACATTCTCCATAGCATTGAAAGAGGGATTTGAAGACATAGTAGGACTTGTTTGTATAATCATATTCTTCTCCAAATTGACTCCTTGCAAATTAGCTTCATCTACAACCATGGTCTCCTCAATGTTTTCATCTTCAATAGTTGTGGAATTGGATGCTCCACCATCATTCATTGATTTAATTCTCATTCTTTTTTCTCTTTGTCTTTGTCTCTCCTCTCTCTTTGCTTCAACTTCTTGAGGAGTCAATGTCTTCCTTCTCTTATTACGAGCTTTATCTCCCATGATTATAAAATCCTCAAGCACAAATGAATGCCAATAGTGAAATTCTTCAAAAAATTCAATCCAAATTGGAAGTTGAAGACCTATTAGGACAAAATTATTCCTCTTGTGTTCCTCAAAATAAGTAGAAAACTAGCACAATTCCATTTTAAAAATTGTTTTCTTCATGCCTCCTTTGAAAAATTCAATCCATATTGCAAGTTGAAGACCTTTTGTTCCTCCAAACAAGTACAAAACTAAACAATTCCACTTCAAAAATGGTTTACTTGATGCCTCCTTTGAAAAAATCAATCAAAAATCAAGTTCACCACCTGTAAAGACAATAGCTCATGAAAATAGCTCAATTTTACTGCTCTCGACCATACATGTGAAGTTGTAGACTTCACAATATTTTTTGACAGTAAATTTAAATAAAAGAAACGGGATCCCGTTTTATAATCGGGATCACGTTCCCTTGTATTAAATATGGGGACCGTTGAAAGGGAAACGGGATCCCGCTTTATAAACGAGATCACATTTCCCTTTCAACGGTCACGTCATTTAGTATAGGGGAACATGATCCCGATTATAAAACGGGATCCCGATTATAAAACGGGATCCCATTTTTAATAAGCAGGATCCGTTTTCAAAATTTTGAAATTGGATCTGCTTTGTGGTCGAGTTTCTTCCTTGTATTTTGGTTCGAGAAAAACATTGGGAATCTGAACCTAGGCCTTCAACCTGGTTTGACCTGCAAGTTGAAGGTCCTAACAATGCCAGAAAAATACTGAGTTTGGATATATGGTTGACGACTTTTTTTGCATAATTTTTTGACGAAATTAAAACCCATTTTAGATGAGACAATGCAGATTCCAAATATGTAAATTTTTTTACAGTTGGATTATTTTTTCTATTTTTCAATTAATTTTTAATAAAACTAGTCCATAAACTTTAAATATCAAGGTTTTATACTATTTTAATAACTTTTGATCAACATAACATTTTGACGAACGGATTGCACGAGAAAAAACTTCAGACAATTCTTTTCAATTTAAAAAAAAATTAAAAAATGATAAGTTTAGGTCATCTTATGCATGTCGTACACGACGATTTTTCAAAACGACAAATATGCCTAATAAAAATTTAACAAAAAAATATATTCAATAAAAAATTGCAAAAAAATATCGAGAACAAGCTTCAGTGAGTCACAAATCTTTTCCCAAAAGGATTTAGAAAAATACGATAATTTAGGTCAAAATATGGATGTCGTACACATGCATGGTATGGTAAAAAAAAGTGACTTTTAAACAGTGGTTTTTAGAAATTCCTATTGAAACTCAATTTTTACAATCTGGGTATTGAAATAAATTACATATTTGGAAACTAGACTCCGAGTACTACATTTTATGATTAGTGACTTTTTGAAGATTCCATCTCTAAATGCTTCCAATTTTAAGGTCAAATGTGTCAAATTCTAAAAATCAAGGAAAACACTTCCCACTTTTTGGCCAAAAAGTGGACTCAACTTCTTGCCAACACCCAACTCTTTTTCACCCATGTTTTCTTCATTTGTTTTCTGATCTGATCTGTAGTAACTTTCCCTTTTCCTTTTTCATCATTTTGCATGCTTCTTCTCTGATTTACTGGACCTCTTCTGTAGAATCTAGCAATATGACCAGTTTTATTACAATTGTAGCACAACACATGTCTTTGTCCAGACCAATTGTTTCACTGACTTTCTCTTGATCTGCACTGGTTAGAAATATGGCCAAGTCTATTGCATGTGTAACATCTAACATTCCTATAAAGGTTGTTCATCACATTTCTGCATTCATTTGACTTGTGACCATACTTTTTATAGTTAAAGCATTGACCAGAGAATAATGGACCATTTGAATTCATTCTACTTTTGCATTGAGCTGCCATATGACCAAATTTATTGCAAGCATAACAGATACCATTAAACCTTTGAGCATTAGGTTGTCTTACCGGATACCTTCCAGTGTTGTTCATCTGATTTCCTTGTCTGAATCTTCTTTGTCCAAATTTCCTTTGTCCAGATCTAGAACTTTCTCCTTCCTCATATCCAAGACCTCGCTTGTCACCATTAGTCATCTGACTTTTAATCAGTTCATCAAGCTTGGTTGAGTTAATCTTGAACCTTCTCCTTGAATTCATTTGTTGTAGCAAGTTCATCTCTAAGATCAACAATGTGCTTTTCAAGTTCTTCCTCATTATGTTTGGTATGTTCTAACTCTAGTTTTATCCGCATGAATCCATTAGTAATTCGACTGCATTCTTTAGATTTCTCTTTTAGCGATTGGGAAAGATTTTCTTCATTCTTCTTCATGTCTTCAATTTCCTTAGTCATTCTCATCATGATAGATTCCATCTCATGCTTCTGAACTGCATTATCCCTGGCAAGTTTCTCACATTCTTTTGTCTTTTCCTTCAGGGTTTGAATCAATTGTTCATCTGCCATGCATTTACTGTCTTCCTGCTTGATCTGATCACAAAGTTCCCTTCTCTTCTCCCTAGACTTTTTGATTTTATCTTTTAATGACTCAATGAATCTATCAGCATTCATGAGATTTGTTTGTAATTCCTAGACTTCAACTTTTTCCTAATCAAGATCATCTAGGGCCACCATAAGTTGTTGTTGAAGACTGCTTGAATCCATTGAAACACTTTACAAGATCTTTCCCAAGATTTTAAGCTTCTTTTGAGGAACTAAGCTCTGATACCAATTGTTGGAATCAAGCAACACTGAGAGGAGAGGGTGAATCAGTGTTGTGAAAATTTTAGCTTTATTAACTTGATCATTAAAGTGTTGATAACATTCAATCAAAATAAAGATGCATTCACAAAAGAAAAATAACCACAACACCATAACACAGAGATTTTTTTTATGTGGAAACCCTGTTAGGGGAAAAACCACGGTGGAGGTTAATCCACAATATAGTTTTGAGTATGCTCAAAAGAAAAGATTACAAAATGAGAATGCACTTGCATTCAGGCACACTGCCTAGAGCTCACTACTCAAAATCAGAAAGGCTCACTGCCTTACAAAATTTTGGAATACTTCCAAGGATTTGAACTGATAGAGTAGCATCTACAAATGCCTGATTACAGTTCCAATTAGGCTCAACAATCAATTCAGGACCTTATGTTTGATTTTGCACTTCGCTCTACTCTGCTTCAATTTGCTTCACAAAAATCCTTAATGCACAAGTGAAACTATGCATAATCGCTCTACTAACCTTCTAAATTTCACAACATACATCAACTCACATCAAACACACACACCAAAATGATATAATCAATCACATATATATATCTGCTACCAAGAATTCAATCGCTACAAGTCGGCTTCAATAAAATAAGAAATATTCACAAACTGTTGGCTCAAATCATTCATAATAATTAATGCCCATCCACAAGAGTTAGCCACGACATAGTGGGGACCCAAAACAAAATGCATGAACAAAAAAATACTTAACCAATAACTCCTCAAATATCTATGATACATTGTATTCACTGAGTCGGCCTTCATACACTGATAAACAGAAAATTGGTTTACCAGACCTTCTAACTTCCACCCAAATTGATACGAGGCACCAAGATTTATGGATAACACATATTATGCATCAAACAATACTCCTTGATATCCACAACACAAAATATTAACAGAAAATTTGCATATGAATAGAAGAACATAAAACTATCGGATGCTCTGTTCTACCCAAATAGATAACCACTGATCTTCAATCCATCTGGCAGTATGAGTAAATGATGACGTGCGGATCTGCTAGCTGACAAGGGTTGCCATCAATGACAACACCTAAAAATATATGTAGTGTCTCTTGCCAACATGATGATTATCCAATTCTTAGGGAATTCTGAGATGTGTTTCCCAAAGATCTCACCGAGATGCCTCTGAAGTGAGAATTCAATTTCTCCATCGAATCAATGCTAGGAGTCGAGCCACAGTCTAAGGCCCCATACAAGATGACCACCATAGAGCTTTATGAATTGAAAGCCTAGTTATAGGGTTTGTTACGTAAGGGGCTTATTAGACCTAGTGTGTCACCTTGGGGTGCACTAGTTATCTTTGTGAAAAAGAAGGATGGAACCTTGCATCTATGTATAGATTATCGGATGTTGAACAAGGCAACCATCAAGAATAATTACCCTCTTTCGAGGATCGACGAATTATCTGATCAGATGAAGGGAGTGACAATGTTCTCAAAAATAGATATCAGGTCTTGTTACCATTAGTTGAGAATAAAGGAAGAAGATATTCTAAAGATGCCTTTTAGAACTCGATATGGGCATTACGAGTTCACCTTTGTACCCTTTGGGTTGACCAATGCACCTGCAACCTTCATGAATCTTATGAACAATGTGTTCTAGGACTGTTTGGATGATTTTTTCCTAATCTTTATCGATGATACTTTGGTTTATTCTAAGTCTATTGAGGAACACGATCGACACTTGAGGATAGTCTTGCAACGTTTGAGGGAAAAGAATCTTTTTTAGAAAGCTATCCAAGTGGTCTTTCTATTAGGATAGGGTGCATTACCTATGCCACATTATCTCACCTAAGGGAGTCTAAGTTATGAACCCTGAGAAGATAAAAGCAAGTGTAGAATGGTCGGCGCCTTAGAATGTGTCAGAGGTAAGTTTTATGGGCCTTGCCAGCTACTATAGAAAATTTGTGCAAGGGTTTTCTAAAATAGCATCTCCAATAACGCCTCTTCAAAAGAAAGGAAAGAGGTTCAAGTGGACTGAGAAGTGTGATCAAGCTTTCCAACTCCCTAAGGAGAAGCTCATTGCAACTCCGATATTAATTATTCCACATCCCAATGGTCAATTTTCAGTGATCACAGATGCTTCAGGAGACAAAGTAGGAGCAGTGTTAATGCAAGAAGGGCAAGTGGTGGTGTACGAGTCTCAGAAGCTGAAACAACATGAAGTAAACTATGTGCCACACGACCTGGAATTAGCAACTATAGTGTACGCTCTACAAATGTGGAGACATTATCTTTTGGGAAAGCCATTCGAGCTCAAAATGTATCATTTGGGATTAAGGTATATTTTCACTCAACCAAACCTCAACGCTAGTTATAGGAGATGGCTAGAATTCCTTAGCCAGTATGACTTTGGAATTGAGTATATAAAAGGAAAGGAAAATCGAGTGGCAGATGCTCTTAGTAGACAAAGACATCTGGCAGCCATGACCTCTATGAGATTTAATCTGAGACAACAAGTGATGCAACACTTGTAAGGTGACAAGCATTATGAGAAGGTGAAAAAGGCTCTAGAAGAGAATCCATCAGACCATCGATTCGATGGGTACGAGTTTGAACCAAACAGTATCTTAAGATACTAGAGACATGTACATTCTAGATTTTGGAGAGCTTAGGAAGCTGGTCTTAGATGAGGTCCACAATGCACCATATTCTGGACACCCCAAAGTTACAAAGATGATTGTGGAATTGAAAACCTTGTACTTTTGGCTAAAACTTAGGAGGGATGTAGTGGAATATGTAGCTTGATGCTTGGAGTGTCAGGGAGTCAAGGTTAAGCATGTGCATCCAGCAGGGTTCCTTTATCCTCACAATATACTTTAGTATAAATGGAAAGTGATCAGTATGGACTTTGTGCAAGGGTTACCTTTAAGCAAGAACAAGCATGATGTCATTCTGGTAGTAGTTGATAAGTTGACTAAGGTGGCACATTTTATTCTAGGGAACCTTAAGGATGGATTTTTGACCTTGGCCAAGAAATTTGTCCAAGAGATCTTTCGTTTACATGGAGTGCCAAAGAACATTATATCTGATAGAGATATACGAATGACATCAAGGTTTTGGACCACTTTGAATGCAACATTAGGGACTAAGTTGAACTTTAGTTCAACCTACCATCCTCAGACCGAGAGAGTGAATCAAGTGGTAGAAGATCTCCTTTGGATGTATTATATGGATCAACAATATAAATGGGAAGAGTATCTACCACTGGTAGAATTTGCTTATAACAACTCCCATCATGCATCCCTACATATGGCACCTTTCAAAGCTCTGTATGGGCAAAAGTGTCATACTCCCATCAGTTGGGATAGAGTGGAAGATAGAATCGTAGTGGGTCCTGAGATGCCAAAAGAAATGGAAGAGCAGATGAGGCTTATTAAGAGTAGACTAAAGGAGGCAGCAGATAGGAAAAAGAGCTATGTCGACAAAAAATAGAACCTTTAGACAATTTTTAGTCGGGGACAAGGTCTTTTTGAGATTCAATCCACATAAGAGCTCTATTACCTTCGGGAAGTCATCCAAGTTGGGGCCAAGATACGTGGGCCCTTTTGATGTGTTGGAAGTAATGAACCTAGTTGCATACAAACTTGCTCTACCCCCTACTCTAGCTCAACTCCATAATGTGTTTCATGTTTCCTTGCTAAAACCATACCACCAGATGTGTCTCATATACTTGATTAGCATTCTTTACAAGTGGAGGATCCAAGAATGGTGCTAGTGGAGCCCAATAGAATTCTAGCTAGACGCAACATCAAGTTGCGAAACAAGGACATTGTTCAATATAAGGTCCAATGGGACCAGTATCATGAGGACAATGCTACTTGGGAGGATGCGAAGGAGATAGAACACTCCTTCCCTCATTTTCTTTCTTAGATAGACTATTGATGGTTATCTTTATATTGTTGCCTAATATTTTGGATTGGTATGCTTTGATGTTTTGGCTTGAAAGCAATATGATTGATAAATATATGAAACAATTTTGTTTGATCAGACATCGAGACGATGTCTCTTTCTAGTGGGGAGGGATGCCATATCTCGATTTCAATGCTTGCATTTTAAATATTGAGAAAATTGAAATATTCAGAAAATAGAATTTACCATTTTTATTTATGGATTTGATAAAATGCTATGACGAAATTGAAAATGAATATTATGCAATTTTGTGATTAAACAAATTATTTCATGAGATTATCGGTTAAAGGTTACTAATAAGTGGACAACTGTAAAAAATGTATGTGCAGGAAACAAGTTGAAGGACAAGAACATGATTGAGGTAGGCATGCTTAGTCGAATCACCATGGTAAGCAAGAATGGAATCTAGAATCTCACACATCGCAATAGATCATGACACATGCATATGTTTGAAAAGATGATGAATTTCATTTATATTCGGTGTGAGAATTTTGATTAATGAAAAGAACGAATCAATGCATTCTTGCCTTACCTTGTCTAATCCAAATTGATATTCAATAAAATTGGAAAAGAATCTCATTTTTATCAAATACAATTGTCATATGAAAAAAAAAGATTTCATTCTTCTTTTAGATGAATTTGAATTGAATTTCAAATAAGGAAAAGAATTGGATAAAATAGATATGTAAGTTGAAAAAATAATACCTTTTGAATATATGTGCATAAGTATATAGTCTTATGAAGGTGAGTAGTATATATATATATATATATATATATATACACATACAAGTATATGAATATATAAATGAATATATATGAATGTTTTCCTCGGGTTTAAATTTTTACTTTTCGTGGAAAATAATGGAATTGTGGAATAAAATTTGTAACTCCCATCATTAATGGGATAGGGGCTGACCCCTTCTATGACAAAAGGCTTCAATCGAACTTCAGAAAGAGGAGGAGTGGGCGACCAGGTAAGGTTATGGAGATGGAGGAATTCAAGACCACTATCTCCTAAAATTAGCAAGAAGAGATTTGAACAAAAGAGGGGGAAATTAGGTAGCGATCAAAGGGAGAGAAAAAGTAGGAAAAATCAAGAAGGACTAACTAAGGAGGAAAAGGCAGAGGAATTGAATGTTGTTGCGAAATTTCATCACCAGTTTTGTAAAGAAACAAGGTAATGTGAAAACCCTTATTGATGTTGCTTGATATTGAATGAACTTTTCTTCATTTTGCATCTATGTTATGCATTTGTGCAAGCTATATTTTCATATGTTTCTCTATGTTGGTCGATTGCATTGAACCATGATAGCTCAGCTGGGGTCAAAGCCTTCATAGCAAGCTTACATTACGATATGTCTTGCTTGTGTGGGTATTGGCTAGACCCATTTGACGGGTTATACTCATATGCTCATGTTTCAGAGGGTCGAGGCTATTTGGTTGGCCTGTGTTAGTGTAATGTATTTTATAACCTCTGTGAAGTAATGTATTTTATTGCATGACACTATTTGGTGATCGGCTTGTATTGTGTTAACATTTCCCTATGGGCACCTTGTTCTTATGGTCGAGTGACTCATATTGCTAATGGTTGCCAATGAAGTACGACATGCATCGTTCGCTTATGTCACCCCACCATTTCAGTGGTAAACCATGGTAATGACAACGCATGGTCGAGCTAAGGCCGTTACAGTCATTTGTTGTAAGCATTCCCCATGCTTTGTGAAGGATAAACTGTGAAGAATGAAGTATCGTCTATGGAAACCCTGATCGAATGATGTTATCGTTCAATGAAATTTCTCAAATGAACAAGCTACCATTTGTGTATGTTTAAATTTTAATTAAATTTTGTGAAACATTATTCAGCCTCCTATGGCTGGAGGATATAGAATCCCTTTGGCTTATCATGCAAATGATAGTGCATGCGTATATACATATATATGTATATACGCATACTTGTGTTATCACTGTCGATTTATTCTAGTGATATATCCAAGGTTGAAGAATGATCCTCTTTGTTAAATTTACATAAAAAAAGTGTTGGGTGTTTCCATACTATCGAAGACCCCATCGAGGATTAAATGCTATTGAATATAATGAAGACTTGTAGTGAAATCGATGACATGTTTTCATTTTCATGATAACATGTCTATCGACCGCTTTTTCTTTGAAATGGAAACTTGTTTGATAGAACATAACTATTATGTTAAGTCAATTACTGGTGTTCTTTTAAGAACTGTTACAATGATAATATTAAATTGAATGACAAACATGCATGATCAACCCAAAACAAACAACCTAGAAATAGAATTGAAAATTGATTGAATGTATTCTTCTATTCAGAATGAACTGATATTTCTCTGGTATTGATTACTAGGAATATTATAAGTCAACTGTGTTCGCTAAATTCTATGGTTAAATGTCATTGAATTACTACATGGAAATTTTGAACAAGTTGATGGTTTAAATTTTTGGAATATGGATTTCCTGTATGTAAGGATGATTTATTTCTTTTTTTTTCTATTCAGAATGCATACACATTTTCCAACTATGTTGACTTAGGCATATATGTGCACGTGCATAAATGCTTCATTTATGCACATGCACATACATGCGATATACCTTCTGATTCATCTTGATTAATATTTAAGTTAGATTATTAAAATTTGATTGCAAGAAAGGAACTGTAGAGATATAACGGTTTGGATTTGCAACATGTAAATGATTGAATATGATGGATGAATGAATAGTTATTCCCGATTAAAATGACTTATTTGTGGTCAATTAATGAAATGAAATGATAGATGAATTCAATGGTAGACTATAGCACACTAGAATATGTTGCTAATAGATGTTCTAAAAGGGAGGGATACCCCTTTGATATGATAAGCTTTCCTTCCGAGAATGAGTGCTAGAGAGTGTAGATTTGTTTTTCCAAATCTAACTAGAGTTGCATTTTATGCAGCATGAGCTTGGTCAAGCATGGTAGTCATTTTTATATATGTATATACAAAATAGACTATTATATTTATCCTCTCTCTGATGTATTTTGTTTACGTAACATGGAACTTGCATATTCTAATAGGTAGATAGAAATCCATGAAGTTAGGCACACACAAATTCCACCTTGCAAACTATATCTCTTGTTAAGTGTTCCATGTAGGGTCGGGTATTCTTCGACTAACTGAAGAATTCCAAAGAAGCAATGCTTCGTGGTTGGGTGGAAAAGAACCTCAATCATGTTCTCGTCCACCAGTGGAGGCGAGTTGTCATAAAGAATCATATCATAATTCTATTATGTAAATGTATCATTGATGAAAAGAATAAATTGATGTAATAGAAAGAAAACTATGCAATTGAGAATTGACTTTGAGGTGTTGAAATCCAAGTGAAACTTGTATGTAACTATTGAAATTTGGAATGAATATTCTTTTATTTCATATTTATTGGCGATTTATGAACATAAAAGTGCTAAATGGAATTAGCTATGGAATTTGTGTCATAAATATTAATATTCATAATGTCAATTTTTGGTTTAATGGTAGAAATCTAGTTGAGAATGTTACATTTGGTATCAAAGCTCAAGGTTCACCTCTAGGCCTATAAGCCCACGATGGTTGAACTAGGGACTAGTAGACCCTTAACTAGATTTAAGATACCTAGAGAATACCAAATCTGAATTGGTTGTAGGAAAATGGGAAGGTCCAAGTCGAGAAGAAAGAAGGGAAAAACCAATAGGGCTACAAAAAAGCAAATTGTTATTGAGGAGAATTTTAAAATCGAAGACCAACCCGAGATTCCTGACAATGAAACTCTAGCACATGCCCTCACACATCTCAAATTGGAGAGAGGTAAAAGATAGAGGAGACCAAATGAACTCCTAAGACCAAGAAACCCTTTACATTTAGAGATTGGCCAACAACATGTGGACCTAATGTGCCAGTGATGACTAAGGAGGAGAAGGAGTGCTTGCGTGCATGTCCTGCCTCACCCAAGAGGGAAGATGTAGACTCAGATGAGGATCCTGAGGAATATCCTCTTTCCAATAATGAGAGAACTACTTAGAGTAGAAATAAACTTTTGTAAATAAGGATCAATGTAAATACAAACTTAATATAAATAAAGAAAGACTTTTTTTGATTAAAGGCATGAAGCTTGAAGGCTTGCTTTGTTGAGATGAATGTGTATATTTTATTTTTTTTAGGATTGCATGTTGTGTGCTTTGTATTTCATAAATGTAGTAGCATAAACATAAAACCTTGTTCTTGAATGCTAAACGTGACTATGATGCAGGTCGAGTGTGAGTCACCATGGTGACCAATAGACAAGATGTGGGTTGTAGCGGACAAGACAATGGGCCAAGCAAGAGGCTAGACCAAATCCTAGAACTCTTGAACCGGAAAGAATCCCGAATGGGCCATTTGGAACAAGAGGTCCACGGGGTGTGGGAAGATCGGAATTACTTATCTAAATATTATAATCTATCTGTTGACAAATATGTTTTTTATGAATTGTGTGCTTTGGAAACCAAATTGTCTGAGTTAGTCTTGTGTTGTAATCAAAATTTGGAATTTGTTTTTTGTCCTTAACTATACATTGGTCAAAAAAATTGGGCATTACAGGTTATCCGATTTGTTGGCACTGAAGGCATTCACCTTTCACTTTCAATCAATTCATAGCTTTAACGCTCTTAGATTTAGAAGGTATGTGTTCCTTAGAGGCTTTACCTTCAGACTCTCATTGTCTCACAACTTTTTCTCACTTGAGTTTTTGTGGGTGTAAAATCTTGCAAACTTTACTCAAAAAATTTAGCTTCCTTAGAGCATTAAAATACTTGAATTTAGCTTCCTATGAAAAATTAGCTTCAATCAATTCATAGCTTTAACACTCTTAGATTTAGAAGGTATGTGTTCCTTAGAGGCTTTACCTTCAGACTCTTACTGTCTCACAACTTTTTCTCACTTGATTTTTTGTGGGTGTAAAATCTTGCAAACTTTACTCAAAAAATTTAGCTTCCTTAGAGCATTAAAATACTTGAATTTAGCTTCCTATGAAAAGTTACAAACTTTATCTACTTCTTTTGGATACCTCTCAACTTTAGAATTCTTGTGTTTAAGACAGCGGATGATCTTTCAAGCTTTATCTCCAACCTTTGAATGCCTCTGAGCTTTAAGATACATGTGTTTAAGACAATGTATAATGGTACAAGATTTTCTTGATAACTTTGGGAAACTCATAGCTTTAGAATAATTGAATTTATTGTTACTACAAAAAGTTGGAAGCTTTTCCATTTTCCTTAAGAGAACTCAGAGCTTTGAATTTATGAGAATGTACTTTTGAACTGGAAGGAATGATCAAGGACAAAATAAGGGAGGCTTTTGCTCCTAGATAAACTCAAATGAGATAAAGCTATGAAACAGTGAGAGTCTGAACAAAAAGCCTCTAAGGAACAACAACCTTCTAAATCCAAGTGTGTTAAAGCTTTGAGCTGACTGAAAGTGGAAGGAAAATGCCTTTAGTGCCAAGAAATAGGATAACCATAACTATTTTAAAGTAGTCAATTCTCCAAATGATTTTGGAAGGCGATTCAAAGACTTGGATTTAGTAATACTCAAATTCTATCAAATGTAACTTTTCCAATTTATGACATTGAAGAAATTCTTCTAGATCTGGAGTTTCAGATTCAAAGGATTATTCAGTGGCTTTCATTTCCAATAAACTTATAGGAAGTTGCATAAGTACAGTCTAATTGTTAGAACTAAATTCCTAAACTATCCAAATATATAAATAATGGAATGTTTTCCATATGTACTGAACCAAAAAATACTTGCCTTATTTCTAATAACTTCACCACTTATGGAGAAAGGCCTATTGAACATTGTCAAATTATTAAGCGCTTCTAATTTCATAGGTAATTGAGGAATACTACCACCTCTTCAAAAAAACCTCAATTCTTTAAATTCCATCTCATTTGGTTTGTTGAATCTCATTCTATCTTCCAATGCAAGAATTAATGATTTTGTCATTAAACTTAAGTGATATTTTGGAAAACCTAATTAGACTTGTCATTTGCAAGCTTGATTCCTTTGATCTGATCGAGCCTCTGCAGAAGGATTAAAAATGATTATAAGTATATATTTTTATGCTATTAGATCATGTAATGAAAATGATATAAAATATAACTCGTTGATTGTTGCATCACATAAGGATCAGATGTCCATAATTCTATTATCTTCTTCCAGGCTTTTCCCTTTCGGTATGATAATATTATGGAGAATTAACTCCTCATCTACCTCTTGGGTAGCAATTCACGTGATCAATCCTACCCTGATAAGAGATGTAACTGTTGTTGCTCCCATAATATACTCCACCTTTTGATGCTTCCACTTGCTAAAGGAGCAACATATATTGAGAACGGATCTTGAGTGGACTTATCAAACTCACCATACACAAAATTAAGAAGACGATTGGTCAATTTTTTTTCTTTGATTTCGTCTTCACTTTCCAAAGCATCCAAAAATAATGTATGTCTCTTCTTATATAAATGAGTAGAAACAATTTTGAGGCTCATGGTTATACCTTTGCAAATCCTTAGGATTCTCTCTAAATATTTACTTTCAATGTTACCATGTTTATTAGGGTCCGCAAACAAAATTTTCAATGCATCTTCCTTGGCCAAAGGATCAACAAGATAATATTTCATCACTAGGATGGGTAGATCCTAAAAATTATCTGTAGCTCCTAACTTTTTGTTGTCAACTCAATTTTGCTACCAAGGGGAAGGAATTTCATCTCCATTGGAAGAAGCTCCCAAAGGTAGATTGTGACCTTGAAACATTATCAATGAAAATAAAAATAGGTTTACATTTTTCACATTTAGAAGCCTTCACAAGTTGATCTCAACCATCTTCACAATCTCTTAATTCTACGAGTTTACCATTATTATAAGTTGGGAAAAAAAAATTATGAATTTGTTGTTGCAAGATCTTAAAATCATTCTTATCTTTCTCGTGATATATTGCTACCTTAGTGCAATTATAATGATGAAGATTTAATGTGGAAACCATGACATCTACAAGCGTTGTCTTCCCAATGACTCCAAAACCATAAATAACTACAACCATCAATGACTCGTTTGTGGGTCTCAACAAATTCAATATATCCTTCATTGGCTTCTCAATCCCAACTGTCATATAAAAAATATATGCTATTATAAATTTTACAATGCTTAAAAGTATGTCAAACTGAAACAAAACTTCATTATATTACAAGAAGTTGGAGATGTACAAATACAACTTTATATTAAGTATCGGAATGATAGTATCAAATATATAAAGAAACATAAGCATTGAAATGAGCGCAATTTTTAGAGATTAAGAAATTTAGTAATAATAGAATACATAATAAATTTAATAATTAAAAATAATGCAAATATTAATTTTAATTAGATAAAACTATACTTGCCAAAAAATGTGTATAATTTTTTATATTTCAAATGTGTAACTAAAAATAATATATGCACAAAATAAACATTCATTTATGAACAAAAATAATATTTATTTCAACTTGTATCGATATTTATTTTGATCATATATATTATTTTTAGTTACATATTTGAAATATAAAATTATACACATTTTTATGGAAGAATAGTTTTATCTAATTAAAATTATTGTTCACATTATTTTAAATGATTAAATTTATTATTCAATGCTTATGTTCAATTCTATTATTACTGATTTTTTTTAATTTTTGGAAACTGCGCTCACTTCAATGCTTATGTTCTTTATATATTTGATAGTATCATTCTGACATTTAATATAAATATTTATTTGTATATCTCCAACTTCTTGTAACATAAATAAGTTATGTTTCAGTTTTACATACTGCTAAACATTGTAAAATTTATCATAACATATATTTTTTGCATGACATTTGGGATTGAGAAGCTAGTGAATGATATAGTGAGTTTGTTGAGAACCACAAATGAGTCATCGGTGACTGTAGTTATTTATGGTTTTGGAGGCATTGGGAAGACAATGTTTGCAAATGTCGTGGTTGCCAAAATAAATCTTCATCGTTATAATTGCACTAAAGTAGCAATATATCACGAGAAAGATAAGAATGATTTTAAGAGCCTGCAATAGAAAATTCTGAAAGATTATTCCCAACTTATAATAATGGAAAAACAACTTAGAATTAAGAGATTGTGAAGATGGTTGGGATAAGCTTGTGAAGGCTTCTAAACGTAAAAAATGTAAACTTATTTTTTTTATTTCATTGATAATGCTTCAAGGTCACAAGACCTTTGGGACCTTCTTCTAATGAAGACGAAATTCCTTCCCCTCGATAAGAGAATTATGATGACAACAAAAAATTTAGGAGCTATAGATGATTTTGAAGATCTACCCATGCTAGTGTTGAAATCCTATTTTGTCAAGTCTTTGGCCAAGGAAGATGCATTGAAATTTTTATTCGTAGACCCTAATAAACAAGTTAATATTTAAACTGGATATTTAGAGAGAATCTTAAGGATTACTAGAGGTGTACCATGAGCTTCAATATTGTTTCTATTCATTTACCTAAGCAAAGACTTGATCTCTTTTTGGATTCTTTAAAAAGTGAAGACGAAATCACAGAAGAAAAGTTGAGTGATAGTCTTCTTGATTTTGTGTATGGTGAGTTGGATAAGTCCACTCAGTAATCCTTTCTCAATATATGTTGCTTCTTCATCAATAAGAAGTATCAGAATGTGGAGTATATTGTGGGAGCAATGACAACTAGATCTCTTATTAGGCCAAGATTGATCACATCAATTGTTGTGTAGGAGGCAGATGAGGAGTGAAATACTTCATAATATCATCATAGTGAAAGGGTGAAGCCTAGCAAAAGACAATAGAATTTTTGGTATCCAATCTTTATGTGATGCAGTAGTTGACGATGTATTATCCATATCCTTTTCATTACATGATCCACTAGCATAAAACTATATACTTTTAAACATTTTTAATCCTTTTGTAGACCTTCAATTAGATCAAAGGAATTTGGCTTACCAATGACAAATCTAATTACATTCTTCAAGAATAACACTTGAGTTTAATGATAAAAATCATTAAGAGTTATTGCATTAGAAGATATAATAAGATTCAACAAAGAAAATGAGGTGAAATTTGAAAAATCGAGCTTTCTTTGCATAGGCGGTAGCATTCATTAGTTACATGTAAAATTAGAGGCGCTTAATTATAATTTGACAATGTTCCATGGACCTTTTGTCTATAAGAGGTGAATTGATTATAAGGTAAGTATTTTGTGTCCAGTACATATGGACAATATTCCATTATTTATATATTTGGATAGTTTAGGAGCTAAGTTCTGACAATTGGAATGTGTTTATGTAGCTTCCTACAAGTTTATTGGTAATGGAAACTGTCGAATAATCTTTTGAATCTGAAACTCCAAAGCTGGAAAAAGTCTTTCATTGCCATGAATTGGAAAAGTTACATTTGACAAACTTTGAGTATTACTAAATGTGGGTCTTTGAGTTGCTTTCCAAAATCATTTGGAGAATTGACTAATATAAAGTAGCTGCAATTATCCTATTTCTTATGACTGAAGGAATTTACCTTCCACTTTCAATCAATTCAAAGCTCCAAACAATTATGGCAGGTGATTAAAAGACCCGACTTTAGTAAACTCGAATTCTATCAAATGTAACTTTCCAATTCTTGACATTTAAGAACTTCTTCCAGCTTTGGAGTTTTAGATTCAAAAGATTGTTTGATGGTTTTCTTTGCCAATAAACTTGTAGGAAGTTGCATAAGTATATTTCAATTGTTAGAACTTAGCTCCTAAACTATCCAAATATATAAATAGTGGAATGTTGTCCATATTTACTGGACCATAGAAAACTTGCCTTATTTATCATAACTTCACCTCTTATGGAGAAAAATCATTAGAACACTATCAAATTATTAAGCGCCTCTAATTTCACAGGTAATTGGGGAATGCTTTTTCCCATGGGAAGAAACCTCAATTCTTTAACTTCTATCTCATTTTATTTGTTGAATCTCATTTTATCTCTAAATGCAAGAACTCTTAATGATTTTGCACTAAACTTAAGTGATATTCTTCAAGAACGTAATTATTCTTGTCATTTGCAAGCTGGATTCCTTTGATTTGATCGAGCCTCTACAAAAAGATTAAAAATGGTTAAAGGTACATAGTTTTATGTTATTGGAACATGTAATAAAAAGTTTACAAAATATACCTAATTGACTGTTGCATCACATAAAGATCAGACATCCATAATTCTATTATGTTGTACTAGGCTTCATCTTTAGGCTATGACTATATTATGGAGGATTAACTCCTCGTTCGTCTCTTGGGTAGCGATTGATGTGATCAATTGTTCCCTAATAAGAGATGTGACTGTCCTTTCTCCCAAAATAGACTCCATATTTTAATGCTTCCAATAGCTAAAGAAACAACATATATCAAGATAGGCTTCCTAAGTGGACTTATCCAACTTACCATACACAAAATCAATAAGACGACCACTCAACTTTTTTTTTTATTTCATCTTGACTGTCCAAAGCGTCCAAAAAGAGAGCAATTATTTTCTCATGTAAATGAGTAGAAACAATTTTGAGGCTCATGGGTACACCTTTGCAAATCCTTAGGATTCTCTCTAAATATCCACTTTGAATGCTACCATATTTATTATGGTTTGCAAAAAAAAAAATCTTTGCATCTTCCTTGGCCAGAGGTTCGACAAGATAGGATTTCAACACTAGGATGGGTAGGTCTTCAAAATTATCTATAGATCATAACTTTCCTATTGTCAATAGAATTATGCTACAGGGTGGAAGGAATTATGTCTCAATTAAAAGAAGCTCCCAAAGGTTTTATGACCTCGAAGTATTATCAATGAAAAGAAAAATAGGTTTCCATTTTTTACATTTAAAAGCCTTCATAGGCTCATCCCAACCATCTTCACAATCTCTTAATTCTATGGGTATACTATTAGTATAAGTTGAGAAACAGTCTTTCAAAATTTGTTGCTGCAGGCTCTTAAAACCATTGTCATCTTTCTTGTGATATATTGCTACCTTAGTGCAATTATGATGATGAAAAATTATTTTGGCAACCATGGCTTCTGTGAGTGTTGTTTTCCCAACGCTTCCAAAACTATAAATAACTATAGCCACTGATGACTCTTTTGTGGGTCTTAACAAATTCACTATATCATTCACTGGCTTCTCAATTCCAACTGTCATATTAAAAAATATGTTATGATAAATTTTACAATGCTTAAAAAGTATGTCAAACTGAAACATAACTTCATTATGTTACAAGAAGTTGGAGATGTACAAATATAACTTTATATTAAGTCTCGGAATGATAGTATCAAATATATAAAAAAATATAAGCATTGAAGTGAGTGCAATTTTCAAAGATTATAATTTTTAGTAATAATAGAATAAATAATAAATTTAATAATTAAAAATAATGCAAATGTTAATTTAAATTAGATAAAACTATACTTACCAAAAAAATTGTATAATTTTATATTTCAAATATGTAACCAAAAATAATATATGTACAAAATAAACATTCATTTATGAACAAAAACAATATTCATTTCAACTTGTATCGATGTTTGTTTTGTTCATATATTATTTTTAGTTACATATTTGAAATATAAAATTATACACATTTTTATGCAAGCATATTTTTATATAATTAAAATTAATATTCACATTATTTTAAATGATTAAATTTATTGTTTATTCTATTATTACTAAACTTTTTTAATTTTTGGAAATTGTACTCACTTCAAACTTCTTGTAACATAGAGAAGTTACGTTTCAATTTGACATACTGTTTAAACATTGTAAAATTTATCATAACATATATTTTTATATGACAGTTGGGATTGAGAAGCTAGTGACTGATATAGTGAATTTGCTAAGAACCACGAATGAGTCATCGATGGCTATAGTTGTATATGGTTTTAGAGGCATTGGGAAGACAACGCTTGCAAATGTTGTTGTCAAAATAAATCTTTATTGTTATAATTGCACTAAGGTAGTTGTAGACACTGAAAAATGTCCTAGGCCTACGAGTGTCATTTTCTACTTCTTCCCTACATATTTAATTTTAATTATTTGATTATCCCCTAAGGTCATATTCTCCTCTTAATTAAATAATTCTTAATTATTTAATCAATTCATTTTCTCCTTATTCCTTCTTGATTAATTAAATAAATTCTTCTTGCTATAAGTAAATAATTACTTTAATTATTTAATTATTCATTAGCCTTTTCTTCCATAATTAAATAAATTCTATTTATTTAATTATTTTCCACCTTTCCCTCCACTATTAAATAATTATTTAATTATTCATTTTAATTTTTTGCTATAATTAAATAATTATTGGGTGATTCCACAATACTGGTTTACAATTTTTGGCCAAACTGG
This sequence comes from Sequoia sempervirens, assembly GCA_007258455.2. NCBI lineage: Eukaryota > Viridiplantae > Streptophyta > Pinopsida > Cupressales > Cupressaceae > Sequoia > Sequoia sempervirens. The sequence continues at coordinate 13,544,655 of VDFB02000010.1, read as the reverse complement.
ACATTGAAATAATTTTTTCTAACTAAATCTTCACTTTCAGGCACCTATAACAGCTAAACCATGAGGAATTTGAAGATGATGCGAACTAGTGATTTGTGACATTTTGTCTGTAGATTCTAAATATATTTTTTTCAAAAACTTTGGAATCAGATTGCACTTATTTTTCCATATCCTTCGAAAACTAGTTTTTTTTCATAAAACAACATTTTTAAGGAGTGACGCTCACCATATAACGCATAACTTTTTTTCCATGAAGGATAAAATTATATAATTCTTTCAAATTTAGATTTGTAACTCTGCTATCTAGTGCTTTCAATTGGTTAGATAGTTTTTTATTGAAGATATTTTTTTTAATCAAGTTTCAAAGTCAAACCAATTACAATTCAGACATAGGCGGACCGTATAACGCGTAACTTTTTTGTATTTATCGAAATTCTTTTTTTTTTGTTGGATCAAAGACTTCAATATCTAGTGCACTCATATTTTTCAAAAAAAAACTTGATAATCTGCTATTTTTACACATGTGCAGAACATAGAGCTTGATTTTTGGTGAAAAACCTATGTTTAATAAAACTAAAAAAACAAATACATAATAAAACCAAAACATATTAAAATTATAGTCGTTGGATAGCTCGTTCTGAGGACTACCTGATTTCGGTTGGGTTTGTGAAGTCTCCTCCATTTTTGTCCTCAACCCGAGCTTCAAAGGGAAAAAAATCTTTTTTTTTGGTGCCTGAGAGGAGAAAGGTGGGAAAAGGGGGGTTCGCTTGAGCTAGGGGGTTCTAGCGAACCAGGGTTCATTTGAACCCTCTTTCAAAAAGGGGTTTTCATTATGTTTTTTGGTGGGATGGTGGGAACTTGCATTGAATGGGTTCGAGCGAACCCTCTTTTGGTTTGTTCGAACCTATTATTCACTCGAACCCCAAAAACAAAACAAAATTGGCATGAAGTCATTTTTTTCAACTTTTCCTTCCTCACTCCAATTGTAAACCACTTTTGTGGGTTCACCCCCTAGGCTTGCTAACACCATTTTTCCATTGTCTAGGATCATATTTCTGCTATTAATTAATTCATTTAATTCATTTCTCCATTAATCTTGATTGGTTATGCACTTTCTGATTTCCAGATATTTTCCCCATAATTGATTGATAATGAAGTTGTTACTAGCAACTACCCACGAGGCTAAGAAAGTGATTTAGATACCACTGTTATAGACCCAACTTCTTTGTGTCTGAGAAGATTGAAACAACATCAGTAAATGAGAAAAATAAACAAATTCTTAAGAAAGAGACAACCGACTACAAACAACTAGGACTAAATAATGAGTATTTACAAAAATGTCTAATACCATAAAGCAAACCGCTGAATAGATCAAGCAAGGAACAACACAGTGTTTGAACAATACACTGGAAATTTAGAAAAAAACATAATTGGGTGATATATTTAAAGAACAACAACAAAAAATTAAGAGATTAACTAATAACTAATCAAAGAGTAGTAAGACATCTACACTAAGCCACAAATATCCTTAGAGGCTCCAAAAAATTAATTCTAAAAAGACCCTGTCATTTGAGACTTAAATGATTTTTATTAATTCCTCTAATGAACCCTTTCCTCTTTCTAAATGTAGGATAAACATATTTGCAAGCTTGCAATGCCCTATTTACAAGATTTATTTGTCAATTGTAAGGTCAAATTGTTTTAACAAACTTACTCTAATGATGACTACATGAAATGCATAATTTATGAGTAGCTAACTTATCTCTTTATGATTGCATAATTGGTGATTAACTGATTTATCATCATCACCAACTAATGATGCATAGCTAATGAGTAACAAGCTCACTTCTAATTTTTTAATAACAGGCATAAAGATTCGGTGATTGTATAGAACTAATAATGACTAAAACAGAATCTTATTGCTCTAACGACAAGGGGGCATTTTTTCAGGTATTGTGGTATCATTGTTAATTACTTTGAAACTTTGTTGATTTATTGCAATGAAAAATTATTTGAGACCTAAGGACCTAAAAGTTGAGACAAAAAATAATTCTTGAGGGTTTTAAGAACAGGAGAAGTAATCAGTTCTTTCCGAAATTGAAATTTGATGCCAAAGATATAGTATGACAGAGACCATAGGTAAGCATTGAACATTTTATGCTATTATTCACCTATCAAAGATATTTTTCAACTTATAAATAAAAAAATAGAAATACGTAGATATAATGTACATCACTATCAAACCATTATACATTTATTCATCATAGATTTATGTAATTAAATATGATAAACATCGTTGACAAACATCAAATAGCCCTTGATAAAAACTTTGATTCTTGGCCATCTAATAATGCCTATGCCTCTTAAATGCCATCATTACCACCAATGTTTTAAAGCCCAGCATTTACCCACAAGTTTCTTCATCAGACAAGTAACTCATGCATGACTCACAAGATTAGTTTGTTGCTGAAACTCGTGAGTATTGGACAAACTACATGACAAGTCTCTGCTGAGACTCACTCTGCCTTAGCAAGTTCAACAGGAGAATTCGGTAGTTGCAGAAACAAGTGAAAACTCTACATACCCTTATTTTTGTTGTTTTTGTCTACGATAATTCAGATCTTGACAGCATGAATTCATCGTCGGGTGATAGGAAGGCTTTATTGATGGTTGGTTAAAAGCAACAAAACTATGAAAAATGCAATGTTCCATAAAGGTCCCTATGGTCTCTAAGGCCTTAATTTGAGCTACCCCCAGAACCCATGAGGGTGTTGCCAATTGACTGAGCAACAAAGGGTGTTTCCCCTCAACTGTGTTGGGTGTTGCTCCCATTAGACCCCTGCCATTGTTCCCAAAATAAAAATTGACTTGGGCTGCACCACATGGAAAAGCATTGTTTTGTCCCCTTAATTAGCTTGAAATAACAAAAACAACATTTTTTTCCCTGTTTTTATATGAATAATTTGGCATTTATTACTTTTCCAAAGTTTTTCCATTTAAATACCATGTATTTGAAATTCCATTTATGTTTTTGGTTTGAGAAGGCAATCTTGATTCCAAGTAGTGCTACTATGATCAAAATAGAAATACGTCTTCTCTAAATTCATCATGTTTCTTATGCATTATTTAAGTTTATTTTGTGTATTTGTAAAATTTAATTGATTTATTGAGCTTCTTGCTGAATTTGAATCCAAGATGAAAATTTTGAGTTGCTAGGTTTTAGCTAAGTCCAATTTTTTGTAATAACCAACCTCAATTTTTTTTTTGAAAAAATAGGTTAGCCTTAAAGTAAATGAAAGCATAACAACTTCCCTTCCACTTTTTGATTACCTAGATTCCAAATTGGGTAAGGTTAGAGCATACAGTGTCAGGACTACAATTATACTTGAAATGGAACAGCTGAAAGTAATCCACTTTATAGATGGAAAACTCGCCAAAAAATCGGCAAGTCACCAAGTACTCGTTGAGACAAACGACCAATGAGATTTCACAAGGTTTACTCGCCACTTGGACTCGCTGAAATTTCGGTGAGTACTTGCCAAAAAACTCGGCGAGTTTGAGAAAAAAACTCGCTAAATATATTAAAAATGTGAAACACAAAATAAATGCAATTTAAAAAAAAAAAAAGTAGTCAAAAAACTCATAATTTTTCCCTATAAAGGCATGAACACCCCTCACACTTCCTCACATAGCACTTGGAAAGCAAATATTCTTCATAAAAAATGTGTCAAATACTTGATTTCTCCCTTAAGTGATAAAATTGTGAAAATAGCATGCATCATGAAGGTTTGTGTGGTTTCAAAGGCCTTAATTTGTGTTTTGTGGTGGGGGCTTTGCCCCTTGACCCCGCTAGGGGCATTTCCCTAGACCCCTATGAGGGGCACTGCCCCTTGACCCTGTTGGGGGTGTTGCCCTCAAACCCCCACAAGTGGCACCACACCTCGACCCCATTGAAATCTCCACTCCTAAACACCCACTAGTTATTGGGATCTCTTCTCATATAAGAAATTTGATTACAATGAGGGGATTTGGGAGTGGAGATTGGAATCAACAACTTAGACAATTATATTTATCACTATCATAATATCATTGATTCTCCCCAAGTTTTCACTAGACTACAACGGTGTGCAAAGATTATAACTTCTCCCCAAGTTTTCACTAGACTAGGATAGAGAAAGATGTCAAATGTTGTAATATGCAATTTATGAATTATGATGATGATTTTCAAAGACAATCATCTTACATTCATAATAGTTGCCAGGTAACTATTGTATCAAGTTTTCGCATGAAGATGTGATTTTGAACTCAATTTGTATTCAAATGAATCAAATTTAATAGAAAACACTTTTGTACTCATTTGTGCACTCATTAGAACATTTTGTCAATGACTTTTGCAAAAAAATATGTTTCTAAAGTAATTTAAATAATTTTTTAAGTTGTCAAGTTTTTGCCGAGTCAAAAAATTTGGGCCTACCGAGTTTTTGTTGATTCTAAGTTTTCCAACTATGATCCACTTATCTAGTGGGAGTTAGCTTAGCACTTCCACTTTTCAGTGGGAAAGCTTATACAATACTGAAAATGTAAAGCCAATTCTACCACTTTTCAATGGTGAGTGAATATAGCAAGAAAGAACAACTCTCCCACTTTTCAATGGTGGGTGAATACAATGAGCAAGAGCAACTCTTATGATTTTCAATAGTGAGTGAAAACCAATGAGCCACTTATTCAACAGAGTAAATAACAAGTAACAAGAGCAAGATGACTAGTGGTACTACCACCCAGTGTTACAATGTTAACTCTTACAATTCATTCCAAACCAAATTTATATCTGTTGTTACAAATATTAATGTGATATGAAGTTGATTAAAACACCCCAAATGAACCTCCAACTTGGGACACTAACTACCTAGAATTGTAATAACAAATATACCTTAGAATATTGTTTGGTACAAGTCTGAAACTACGTTGCAACATTTTGGACAATGAAATAGATGACTCAAAAAACTTCACCTAGCTACCTCCAACGTGCCAAAATTATCACCAACTACATTACCACCCAAAAAGCAGTTCCAACTCACACCAAAACTCATGAAAAGAGTGTATCGCTATTCTAGAAAGGTATATCAAACATTTGCAAATCTAAAACTATTGTTGCAACAAGTAGCAACAATGGTATGACCCCCTAAAAAGCACTCGAAACTCCACACTCAACACTCCAATTTGAAAAGGAATCACACCAAAATGTAATGCTAAAACATGTACATCAAAATAGTCCATTTGGAAAACCCAAACTGAAACTTCAAATCAGCTCCAATGGTGATTCCTAGCTAGAATCGCACCACAATCTAACTAGGGAATATCTTGCAATTCTTAAACTAAAAATCTATGAGAGATTTTGTTCTCAACGATTGAAGAGAACTAAAATCATTTTCGCAACATAACATAATCATTCTTCAGCATATCCAAATGAGCCCCCAACACCTTTTATAGCTATTCTCATTGCTTTTTTGAAAAATGTTTTTTGGTTTTTTGCAGTTTTTTCGAAAAAACACTTTTTTTGGTTTTTCGAAAAAGTAGTTTTTTGCTTTTTTGTTGTTTTTTTTCTTCCGAAAAACACTTTTTGCTTTAAATTAAATAATTCATTATGTGCAAACATTTAATCACCTTTCCAACGAGCTATTACACTAAGTTGTCCTTTAATTATTTGCCAATATAAGACAACATTATTAAAATATTAATTAAATAACTTAATAATTCACCTAAGTTGCGAAAAATTTGGAAACACATCAGAATCCAAATTTGACTATGCCGATATGATACTGAGGCAATAGGTGAATAATAGAAGTCAATTTGGTGACTTACTATAAATACACGTGCTCTCCAAGAAGTTTGGAGAACACCCCAAAAGTCATGAAACACTTCAGATGGTGTCGTTTAGATCAGTATTGTCCACAAAGCTCATTGCCAACAAAAGAAACCTGGTGACTCCGAAATTGCATCCTCCAAGATCTTTTGAGTGCCCTTGCCTTACCAATTAGCCCATGAAAACTCAAGAAATAGACTAACGGTCTTTGAACTTAATAGACCTAAGAAGGAGACATTACAATTTTTATGGCCACCATCTTATTACTTCCAAGCACAATTGAGATTCATAGTTGAATACAAACTATGTGATCCCATGTGAAGGCTACAACTCCTATTTATCCTCTACAGGTGGTCTCTTGCAAGTTGTCGCATAGGAAATATCAATAAGTCATACAAGAATAAACAAAATATTTTCGTTAAAATGCAAAGCAACTACAACTCCTATTTATCCTCTATAGGTGGTCTCTTGCAAGTTGTCGCATCGGAAATATCAATAAGTCATACAAGAATAAACAAAATATTTTCCTTAAAATGCAAAGCAACCACTTTTTAGAAGAAAACTTCCAGCATCTGTTCAAGAGTGGGATGCTAGAAGTTTGTGGCACCTGCTGAGAGCTTGTAGGGATTTTTATTGCCAAATAGCAACTTAAATCTGGTTAGATTTTTCTCAAATTTAACTTTTGAAACAAAATCCTAAGAAGTTGAAACCTTCGGGGTAAAAGCTTGCATCCCATGTGACCATTTTGCTGCAAATAGCTCCATGTTTTACTCGGCAGCGGCTGATGAGAAATTTCAGGTGCCCCTCTCAATGGCAAGATTGCCTAAAGCAGTGGTCCTATGGAAGGAGGTCTCCCTCAATTTTCTTAGCAGGTATTATTGCAAGGTAATTTTAGGAGTGACTAGTAGTCACAGCAGTCCCATGGCAAATATTATTTTAAGCCTTGCTGCAATATTTCTAGAGATATTATCTAAAATTAAATTACTTTTGAATTAAAACGGAATTGAACAATTAAATCTTAACAATTGACAAAAATGTCTCCTAAAAAATAAGAGACATCACCTAGATCCATATACCATTATGTTGCCCTTTGTTGTTAAGTGTTTTTTCAAACATGTGGGTTTTCAGTTTGCTCATGGGTTTTAGTTTTCTTACAGATACGCATTATATAATTTCTTGGTCTGCAATTGTAAGCATGCTTAACAATAAAATGCCAAAAGTTCTATTTCCAAATCATTTTCTAAGAAGGAGCAGCTGTCACCTAAACTCTATGTAAACCAACGACAGCTGAGCATCTCCTTTGAGAATAAGTATGACTATGAAATATCCTGAAATCGCTCACATAGCATCTGCTGCAAAATTGATTTGATCAACAACAATTCCTAGCCGTCTCCGAGTTCCCATCAACTTAGGTAAAGATTGGACCATGTCCTACACCCTTGGAAGATATTTCTCCTTGTTACATATATATAAACTTCCTGTATAGTGCTAGATGACTTTCCTTCAAAATTATCAACAAATTCCAGTAAAACAAGAGAACACAGTATAATCCCAAGGCACTTAATTATTATCGCTGTTTTCAGATTTTATTTAACATATCAATGAGAATAAATCGCCTGTGAAAGTTAAAAAAAAATGGAAAGTTGTTAATGATTGATCAAATTATTAGGTATCATACATGTAATTATATATAACAAGTGTCACTTTTTAATGTGAATAAAATTAAATGTTAATTTTGTTAATTATAGTATTAATATAATATTTAAAAATATCACAATTAATGTTAATTTTTATTAAAATTATATAAATAATTAACATTATAATGTAAATTGTATGATATGCATGTTTATATTAATAGAATAAAAGGTATTATAAAGATATTATAAATATAAAAAAAATCAAATAATAGTATAATATAATTTTAAAAAACGATAATTATATAAATATAAAATTTATCTAATAATTATGTTACATAATAATATGTATAATACACTATAAATTTGTTATATTATATTAATAATATTTATTGATTATATAATATAAATTTAAAAATATTTTTTTAAATTATTTTATATTAAATAAAATATAAATTAAATTAAATGATTATATAGTATAAGTATATGAAAGAATTAAATAATTATTATTTACACATAAAATTTATATAATAGTTTTGTGTAATAATGATGAAAGTTATATAAACAATGGTTGAATGTAGCCAAAATAATAGTTCTTAATTCTCAAATGTAGCCAAAATAATAGTTCTTAGTTCTCAAAACTAGGCAAAATAATAGTTCATTTTCACTTTTCCTAAAAATTCTTCAATAATATACACAACTTCTTAGCCAATCATAATGATGAAAAATATTTTTTATTATTTATAAAATTAAATATTTTGCAAGTTCATTTATAAAATTTAATTTAATTTATTTTCAAAAAAAATTATTGTTTTTGATTGGTTGAAAGCTAACTTATTAATAACTAATTAACTAAGAAAAACAAAACTCATTGCAATAGTATTGCCTACGAAAGTGCTAATAACAAGTGTCACGAAGTGGTTAGTACTTGCCTTCAATAACAAGTGTCACGTAGTGGTTAGTACTTGCCTTTATAGTATTTTAGATTTAATAAAAATAAATATAAGTTTTATTAAATATAAAATTTATATAATAATTTTGTTAAATAACAATATGTGTAATATAGCTTATGTGAAATAGAAAAAAATCTATTAATTGTCATTAAAGTTATTTGTAATAATAAATGAATTTATATTTATATTTTTTATTATTACTATTATTATTATTTAATTTACTAGCCTATCTTGTTTTTCTTTCATTTACCCTAGAATAGGAAGAAGTTTTATTATCTTTTTATTTTTTTATCTATCTAATCATCTCTTCATGTTTATGAATCTATCTATTTTGGTTAACACCTAAATAATCAAAATCAATGATTTTAAATATGTCATGTAACTGTCTCAAAACCATTTAGAATGATGATTTTAGGTGAAACTATTTGAAACCATTTTGTTGGCCAAAAACATGACATATTTCTAAACTTTTACTCTATGTTAGGGGCATTGTCAACTTCATACTATTAAGCCAATTTGAATCATATTTGTTTATATTATTAGATTCATATTTTGTTATAAATTTTGATCAACATTGTAGTAATCAAAAGAAATGATTTTAAATATGTCATGTAAAACTCTTTCTTTTGATATTACTTTAGAATATTATTTACGAAATCTTAAATTTACAATCTATTTCTTCAAAAATATATGGACATGCCTCATCAATATAAAATACAATAAATCATAAATGTAAATAACTACCATATTAAAAAAACTTGATACTTGTGTACACATGTTTAAATTGGAAGTGATTGTCACATCTTTTCCTATATCAAGTTCTTAAATATCTTATTGCTAAATGATAGAAGGCATAGTAGCATTCACGAAGAGATGAGAATTCCCATTATGAACAATATTCAAAAAACTGACCAATGTAAATGCACTTATACACTATTGTATTCAACTCCATTTTTAGATGAACATTTGTTGAAATTTCAACAAACTATTGTCGAAACAACGACAAACCACTGCAATAATTTTTCATCGAAACCTTTTTGTCGCTTTTCTGACAAACCTTGAAATGTTGAACTCATGATGTGACTTCATCGGCAATCACCATGGTAAAGGTGATCGAGTGTTCGTCAAACTTCCAACGAACCATGTGTCGATCTAACGACGAACATTAGCTAGAAAACAAGTGGGACAAATCAACCAAAACATCGGAACACCACCAGAAAATTGTCGAAATAGCGACGAAAGGGGCATGTCATAAGGTCGGAAATTTTGTCTGAGGTACAGCAATTTCGTCGGTCATTTTTTAAGTTTCGTCTAAAGTATTCGTCGAAATTTTGACGAAACAGTGCAATTTTTTTTTTTTTTAAGTATTTCATTTGCAAACATGCTAGTCTAGAAAAATGTAATTAGCTGGTGTAAAGCCAAATTCGACAACCTTTGCCAACATCCTCCATGCCTGTGCCAAAAGGGAGCTTTGTAATAGGGTATGGACATCCATCAAAACATAAAGGATAGAGAATTTTCATCAGTTGTAGTTGCAACTTCCCTGTTAGACATGTATGCAAAATGTCGAAGCATAGACAAGGCACATGAACTATTTGATAGAATGCCTCAAAGAAATGGCGTCTCATGGACTGCAATGATTGCAGGATATGCACAAAATAAATTTGTTCAAAAGGCTTTAGAAATTTTAAAGCAAATGTAATTGGCTAGTGTAAAGCCAAATTCGACAACCTTTGTGAGCATCCTCCCTTCCTGTGCCAAAAGGGGAGCTTTGGAACAAGTTATGGACATCCATCATAACATAATGGAAGGGGGAGTTTTTTCAAATATTATAGTTGGAAATTCTCTAGTAGACATGTATTCAAAATGTGGAAGTATAGATAAGGCACATGAACTATTTGATGGAATGGCTCAAAGAGATGTCATCTCTTGGAATGCAACGATTGTAGGATATGCTAATGATGTTTCAATAACTTTGGGTGTTTATCTTCTCCCCATCAATTTGTATGCAATTGACATGTGGTTACTTTTGTTATCTCTTATGTGCATAAACAACTATTTTGCATGTGTGTACTTCAAAAGAAAATAACGATAAAATTACCAAGTTTCAAAGTTACTACACAAGGATTGCAAATGATAATAATAATGGTGGTTGTATTTGAGAAGGCATTAGGGAAGAAATTTCCTCTAAAATTTGTTGATAAACCTAAAGATTTTGAAACTCTGTATGCATTTATAGAGAAGGTTGAGAAGGAATTGAAGTGGGAAAGCATTACATGGAAGATCTATTTATTTAGTGGCCATTGGAATGTTGACTTCCCTAATATATGACCTCAAGAATCAATTATAAATCAATAACAGATTGAAAAGCTATATATTCTCTTTTTTGTAAGAGGATGGAATTTTGGGATAGAAAATTTTTGGGTTCTTTCACATTGTATAACAACAAAAGAGTGAGTTTTCTCTCTTCATCATATAACAAAAGATATACTAGAAAAAATACATAACTGATGTTGTGATCTAGCTAAATATGCTGGGATGAGATATAAAGCTTCCTAATGGTTATAATTCATGAGTTAATGCACAGTAACATGACATTCGAACAAAGGAGAAAACAAGGTTTGTTGACCAAATCACTGCAACCAAATATTTGCAACTAAACAAAAATGGAGGATGAGAAGAATTGGAGTTGATTTCTTCTATCCCAAAATTAATTTCTATGAAGCATATAAAGTAGATTACAAAAAATGCATAAAACACAAAAAGAGTGTGTATTAAGCACTTGAGTTACCCCCTCAAGCTGCATATCCTATTATGAATTCCCTAAAGTACTTGGATCTTATACAATTTTATGTGCATCTTCAGTTATTATAAGTCACAAATAAATTCTTTATTAACTAATCAGACAAATTTTCTACCTCTGTTTGTACTTTAGAAATGATAAGTTTTTCAAAAAAATAAATGATCTACATACCTGTAATCTCACAATGCTACTTATTTGTTCACATTCCAAAGATTGGAAGACAATATACTCATCAATACGATTTATGAACTTAGGTCAAAAGGTGGCCTATGCTGCTTCAATATAAAATAAAAATCCAAAAGCTTGATTACCCTTGTTGAACCACTTAACTTTAGCACTTTCATCTATACATTTTTTTTCTACCCCCATTGTAACTCTATATAACCTCTTGTTCTTTAGTATTAGTTGAACCTTAGTTTTCCATTGATGGCAGTTAAATGGAATTAGAAGAGGAACTAGAACATTTGAATCCATGCTTGTTGATTGTTGCAACGAATTTAGAAGTGCAAAAAAGAAAAGATAGGAGGAAGAAGTATACACAACACAAGGCTATCCACAAGATAGTAAACTGTCCTTGTTGTAGCCAACCAATTAGGCCTCTTGGAGCAACGTTATTTTGGTCCATTTCTCTTTTTCTATTCACTATCATGAAGGTTTTGAGGCCTTGTAGCCTGGGCATATAATACCTATCTAAGTTTAGCGGTTTGGGCCTAGTACAGGCTTGTATGTGGATTTTATTCTGACTATCCTATTGGGTAGGTCTACAAGGGTTAAAAGGGTAAAGAGGCCTAAAGGTTAGAGCGATGAGAAAATGGAGTTTCCTAAGTGAAAATTAGGGTTTTAAGTTTTGGTTTGGTCCTATTTGACATGATCTAAGTGGCTACAAACCCTCTTGGTTGTGAGAGTACAAGAACCCTAGGTGAGTTGGGTTTTTTCCTTGAAGGAATAGTGGATTAGAAAGTTCCACTTAAAGAGTATTTGAGAGAGCTGTGCTAAGTTGGTGGTTTGATCATCTAGTTGATCATCTAAATAAGCTTCCCCTTCTCACTCTCAATCACTTATTCCTACATAGTCATTATCCTCGGTCTTTCGATCACTTAATGTATTCTTTCCATGTCACAAAACAAGAATCTTCTATTATGAACAAGGTTGTAGTATGAAGGCCTATAGCATACTCTGGGATCTAATCATTTCCTATCAAATTGCCCCATAATAACCCTTGTTATTTTCATGATGGACATAAGCTAATGCATTATTCTTCAATTGTGACAAACCTTTATGGAGTTACCCTCTCAAATGACACATGAATGCATAAATTTGAGAGGAAGATAGTAAGTTGAATGAATGTAAGTACAAAAATTTTTGCATACCTGTAGATGGTACAAAATTTCATGGCTAAGTGGAAGCCTCCCATCAACAACAAGATCCAAATATCTGTGTATCTATCTCAATCGAGCCTCTAAACCCTTCAGAGCTGTCAATTTTTCCACTAACCTATTATGCACAAAAGTCAAATTTTAGAGTTATGTCACCACTAAAAACAAAAGAAACAGAGCTTTGAAACCAAATCCACACACAACACAATGTGGTATTCATACAAATCCATACAAACAAACTAAACTCAGAACATTGGAATGGAAACAACTTGAAATTATGATGTAGAGCATGGATTCAGTTTACTCAACTGGAGGCACATTTCACAATAATGGGTTCTTCATGTAAAACATTTGTACGAGGTTCAAATAGTAAAGAGATTGATGAAAGATAGAGGAATTGAAAAGATACTTGGATTTAGTTGGATTGAGCTTCTCTTTGTTTCGAGAATAGTTTAATATTCTCTACTTAACAGGGCCAACCACGTGACGGTGGAAGCTCATTTGCCCCCCCCCCTCACATCACTATCAATTCCCCATACTTGATCATATAACATTAATCATTCATTCATCCATTAATAACATATAACATTCATTCATTCAGTTTTTACATATTATCAAAAATATGGTTGTCATAATATGATTACAATCACTTTTTTTTTGTTTCTTTAATTTTGAAGCTAAAAAAAGCTGAAGTGGAGTATCATTTTCTAAATCATTTGTCCCCCCTTCAGTTGTTATGCCCTCTACTTGTGATCTTAATGTATGCCTAGTCATGTATTGATCACGACGTGGAGGCTGCTTCAAGGGGGGGTCTGCTGCAATAACAAAGAAATGTTAAATTCATATGTTTTGTTATTATTGTTACAAGTATTTTATTAATTAAAAGAACATTAGAGTGGTGCTCTTTACCTGATGGGGCCACATCATGTTTTTGATCTTGTCGTATAGCCTCATGCTCAACATATTGAACACCCTCTAAATCCTAATCTGGAGTTGAAACATGAAAGGTTACATTAATGAATACACCAATTGCAATTAAATATGTTTAAAAGAACATTAGAGTGGTCCTCTTTACTTGATGGGGCCACATCATGTTCCTAATCTTCTCTAGCCTGATCATGCTCAACATGTTGATCATGCTTTACATGCTCTAAAGTTGAAACACGAAAGGTTACATTAATTAATACACCAATTGCAATTAAAGATGTTTAATTGTATTAATCCATACTGTGTTTTGTATAGCAAATGAATACATCCAATATCGGGATGCACACCATGACCTTCATCTGTAGGTTGTGCTCCACCCTCACCAGGCTGCATTCCAATGTCAGGTGCAGTCTTATCATTGTTTGTCTATTTAAAACAAATAGGCACATAATTACTTTATGGTGGAAATTAATATTGAATAGATTACACAAGTATTCAATTTTAAATAAACTTTATTGAGTTTATTTACCTGTGTGTCGGATGCAGTGGAAGATTGTGTTTGCCCAGTCAAGACTCTTAGGCATTCAGCCACGGCTTCATATCCATGCTGGAAGGAAATTTTCATTTCCTCTTCTGTGGGCACTCTGTTGAATTCAGAGCCCTGCATTTTTGCATAAGATCATGAATTTTGCTTCTATGGTGTGATAAAACCAAAATTGTTTGCAAGTTATTATTTGGATGCAATATTTCATTTATTGATACTTACAATTCTTGCGGCTAATTTCATATAACCACCAGAGCCAAGTTTGTGTTGCCCGTGTTTTTCTAGTCTTTCCTTTGTTTCCTTCGATGTTTCGGGCAGCCTATGAAAAGTTTGAAATACGTTAGATTATGTAAAAGGAAAGAGTAATCAATATATAATTACATTTTTGATAGTATCACATACCTTCCTTGGCCCAGTGGTGTCTTTCTTTTTTTCTTTTCAACCTTCTCCTTTCCATTTGACACCAGGTCCTTCCACTCCCTCTCTGGAATCATGGGGGGATGCTCCTACTTTTTGTTCTTCTCTAAATGTGACCTATATTGGTCCCTCACATACTTTAGCTATGTACCAGCTTTCTTAAGGACATTCGTTCGGTTGAATGTTTTATCACCGAACAACACAACTAAATGGTTAATGAGCTCATCCTTTAAATCTTCATTTTGGGCATTCCACCATGTACGTATGGTGGGCCTAAAGAGCTCCAATGTTATATCAGCTAGATGTTTATAAAAAACATCATTTCCTGCAAAATGATCATGGGATCATTAGTCTAAAAAGAGTGATCAATAAGTAAATTTCAATTGGATTATATATAATAATAATTAAAACATTTTAAATTACTTGGGACCTTCCCTATCTTTATGGGAATGAAATCCTTGGTCACCACAAATGTGACCGGCAATGTTCTCGTACTAGTAATACGGGAAGATCCAAGAAATGTTGTTAAAACATCACCAGCACTAGTGGCCTCTGCATCACCAGTACTACCCAATGCGTGCATACTATGTGTTGTTGACATTTCAATCGACAATATAGGCACGGATGATGGGGTCGGATGATCATATGATGTATGTGCAGGAAGATCAGGATGGACACTTGTACCAACCCCTACTCTGCGAGCAGCACCTACAGTACCCTAATCATGGGCAGTAGCATCATGAGGACACAAAAAATCCTGTAAAAACAACACATATTTAGTTCATGACATAAAATATTACAAATTATAAAACCATGAATGAACTTATGTTATAATTAAAGACCTCATGACATCTTGCAAGTTTTGTACTCTCTTGGTCAATATTTTAACCCTCTCTCTTATCTCATCTGTTTGAGGAACTATGAATAACAATTGAAGGATTTTTTCATTGCATTTTTTTGTGTCTTCCTTATCATATCGAGAGGGTTTGTTGAATATGCGATGTCATCATCCAATAATAGTGACTACACCTTGACCCTATGGATGCTCTCCTCTACTGCTGGTGCCTTTCCCCGATCAACTGTCTGTAACAAGAATATTTAAAACATTATCGAAATTAACCCAATAAACTTATGAAAAAAACATAATAATAAAACATTTTTATTGTATCTAATTTGTACAATTATAATGAGGTAAACCTATCGGGTAGAAGCGCCTGAAGATGCATCGCGATCTGTGGTTTGGGCCGAAGCCTTCCCCGTACGATCAATGTCCTGCTGTGACAAAAATTAAATATAAAAAAACATTACTAAAATGAAACCAATAAACTTACGAAAAAAACATAATAATAAAATGGTATATTGGAGTCATTAATTAGAGGTTGGGTAAAATGTTATATAGTACGTACCACCCCCATAGTAGCTGTGTTTGTAGCTAAGTGATTCAAATTGTAATCGATTAGCAACTATTCCCCTGGAGTTATTGATTTTATCGCACATACAAATACACGGTTTCCCTCACACACCTTGAATATGCAATTGGGTTGCTTATTTGTTGACCCAGGTCGTGTACTATTTATAAACCCTACAATATTCCCTAATGCTTTTGGCCTTCCTTCAATGTACACAACCACTACTTTATTTTGATCCTTATCTTTTAGCTGTATATAATTTTTTGACAGTGCATACCTACGCATACTTCATGTATATCGAACCAGCTGCATCCAATCTTTGTAACTATAACATGTTTCGACATACTCCATCAATTCAGTAACTTTGTCGTAACAAACCTTTATGTCGTCCATGCAAAATAGGCCCAAACCATGTAATGACGATGGTGTTATGCGATATATCCTCTCGTTGACACAAAAATTAGTGTTTATTGGAGAAAGTTCCCTGGGTACCCATTGTTTCCATAGATGTTTGTACCTCAAGGAAACCTTGATGTCGTCTATGCTCTCATCATCATAAGAACATGACCCTCAACAAGAAAAAATTCCATGCGTTTATAGAATTTTCTTCTAATCTTTTGACCTCTAGTTGATCTCCCTCTTTTAGACCTACTACATGTCTCGCTTTCCTCTTCTCTTCTTGAATTTCCCTCGCTCAAGGAAGATAGATCTGAAAAATACGGTCCTATTTGGTAGTACCTACACTCATAAGGATGTTGGATGAAGTTATTTCATGGTGATTTGATCCCAAGGTGACATGATTAATCTATCATTTCATCGCTAGAATTTGACTGGTTATAACGTAATCAAGTCTTGATAGATTGCAAGTTATTGTTACTACCGTCCAAATGTGTCCATCACAAATCAAATTAATGTATGAAGGAGACTGTCCCTTGCAATTAATGACTTTAAACTTTGTAACAAGTGTTAAATGTGACTATGGTCCACCAGTTACACAACCAAGGCCTCAAATGTATTGTGCAAAAGAATGGTTTCACCATATATAATATTTTGGTTTAAGTTGTCTTGAAAAAGACGAATTAGAACACTAATAGACATAATTCAGGTGCACGTGTGAGGTAATTCAGTTGTCCACTAATAAACTCCATATGTCTAAGTGGTTAATGGGGAGGGGGTGTGTACTAGGACTGGTTAAGTCATCATAAGTTTATGCTTTGTCAATAAAAATTGTTTAAGTCATCTTAAATCTTCCTATGACTAATTGTTTAGAGACTTTTGGTATGTTTTAAGGTAGGATGAGTGGTTGCATCAATGTTCTAGTTCTTTATGGAAAGGTTTCAACATCTTCAAATAGTGAAAGTTAGTGCTCATAGACATTTGAAACAACAACATTTTGATTCTTCAAAGGCTTGTAGTAGGTTTTGAGTCTTGGTGATAAGTTTCAATGTAATCACAAGGTTTTCATCCTCACTTTGTAAGCTTAGTGCACCTTGGAAAATTAAAGAATCAAAATTCCATGATGCAACCAGGTGCTTGAGGGGAGTTTCCTTGGTTTTTTGAAATGGTTTTGATGCCTTTTGACACCTCTTGAAGGCTCTTTGTATTCGGGCTTTTGGAAGTTGTATTAACTTGCCTTAACTAGGCAATTAGGTGTCTAAATGATGTTTTGTTAGTTCCCAACGTACAACCAATTCAAATTTCAATTGTGGGACATCAAGAAGGTTGGTTGAAGATAGAAATAAGCCTCTCTTGGTTGAGGCATGTGGGTTGATGAATCATTTTGAAGTTCTAATGCAAAAGCTTGTTGTTTTCTAGAAAATTTGTGTGTAAATTTCATGTTCTACTGCGTGGTACAACCTATGTACGTACTGTACAGGTAAATTCCTATTATGGTTGGATAGAGGGAAGACTTGGATTTCTTTTGGAGGTGATTTGACAAGTTTTCATTGAGTATAAAAGAAGATATCGCCATTTTAGCAGGAACTGGTCTAAAAACCCTCAAAACTAGGGTTTTGATTAAAGAATGGATCTTTCTTCCATCTCCACGTTGTAATAATGCTAATTCTTGGTGGGATGGAAGATATTTGTGTATATTTTCATACTTTTATGGTTTTGGAGAATGGCATGTTGTGCGGAGGAAGTTTTGAAATGTTCTATGCCTGGCATCCTCATGTGACAGGCCTAGATTGTGAAGCAAAAAGTTGAGTTTTGCTTGTTTAGGGTGATTTTAACTGTGAAGGCACTTAGGAGTGATAGAAATGGGTGTAACTAGCCTATAAGAGCCTGTTTCAAGGATTTGGGTTGAATGGGAGAGCCTAGATAGTCAACTGTTCTATTGTAGCCTGCCAATTAGGCCTCTTGGAGCAGTGTTGTTTTGGTCCATTTCTCTTTTACTGTCCACTGTCAAGAAAGAAGGTTTTGAGAATTTGTAGGGGCATATATTACTTGTCTAAGTTCAGTGGTTTTTTCCTGATAGAAACTTATGTGGATTTTAGTTTGACTATCCTACCGGGTAGGGCTACAAGCCTTTTAGTGGTAAAGAGGCCTAGTGGTTAGAGCGATGAGAAAATGTAGTTTCCTAAGTGAAAACTTGAGTCTCATGGTTTGATTTAGTCATATTTGACATGATCAAAGTGGATACAATCCCTCTTGATTGTTTGAGTACAAGAACCCTAGTTGGGGGGTCTTTTCCTTGAAGGAATAGTGGATTGGAAAGGTCCACTTAAAGAGTATTTGAGAGAGTTGTGCTAAGTTGGTGGTAAAGAGGCCTAGTGGTTAGAGCGATGAGAAAATGGAGTTTCCTAAGTGAAAACTTGAGTTTCATGGTTTGGTTTAGTCCTATTTGACATTATCCAAGTGGATACAAGCCCTCTTGATTGTTTGAGTACAAGAACCCTAGTTGGGGGGGTCTTTTCCTTGAAGGAATAGTGGATTGGAAAGGTCCACTTAAAGAGTATTTGAGAGAGTTGTGCTAAGTTGGTGGTTTGATCATTTAGTTGATCATCTAGTCATCCTTTTTTAAATAGAGGATTTTATATCATTCTAGAGCTCGCTTTATTATTGAATATGGGAACACGAATCTATGTTGATATCTTTTTCATTGAAAGCTAAAGACTGCGAGGTACCTATTCCGCCAAAATCATTTGAGACACGATCCCATCGTCATCCCTTATATCATATCTTTGGAAGTGTAAACCTTGATAAATGAACAAAATGAAACAGACTCAGTTTTTTTGAGGTTGTGAGTGGCATGGATGAAAGTGAAGCTATGGATAGCCCAAATTGTTGTGGAGTAGGATTGCACTACAATCTTAAGATTTTAGTTGTGAACCTGACTAAAATAGATCTTATGGATGTTAAAAACTTACGACACAAACCTTTAAACCTAGTTTAGAAAGATACATTTTAACTTTGAGTTTGGTTTTTGAATTTATATTTGAGCAAGGTTTTACATAATTAGATATTTTGGAGCACACAAAGATTTCTTGTTAATTATTACTATTCAATTGTTTGATTCATTTCCTATAGTTACCATAAAAATTATATAAATAACTTGTTCTCTTCTTATTTTGGATTGGGATTAAACAAGGCATTTCAGAATCAGTGGGTGTCATGCAAGTTTTGTTCCTGCTAGGGTGATTTAAAAAATATATCAATGCTGGAATCATAGATTGCAGATTGGTTTTGAAGTTTGGCTTAATATTCTGTGACACTATTCCTTTGGCCAATCATGTATTTTTTTCAGGATTTTTTTGTATGGATATGTGTTTTGTGTTTTGTGTTATGTGTTTTAGGCGAATTTGAAACCCTTGTTCGAGGCATGAAAAAATTGGAAACTAAAGATTGCATCTAAATTGGAAACTAAGCATGAAAAACGCAGGTTAAAGAGAATGGGGGTGCCAAACTTACAGTACTCATTGTCCCTTGGTCATGGATTTTCCCTGAGTGTTGTCAACCTTGTCCCTGGCGCTGGTATTGACCTTATTTTCACTCCTCCAAACTCTTCCTCGGTATTGGTATTCACCTTGTTTTCACTCCACCAAACTCTTCGTCGGCGCTGGTATTGACCTTAAAACAACTCCAATCTCTTCCTCGGCACTGGTATGGACCTATCTCTCACTCCTTGAAACTCTTCTTCTCTTCCTCTGCGTTGGTATGGACCTATCTCTCACTCCTCGAAACTCTTCCTCTCTTCCTTAGCGCGGGTATTGACCTTTCACTTCTCCAATTTGACGAGCTAGGTTTTAATTAGAGTATGTTAATTAAATTGAAATTTTTGGCGCCATTTAGCTAGGTTTTAATAATAAATTAGCTATATTTACATAATAAATTATATAATTATTTGACTTATTATAATTATATATTATATTCTTTAACAAAATTATTGAATACATATAAAATTATTATAATTAATAATTAATAATAAGTATATTTTTATATAATACAAATTATAATTAATATAATATATACTTAATATAATAGTAATATTAGATTAAATTATATAATATAATATAATTATATTTATTATTATATAATAGTATATATAGGCTTTTACCTGGTATAAAGAGATAAGGATGAATAGATAGAGATATAGGGAGGGTGATTGATATATCTCTCCATGTCGCTCTCTATCTCTCTATATCTCTGACTATCTATGTCACTCCCTCTTCCCCCCTCTATCTATTGAGCTATCTCTCCCTCTCCCCCATTTCTCTCTCATTCAGTCCATCTCTCCCTCCATCTCCCCTACTCTATATCAATATATCTATTTCTCTTTTTATCTCCCTCTCACTCCTCTCTCTATCTCTCTCTCTCTCTCTTTCACACCATCCCCCTCTAATCTCTATATCACCCCCCTTCCATGTTGACCTATCTTCTTCTCTCCCTTTCCTCCTCTCCCTCTTCTTTCTCTCCATCTCTTTCTTTTCAGACTTCCTCTCCTCCTCTTTCTCTATCTCCTCTACCTATCTATGTCCTTTCTCTCCTCCTCTCTATCTCCCTCTCACATCTCTCACCATCTCTCCTCTATCCCTATCCATGGGCTCTCTGTCTCCTGCCCCTCTCTTCCTTTCTCTTCCATGTATGTCTCCTCTCTTTCTCTTCCCCATGTATCTCTGTCTCTCTCTCTTTTCACCATCCCCTCTATCTCTCTATATCACCCACTTTCTATGTCTCTCACTCTCCCTCTATATATATTGAGCTATCTCTCCCTCTCTCCCCTATCTTCTTCTCTCTCTCCCTTTCTACATATCGCTCTCCATCTCCCCCTCTTCCTTTCTCTTCCCATATATCTCTATCTCTCTCTCTTTCTCTTCCCATATATCTCTATCTCTCTCTCTTTCACCATCCCCCTCTATCTCTCTATATCACTTACTTTTCTATGTCTCTCTCCCTCTCCCTCTATATATATATTAATTTATCTCTCCTCTCATAGGTATCTTTCTTCTCTCTCTGTCCTTTCTATATGTGCTCTCCCTCTCCCCTCTTCTATGCTTTTCTCTCTCTTTTCCCACCTATCTATCTCCATCTCTTCTCTCTCTTCCTCTTCAACCTATCTCTCCCTCTCTCCCCCTCTTCTCTATCTCTCCTCCTCTACCTATCAATATCCCTTTCTCTCCCTGATCCCCCTCTCAGCTATCTCCCAGCCCCCTCTCTATCTCTCACCATCTCTACCTCCCTATCCCCCCTATCCATCCCCTATCCCCCCTATCTATTGACTCTCTATCTCCACCTATCTTCCTTTCTCTTCCCATATATATCTCCATCTCTCTTTCTCTTCCCATATATCTCTATTTCTCTCTCTCTCACCATCCCCCTCTATCTCTCTATATCACCCCCTTTCTATGTCTCTCCCTCTCCCTCTATATATATTGAGCTATCTCTCCCTCTCTCCCCTATCTTCTTCTCTCTCTCCCTTTCTACATATCGCTTTCCCTAGTCTCCCCCTCTTCTTTCTCTCCCTTGTTTTGTTGCTTTTGTCAAGTTTCATTAACCAAGATATTTAGTGGGTTGAATAAAGTTGTGTTATGACCCTTGGTCTCTTTAAAATAATTAGACAATATTAGGGAGATCAAGAAGGGGAGAAAACTAAACTCCTTCAAAATAGGGGTAGTTGTGGGTTTGTTCGCTTTCTTTGTTTGTATACTATATACTTAGTTTCTCTAGGATAAATAAGTCACTGCAGAAATGAAAGATGTTTGATTATCTACCTAATATTGTTTGTGTTTTTGAAATTATTAGACTATTTAGATCATTTTCTTAGCTATGTATCCTAACTAATATAGAGTAAGCTTTAGAGTATTCTTTGTAGTTTTTACATTGGAATACAAATCATATTTAATTTCACGCCAATATACTTCTTTCATAAATCATATTTGTTTAACATCTTAAAATATGTTAGTTAAATTGGAAAATTTGTCTGAGTTAATTACTAAATTTGATCTAAAAATGTTCAACACTTTAGATATATTCAATTAGATATATATAGTTAAATTGGAGGTTTCATTTGAGTTAATAATTAAATAACGTAATAATCAATTAAAGCAAGGGACATAATTTTGGATGTGTTTGAATTTAATAAGTTACAAATTAAAATAGACATAAATTACTTGAAATAAGTGCTTCATAACCCATCTAATCAAATCATAACCTGTCAAAAAGGCAATAGGAATTTTCTAAAGAAAAGAACACTTGACCCAATCATAAGTGTATGGCCTTCGCAGAAAGGAGTGATCCACCTTAGCAATAGCAAGTACCCCATCTAAAATTTTCTCACATTGCACAAAGCCACAATGTTCCTCCAAGATAAGCCTATCAAATCCAACCTTATGTGTCCTAGTAATCAAATTGGAGATGATCCTAAAAATGACATTGTGAAGGGTGATTGGTCTAAAAAATCTAAATGACTTTGCAATTATTTCACTACTACGATCAATGTGTCATCTTTCATGAAATTTCTCAAAACACTATTCATTATGATCATATGGAAATTTCTAGGAGAACTACAATAGTTGTAACATCATGAATTAAAATTAAACATTAAAAAGTATATCATGAATTAATTATGTAATGGCATAAAAATTAAAAACATCATGAATTGATTATGTAACCACATAAGTCAAATATAATTCTATCAAGAAATAAATATCAAATAGATAATACAATCGCATAACTCATACATTTCAATGTCATTGATCTTCTTCTTCATCCAACTCTTTGTTTGTATCATCTGATTCATATTCGACATTGTAAGGATTGGTCATATCATCATCATTGTCATTGATATTAGTTTCGATAATGTCATCATCCACACGGATATCATCTTCATGAACATTAACTCCTACATCATCATGATCTAGTTCCTCCTCTTCGACATCTTCGTCATGGACATCATCAACTAACTATTGATCATAATCATCATCTATATCATCTTCTAGTTCTTCGGTATCTTCTTCTTTCACCACATTATACTTTACCGGCCTTCCTCTTGGATCATGTCTAATAACAAATTACCAGCCCGGTTTACCTGGAACCTCTTAGTAAAATACTTGTTCACATTGGCTTGGAAGAACATAGGCCATTTCCACCCGCTGATCGAATTTGTATAACCATATGGTAAACGCATTATCATGTTTACAACAGTTCTCTGTGTATCATTTTCATTCAATCGTGAAATATACCATAAGACTAATTTAAATATAAATCTGCTAATCTGAAGGACTTAAAGTCACACTCAAGTATATCATCCAAAATCCTATAGTATCGTTTTTCTGAGACTTCTGGATGTATGTCGCTTCTAGATGAAACATTAGTCACCTGAAAGACTACAATTATCCCATAATCACAAGTTTTCTTCGTGCCATCCAACTTTTTGATTCAAAATTTATGACCATTGCACCACATAGCCTTATGGTGTTTCACCTACAATATGGCAAACATGAAAAATTATTGCAATATCGCTGAAATATATTTATTCTTGGCCAAATAAAGAAAAAATCTCAACATATATATACATCAATATAATTGAAAAATAATTAACTAATATAAGGATTAATATATTTATATGTACCGCTTATCTCTTAAACCATATGCTAAATCATCAATTTCCTTTGTAACATTGGAATTCCATTACGCATATTTTTAACCAATGAAGCCACACCTTCCCATGTTAATGCGCGACCAGATTGTTGACATTATTCAATCCATACCGTCATCCAATCAAGATTGTTTGTGACGTACAAATGTAGTACATCCCACTCTCGACCAATGTATCCAAAAAAATTGAAATTCACAAACAACGTTAACAAATTCAAAAAATTAAAACATTTCAATAGTGATGTTAGCAACCTTGAAATTAGGGTGTTTTATGTTTCATGTGATCATAAAATATTAAAAAGTCAGTTGTAGAGGTGGTTGTTCGGTAGTTGAGGTGTAAAGGCCTTTAAAAGGCATAAATTGATCATTGTAAACCCTCATAGGATGAGAAATAAAGAAGGTATAGTTGTTGTCCTCAAGAGTTTTGTGAGGAAAAACATGTGAAATGAGAGGTTCAAGCCTAGGTTTCAACAAAATATGTATGGGAGATCTGATTTTATGAATTTTTACCCATGTGTAGACCTAATGAGTTGTTTCTGATTTGTTTTTGAGGTCTGGACATCTTCATCAGGCACATCATCAACTAATTTTGATCTTGATCATTATGTACATCATCTTCTAGTTCTTTGATATCTTCTTCTTCCACCACATTATACTTTACTAGCCTTCCTCTTGGATCATGTCTAACAACAAATGACCAACCTGGTTTTCCTGGAACCTCTGAGTAAAATACCTGCTCACATTGGCTTGGAAGAACATAGGGCTCATTTCCAACTTGCTCGATCGACCTTGTATTAACCATGGTAAATCCATTATCATGTTTAATAACAGTTCTCTCAGGATCATTTTCATTCAATCGTAGCCTGTACCATAAGACGACGAACATAACTAATTTGAAGGACTTAAAGTCACACTCAAGTATATCATCCAAAATCCCATAGTATCAATTTAAAGGAGACCACAGATGTATGTAAACTTCTAGATGAAACATTGATCACCTAAACAACTATGATTATACCAGAATCACAAGTTTTCTTCATGTCATCCAACATTTTGATTCAAAATTTATGACCATTACACCACATAGCCTTGTGGTGTTTCACCTGCAATATGTCAAACATGTAAAAATTATTGCAATATCGTCAGTTGATAAACATATTTATTCTTGGCCGAATGTATGCAAAGAAAACAATCTCAAGATATATATACATCAATATACTTGAAAATAATTAAATAATATGGGTGATTAATATATTTATACGTACCTGTTTATCTCTTAAACTATATGCTAAATCAATTTCCCTTTGTGTAACATTGGAATCTCCATTACGATGAGCTTCTTTAACCAATGAAGCCACACCTTCCCATGTTAATGCGCAACCAGATTGTTGACATTGTTCAATCCATACCGTCATCCAATCAAGATTGTTTGTGACGTAAAAATGTAGTACATCCCACTCTCGACTAATGTATCCAAAAAAATTGAAATTCACAAACAACGTTAACAAATTCAAAAAATTAAAACATTTCAATAGTGATGTTAGCAACCTTGAAATTAGGGTGTTTTATGTTTCATGTGATCATAAAATATTAAAAAGTCAGTTGTAGAGGTGGTTGTTCGGTAGTTGAGGTGTAAAGGCCTTTAAAAGGCATAAATTGATCATTGTAAACCCTCATAGGATGAGAAATAAAGAAGGTATAGTTGTTGTCCTCAAGAGTTTTGTGAGGAAAAACATGTGAAATGAGAGGTTCAAGCCTAGGTTTCAACAAAATATGTATGGGAGATCTGATTTTATGAATTTTTACCCATGTGTAGACCTAATGAGTTGTTTCTGATTTGTTTTTGAGGTCTGGGAGGTCGTGGAAGTACGATATTGAATAAACCCTCATGATTTTGGCCTAAAACAAGGGTTTTTGGATTTGGAAAGCATGTGGTCATACAAGTGGAATTTTTTGTGTATTTGGAGGTTTGGAGGCATAAAAATTTCTACCCCAAGATTTCATGGGCTTTTGACAAGTTTAAAGACTAGTTGCTTTGTAAAATAGGCCTAATCAGCCTAATCTGCACAACCTAGAAAGGGTGATTTTGGTGATTTTTTCCAAAGGACTTGTACTTTCCCTTGAAGTATGTTTAATAACGCCAAAATGGGTATCTAAAACCATCAAGGGTTTGTTTGATGTTTTGGGAAAGTTTTGAGTTTTTGGGAAAAACTAGGTTTGCACTGCTACAAGGATTCAAGGAGTCAAAGTGTGAAATTTGACTTTTGTTGTTTGTCAAGATTTGAGAGTTGTTAGGATTGTTTAAAGTGGTCATTCTAAACTTTTTGGAATCCTCTTAAAAGTAGGTTGATAGTTTGGTTGAGTTGAGCATCCCAAGTCTACATCAATTAGTTAATTACCACGGTATACGACCTTAATTTATAATTGATGTATATTGAAAATTAATAATTAAATAAGTACAATATACATAAAAACCAAATGTAAAATGTATTATAATTACCTCACTTTCCTCAATCTACCTTTCCCCATTAGGTACTCCCCTTCAAATTTGTTAATGGAGTTGGGATCCCAAATGTGATCTACATAGATCTTTGCTACAAACTTAGGAAGATATTCAGTAATGTACACCATGGTCTGGTATACCATATATCCCTCCAACATAGAACCCTCAAGATGTGCTCTTTTTCTAACTAAATCCTTCAACAATTTCAAGTGCCTCTCAACCATCCACATTAACCTTGTATGTACAAGTCCACACAATTCAATCTCCTCAACTTGGTGTATGAGGTAGTGTTCTTGTGCATTGAAAAATATCAAAGGTAGACACTTTTGCATTTCACACATTAGACGAGGAATTTTTCTCTTCCAATAATTTATATCTTCTTTATGGATTTCTTTAGATGACACCATCTACAAGTGATTCAAGGCACAAATATATTAGCGAGATTTACCAACAATATACAATATATTACATAACAAGTAAAACAAATGGAAATTATAAGATCTATACAGAATTGAACAAATATTGCTACTTACCTCATGTATTTTCTAAGATCATATATAACTTGCTTGACATTGTTGTCAAAGTTATCAGGAGATAGAGGTAGAATTACTACAACAATTATAAAATGATCTTTTCATTATTTTTCAAAAGTAGTAAAACATAATACACTTGAAAAGTACATATATAAATATATATATATATATATATATATATATAAAATATACCACAATAATTACCTTAATGAAGGTATGTCAATCATGCGTTTTCATCCCTGACCCAAATTCACCTTTCTTTGTTATGATATTGTTGTTTATGTTTGCAGCAAATCCTGTGGAAATCAAATTTTTGTATGACTTCTTTTATAGCATTGCTTTTGCTCTCGTTAATAACCAAGGAAGGGCACTTATATTAATTTGGTCTCCATCGCTATTTAATTGAATGACATTTTTCATTGCATGATTGGCTTCTGAATGTCACTACAAATTTTGACAATTTTTTCTTTGTCATGCCTTCCATCCAATATTTTCCATAACGTTTCTGTTATATTCTTTTCGATATGCATTGTATCAAACAAATGCACAATTTGTAGCTGCTCATAGTAGGGCAACCTACTAAATTGTTTGGGATAACTTTTCATTCCTTGTGGAAGCTGACCATTAATGCCTTGACGACCTTCATGAAGCATATAAGTTAAACAAATTAACAACGACAATCATTGTCAATTACAACATGAGTAAACACAACACAATATAAAAATATAAATTCAAAACATATCATATATGATAAATAAACAAATTTGATCTGATGTATAGACGATTAATTCTATTATATTCCAACTTCCATAGGTGAGGTGTCATTCTTAGGTGGTTTGATGTAGTCTCTTTTCCCATTGAAAAGATGTTTTTCAAGAGTTTCATACTTATGATTTATGTGGAGAAAGTGCTTATACTCATCAAACACCTTTTAAACTTGTTGAATGACAAGATTTCATCTTTGGACCACAAATTGGACATGCAAATTTTCCTTTGTTTGAAGACCACCAAGATCATATATAATTGATTAAATATATTAATTTTTTATAATTATATATAAATGAATAGATTATTTAAAAAACATGCATGATATCTACTTCATCAAATTAAATATTGTTAAAGTGCAGTCGAACGTTATAACATACCACAAAAATGTGTTAGCCCTGGGGCATCATGAATTGTCCATACAAGCATTGCATGGAATTGAAATTGCTTTGTCCTATTGGTCTAGAGACGTCATACATAGTGACGCCATTCCATAACTTTAGTAACTCGTCGATAAGAGGCTCGATATATACATTCATATCTTTAACTTGGTACTTACCTAGTTGAATGAACATAAACATTACATAATTATTATAACCATTTTACTGCAATATATATAAATTAATGTACATGACTATTAAATGAAAAAAATATAAGTCATTATGCAACAAATAAGACAAATGAGATGCTACTATGTTAAAGAAAATTGATGTAAACAAATACCTGGAACAATCATTGCCAACATTATGTGCTCCCTTTTTATTGACATCTATAGATGAATGTTATTGTTGATAACAAAAATAGGCCACACCGACTAAATAGATCTCATCTCTCCAAATGGATTGACACCGTCAGCTGCCAATGAAAGTCTGAGATTACAAGGTTTTTCTTTAAAGTGTGGCCATTTTTACTCCATGTCTTTAAATGCAAAACCATCCACAAGCATTCAAAGAATGTCATCTCCACTTATATTATGTGCATGGTAATCCATAAATTGTGCTAAGCTTTCGCACCTAAATAATCGTTGGATACGTGGAATAATGGGAATGTAACGAAGAACCTTGTAAGGCACCTTTTTTGTTAGTTGATCTGTTTGATATCTACTGATATGACACTCTGGACATTCTGTTGAAAATTCATGTTGTTTATGATATATAATATGATCATTGGGACATGCATCTATTGCTTGATACTCTATTCCAATATCTTTCATAATGGTTGATAAATCTCAGTATGAGCGAGATAAAATATTTGATGGTGGTAACAAAAATTCACCAATCAATCTACAACAAAAAATAATTTGTTAATATAAAGAATATTAATGGTACATATTTCATCCTTTATTTACTAATGATGAACTAACAACAATTAAAATAGATGAAAAAAGATGACATATATGACATACCTTAACATATGTGACATTACTATGTTGGAAAAACCATTCATAACCTTCAAGTTCACCAGCAACAATACAACAGAGAGAAGAGTTGTTTCGGAGCCTTCATAAAGGGGCTCGTGTGCCTTCTCAAGTACAGGTAAATCATGAACACCATCAAAGTCATCTCAATCATCATGATCCGCTGCACCACTAAATGTGTCATGGATCAATATATTTGTACCATCATCTTCAACTATGTTTTATGGCGTATGATCATCTTCTTCCATAAGATCATTAACTTCATCTTCAATATTCACAACTCCATGTTCCTCCGCTTGCAAAACCACATTCTTCGGGGCATGATAATCCATATCTTGTGCCCTAGGGCGCCCCACCTTTATAATAATGATAGACACAAATAAACCATGATCATGATCAAGTGATTTTTTATATATATTGAAATGTTAAAATGATATAAATATTTACAAATTCAATCAATATAAAGACATATAATGAACAACTTACCAATGGACGATAATCATGCCCCCCTTCAACGTGACCATGTTGCCTACAATGTTTCTCATTTATTGTGATTAAAAGTCTTCTCGTCTTTAAGCCCTTGCAATTATTGCAAGGACAATAACATTTCCATCACCCTTTCTTTTCAATCTAGCCCACATTCTAACAATTGTCTGTTCATTTTGTTCTGCACTAATATTATCTGACATGATTTTTCTTTACCAAGCTTGAATATTTAGATCTTAAAAAAGTATCAAACTCTAACTCTAATAATTTTTAATCATAGACAGGTAACAAAATCTAATAATTTTGATTTTTGCACCAAAAAAGATTGGCATGCAACCACCCCTGCAAAAGAGAAGATAGTCTAAAGTTAATGAACCCAAAAAACACTTTAAAATGCTAATTCCAGAACTTATTAAATTATGATTTTACTATGATTTCCAACCTTTAGACTCCTAAAATCATAATATTGAACTTGCACAACAAAATTTGGAAATGAAATTCTCAAAATGCACAAGTCTAAAAATGAAATATGATGAGATGTTGCTTTAAAATATGATTTTCAAACCTAGAAGTACAAATCTGACTTCACAAATGAATTATGGAAAAAGACAATGACTACCCTCAACCTGGCGATATCTTCTTGAATTTTTTCTTATTTTTCCCAAGAAAATCGTCGTTAGTTCTCCACAAACTGTCACAAGTAGAGCAAATTCGCAAGTATAGCAAAGCACTGTCGCAATAAATAGGCGAAATCACTTTTATTTATGTTGTCCATAATTTGATTTTTTTCTGATGTTCCATGTTTTTCAAAATTTCGACGAAAGTCGAGGATAAAATTTAAAAAAATTGAAAATTACACATCAAATATCACAAACAACTGACAATACATCGAATTATACATATTTCGTCAGAAATTTTTGTCATATTTTATAGTCAAATGAGTTAGTGTTATATTTTTAAGAGTGTCAATTTATGCTTGTATCTAGCCGTCTGGAGGGATCCTTGAGTTCGCTGCCTTCATTAGCAATCACTAGTGCAAACAACATTTGGAATTTAGAGTGGTCGATTCTCATTCTTTGTTTAAGTGAATTTTTATGTTTTCTAAAAAAATTGAATTGATCTTTACCTCTCAGCATGGTTTTATTTCTGCTCAAGTCCATATATTTTATTCCAGGTCGATAACATATCCACATTCACATTCATGTGTTGTTATGGTTTCGATTTACTTGTTGAATTCATTTGAAATATGTTTGAGTTTCTTGCACCTTTCAGACTTAAGCAGCCGCTTGGTTAAAATGAATAAATCTGGAAAAGAAAACCTATCGGCTATAGCTAGTGCATCCCCTATAGTCTCCCTTAGTTCAATTTTTACTCAGCTTAATCTTGCTCAAATGGTAGTTTGTATTTTCATTCTTTAACATTTATATGCTACCCCGGAGTTCATGGTTGATGCGATTGATTTTGGGCATCGATGTTAATTTTATGAGCTTTTGATTTATTTGAAAACACTTACTATTGGTTGTAGGCAGCCATTCGCTATGGCACCCCTCTAGTCTCTCCATTTGTTGCTTTTTGGATTTGGTCGGTTTCATTTGTTCTTTCTTCCTTTGTGATTTGTTGGCCAAAAGATAGAAATCGATTTCAGCTTTGGGTTTGTTCTTGTCCTCGTGTTTTCCCTTGGTGCGCCACCGTGTTTGGCAGTCAAGGGAATGTTAACTTAGGTGAGAATCTCAAATTTCATTGGGCATGTATTCGTTGGTTATGAGCTTGCTTTGGAGCTAGATTTTATCAATTGTTGTTTAAGGGATTGCTCCTCTCCTTGAGCACTGATTTTCTTGGTAACTTTGTGTATGGTAGCCATTTTATAATATAGTTTGTAAATATGTCTATTGTTGGTTTTCAACACAGCAAGTACGCCATCTTGGTGAGGCGCGATTTCTACAGCTGCATTCGGTTTGCTTCCCCTTGAATTTTCTCTTATCATTTGACACGAGATTCCATGCTAACCTTGGCCACCATTCAACATATATGGGATGTGAACTTTATGTTGTCATTTGATTTCTTATGCCTTTTAATTTTGTCGACTTACTTGCATATTGCATTGATAACGAGCATAAATTGTGAAATAGGAATTACTCTAGTATTGTTAATGACTGCCATTTCGATTTTTATATTTATATGGGAGTGTTCATTATTTTTTGTTGAGTGTGTTTATTAATTGGAAATGGGAACATTTGTTCTCTTAAAATGTTGTAATATTCAAGTTGGATTCTTTTATACTATCAATCTATATATATGCGCTTGTATGAATATATGTACATCTCAATATAAATTGGTATGCTGCACTGGAAATTTATTATGCCTCTTTATTGGCTGCCATCGTACAGTTAATACTTGGTATTGTGTTGTATGTCATTTATGTTTAGCATTCGATAAATGCATTACATAATTGATATACGAGTGTATATATATAGGTATATAAATAATTAAATATATATGTATATTTTCCACATTATAATTTGTATATTTTAGTGGACATTTTATTTGATTAATAGCATATACACAATTGTATATACAGATATGTGTTTTAATTTTAATCAAATCCTAGTATCAATGTTTAGGGATTAGTCTCATCGAAATTTGCATATTAACATTTGGAGAAAAAAAAATGGTTCCATTCCTTAAGGCTCAATCTTTAAATTGTTGATGAAAATGCTTAATGTGGTATTAGATGAAGATACACATGTAGATTTATAGGTGTATTATTTTAGGGTTAAAGATTAAGGAAGAAATGATTTAGAAAAGATTATTTAATCATATTCAAATTAGGTGCATTGTTTATCCAAATTTAAGTAACGGAATGATTTAGATGAATTAGAAGGGTACTTGATTTAGATAGCAGATAGATAGATGTATTAAGTAAATAATTAAATATATTGGTGTATTTCACCTTCAAGTAAATGCTAATATTATGCTTTAGTAAAGGCTAGGGAATTTGAATTAAATGTTTTAGGTTAAATGTTAGGTGATTCAATCTAGATGTTAATAGTGATTTTAAATGTTTCTAAAATTATCACTTTGAATGTGTAGTGCGATTCAAGATTGATTTTTAATGATCCCTTGAAGTGGTGACTTTCGCTTGTATTAGTTTGATATGAGGAGATTTTGTGCTTTGAATTACTTAAAATTCATGTTGGGTATCATGTGGGGAGAAAATTGAAGTCTTCCTTGGATGCCCTATTGGCTGATTTACTGTTGGTAATTGTGATTGATTTTGTATTGAATTGATTATGTTAGCTTTGATTAAGTTTCAAGATCTCGTTATGATGTTGCCACTCTTATTCAACACTTTTCATTTTGTGATTGTGGATTTTATACAGTCATTTTGTGGTTTCATGATGTGAGTCTATCTCTTGCGTTAATTTTGAATGAGGAGACTTTATGTGATGACTTTCTTGTAGTCATGTTTTGAGATTATGTTGGGAACCTGTAGCGTTTGAGTTACTCTCAATTGGGAGTTTATGGGTAGTTGGTTTATTAGGTTTCCAGAGGCTAAGGGAAAAGTTTGTTACTTGTGGATTTTTATATTTGGCTCTTTGAGAAACTCTTGATCGTAATTCTTGTTTAAGCATGTGGGTGGTTACCTTGCACCATGGTTTTTCTTTTGATGTGGTTTTTGTGCGAGAAGGTTCATGACTCACGTGTGTTTTTATTTTGTGATGTTTCGGTGCTTTGTGTGATTCGATCCATCCTAGCTGTTTATGGATTGTTTGATGCTACTAGAAAGAGTGGCTCTTCATGGGGGTCAGCGCACAAAGGGGCAGCCTGGGTAACCCATGGAAGATTTTTCTTAATAAGTGATAACCTAATGAATTAACTAGTGGGTTTGGGTAGGTTCACATTAAAAAAGATAAGTATGATGCCTCGCCCTTGCCTATAGTGCTTTCGTAGGCTAAGGATGGGCTGAGAAGGCCTGGTTGGCAAGATCGCTACCTTGTCCCCACAAAGGGTAAGTGGTCCCACATGTGTCACCCTATGGGGTCGGCGCTTAGTGAGAGGCAAACAGGGTAACCATAGATGGGGTTCGACGCCTAGTGAGAGGCAGCTAGGGTAACCCATGCTAGGGCCATGTGATGACACTCTTCCTATAGTATCCTTGTTGTTCCTTTTCCTTTGTGGGCCTTTGGAAGTAGTCATTCTTGGTGCAATTGTTATTTATGTTGAGTGTTGCTCTTGGTTGTGGAGTCTTGTAGCCTTCTACTTGACTGTTTTATGTTGTGGATCCTTCTTGTCATCTCCTAGCACGGGTGGTGGGCCTTAGAGTCCACATGGTCGGGTGGAACGTGTTATGCACCCCATTGGGTTCCCAATTAGAGTTCATGATGCGCGGAGTTGTACCTTTGCAATGTGTTTAGAGCTTCACCAGGTTTCAGTTGCATTATACACATTACAGTTGTACTACTCTTTATGATTAATGTATCATTCCCACTTTGTGTTGGGAAGTACTGTTGTACATTTGTAATCTTGTAACGATGTAAACTCTTTAATAAATGTAATTTATATATATTTATTCTTGATTATATCATGTGTTCACTTTGGATGTTATCATTGATGTAATGTAATGGATGTATGAACATTTTTTACTTATTTTACATAATGGATTTGTGATGTAAACTTGCAATTTGTAATCATCATTATGGGTTTGGATCATGTTAAGTAATGCGGTCATGTTTACCCCAAAGGACGTAGTTAGATAATGTAAATATATAGTTTCATTACAAGTGTTATATGTTAGTGCACATCATATGTTATGTTAGTTTTACTTCTTTTTTTTAAATGTGCTATTATTGTTAGTTAATTAGTTATCCTTTGGGGTTTGTGTGGCGGAGCGTTACATCAAACATTTTCCTAATGTCTCTTATGCAGTAAAATACTTAGTATATCTATGTGTCGCATGTCAATTATTGGCCTTGAGCCCGAGGGTGTAAGGACCCTCATTGCTTAATAGTGTTCTTCCCTATCATGCATCGATGATGTATATATATATAAATACATACATACATACATACATATATATATGTATATACACAGTCGATCCTATTGTTGAGTCTTCACATATTCGAACGATGATTATACTCTGATGCCTCAAGTATGAGGTCGATGAACCTTTAAATAATAACCTAAGTGGATGTAAGTCGATAGCATGTAATCAACTATTGACATCATGCATATCAACCCCATAATTTTTTGTTACATATATACACTTGTATGATTTATTCAGATGAACATAATGAAATGCATCTTAATTTCCTGAATTAAATAAAGAGATTAAATGATACTTTTGCAAATAATTGAACCTGAAATTCTGCTTAGAACAAAATGAATATAAGACAACCGAATAGGTCAAACTGTTGAACATAGTACTCATATTATCTTTCTTGTTATAATTAGAGCTTAGATTCTTGTGTAAATTCTTGAAAATATTGTACAAATGATTCTCATGTTATTGATTGAATATAATGGTTAATGTATTACCAAAATCATGCATCTAATATAGTTGATGTTTTCATGAAATGGAAATCTGCATGTAGAATGAACTTTTTTATTTTAATCTTAAGAATGTATATGCATTTTTCAAACTATGTTTATTAGTCATATATGTGTACACGCATAAACTCTTCATTTATGCATGTACACATACATGCGATATACCTTCTTATTTCATCTTATTTACTCATTTGATTTATGTTTACGTAATTTCATTTGCAAAGGAAAGAACTGTAGAAATGGAACAGTAATGATGTGCAAATATGAATCTTAAGGAAAGATAGTTAATTGATGACTGAATGGATATTCCTAAATTAAATTGACTACTTGCTTGACATATGATGAAATGATACAAAAGTACTAGATAGACTATAGCACACAAATTTATGATGTTAGTAGATGGTCTGGAAGGGAGGGATACCCCTTTATTATGGATAGTTTCCTTTCGGGATAGGTGCCAAAGAGTGTAGATTTTTCTTTTCCAAAATCTAGTTTAAGTTACATTTTATAGAATGAGCTTGGCCAAGCTTTGCAATCATTATTTGGAATGGACTGGTTATTTATTTATCCTCTCTTTTTCTTTACCTAACATGGAACTTGCATGTTCTAACAGTAAATAGAAATGCATGTAGTTAGGCATGCACTAGATTCCATCTTGCTATTTGTATCTCTTGCTAAGTGTTTTGTGCAGGGTCGAGCATTCTTCAATGGAAAAAAGAATTCCAGAGAAAAGTAGCTTTGTGGTTGGGTGGAAAAGCACCTAAACCGTGTTCTCATCCACCAGTGGAGGTGAGCTTTCGAAGAGGAATTACAGTGGAAAATTTTATGTTATTGATGTACTTGTATCATTGATGTAATTGTTGTATTGACTATGTGGTGATTGAATGCCAAGTCAAACCATGTATATTGGATATTGACATTTGGAAAATGAATATACAAATGTATATTTTTTTATATTTTTGGACATGAAATTGTTATGATGGAAAATAGCTATGGAATTTATGTCTTTAATTTATATTCATAATGTCAAATATTAATTTATCATGAAATATTAGTTGGGCTTGTTACATTTATCCTAAGTGTATTAAGGAATTAATAGTAGTGACATGACTAAAATGAAAGAGATTGTAATATGTGAACATCCCATTGTGTCGAGGGTCACTACAACAAGAATGCTAGAATAATAATAAAGAGATAGAGAAGACAAGAGAAAAGAAGAAATAACAATATTGCCTTATAAACCTTATAGAATCTAGAGACAATAATGTTGTTAAATTCCACAAAATACTTAATAAGAATATTGTAGAAGTGTTAGTGTGATCACTGCTACGCCCTTAATATTATTGTACATCGGGTTATGAATAGTCGGCTTGTGGCTATCTTAACTCTCTATTAAGTCATATTATCATTAGTATATTATTATTTAGTTGTTTAGGTTGGCCTAAGTCTTATATAGGTGTGTCTAAGTCGGCCTAGGTGATATCCTTGGCATAAATAGGTATATATAGGAGGTTGTGAGTCTTATTTCATCATCAAGTTGTGAAGTGTGTTCTCATTAGAGATATTTGGAGGTTTTCCCCCTCGAAGTGGCTTATTATTCTCAGTTACTATCAAGTATTTGCAGCATATTTCATATCATATTCTTCTATTGTGCAATTTATTTCATAACAAGTGGTATCAGAGCATGATCTTGGCACCATAGAGGCAAGGTTTTTCTCAATTTTGGAGGCGATTTTGGGAAGAGAATATCTTCCAGATTTTGGCGAATTTTTTTCTGATTTTTAAAGGGTTTTTGAAGAACATATTGAAGAAGCTACAATCCAAATTTTAGAAGAATTGGAGCAGAATTAAGCGAATTATTGCAGAATTAGGGTTTCTACACTATTTTTTTGGAATCTTCATATCTCGCACATAT
Organism: Sequoia sempervirens; assembly: GCA_007258455.2. Classification (NCBI taxonomy): domain Eukaryota; kingdom Viridiplantae; phylum Streptophyta; class Pinopsida; order Cupressales; family Cupressaceae; genus Sequoia; species Sequoia sempervirens. The sequence continues at coordinate 13,507,469 of VDFB02000010.1, read as the reverse complement.
TGTTGAATTGGAGTCTAATTTTTATTGGGTTTTTGAAGACATACTAAAGGAGATTACAGTAAAAATTTGAGAGAATTTAAGTTTCATTTGTGTTATTTATTTCAACATTAGTGGTTTCCATCATGATGGGGCCTGCAACAAGGGGTAAAAAGAATGTTGTCACTTCGGGGAAGACTCTTGATAAGGATGGTGAAACAATCAAGGATATTACTCATAATGAGGAAATAAATAAGTTCAAGGAAGACATTTCCTCAATTAAGATGGATATATCAATCATACGAAGCTTGTTAAGCGCCTTTATGAATGAACCAAGAAAGGAGGTTTCAAGTAGCCAAGAACTAGAAGAAGAAGAAGAAGAAGAAGAAGCAGAAGAAGAAGTAGAAGAAGAAGCAGAAGAAGAAGAAGAAGAAGAAGTGAAAGAAGAAGAAGAAGAAGAGGCATATGAAGAAGTAGAATAAGCAACAATAGAAGAAGAAGAAGCAGAAGACGAACCTGAAGAAGAAGAAGAAGCAGAAGAAGACAAAGAAGAAGAAGATGATGAAGAAGATACAAAGGAAAAAGAAAAAGACAATAAAGAAGAAGTTCCTAATCAAGCTATTCAACCAATGCAAGGGAACCATGTATTATTCCTCACCTCTTCCTCTTTGACACATCAAAAGGTTCAAGTAAAGGAAGAACACATTCATCACCATCAAGAGCTTGATGTAAAGGGAAGACACATCTTGGAGCTGAAGTTAATTTTCCAGACACGCATGAAGAAGCTGGTGACATCAAAAATTCCAAGTTACCTCATTACAAGGAAATATTTTCTAATTGAAGATGTTACATGGGAGGATGAGGAGTTCATTCAAAAGTTTCCAAACTTGATTAGCATTGAGGACAATGCTTCTTTGAAGAAGGGGGGCATGCTACGCCCTTAATATTATTGTACATCGGGTTATGAATAGTCGGCTTGTGGCTATCTTAACTCTCTATTAAGTCATATTATCATTAGTATATTATTATTTAGTTGTTTAGGTCGGCCTAAGTCTTATATAGGTGTGTCTAAGTCGGCCTAGATGATATCCTTGGCATAAATAGGTATATATAGGAGGTTGTGAGTCTTATTTCATCATCAAGTTGTGAAGTGTGTTCTCATTAGAGATATTTGGAGGTTTGCCCCCTCGAAGTGGCTTATTATTCTTAGTTACTATCAAGTATTTGCAGCATATTTCATATCATATTCTTCTATTGTGCAAGTTATTTCATAACAATCACAAGGAGGGAAAAATACCAAAGAATAGATATAGAGAGCTATATATAGTGTGAGAATGCAAGATATTGGATGAACAAGAGAGAGAGAGAGTCAAAAGTGAGATTTAAAATGAGAAGATGAGGTAAGAGGAAGAGAATGCAAAGCCATTTAAATTAATTTAGAGTAATTACCCAAGAAAATATGACACAAGATATACCTTAGGAAAACCCTCAAGAGGGAAAAAACCCAGCCTCCAAAAGCATCCATCTCTCATGTATTATTCAGCAATAAATATTACAATACATCTTCTGAGTCTCCATGAACACCATTGAAGCAAAAAGCTCTCTCCAAGCAATCCATGTGAACAAGCATGCAACCACACATCCTGTGCCATGCTTCAAACCCTCACAAATGCTAACCAGAGCTAATCATGCAAAATTGCATCTCACAATAACTACCTTTGTGGTTGCTTTTATAGAAGCAAGCTCCCACAAAACCACTAAGTGGTATTGCACAAAACTATGTGTCAATAACTATGAGATTACAAACCATGTCCCCTTATTTAATATTGGGTGCTTTATTTATTATTTTCCCCAATATTAAATAATTACATTTTAGCAATTTAACTTATGTCCCAATGTTACATGCAACATTTAGTGGCTCCAAGAATAATTACATTAAATACATAATGCAAGGTGTACAACACACCTTTTGCCCAACATTCTCCCACTTGTTGTATACATTGCATAAGGGAAACAAGTAACCTCAAAACATGAATCAAATGAGCAATCCATATAGCCACATATACCATCATGGAATCAAAATGCCCCATGTGCTCCATCAAGATACCTATAACAAGAATCAAAGTGACTACCATCCCAAGCATGAATGCTCTCATCCTCCATCATGCCACTGCATAAAGATAAGAAACCATCCAATAGAGAAGCCACACAATCTGTCACAACAAAGCATAATTCTTGCTTAGTTGATATCCCAGACACATACACTCAATCCAAAAGTATCAACATGCACCAGTAGTTGTCAAGATACACAAACCCAAAGCTGAAATAACACCCACAATAGGTGCCAATACATCCAGCTGTCCATACCTCCAAGGTATACAAAACATAGTAAACTCATGCCATAAACATATACACCCATAAACTGAAATCATAAACTCCATGTGAAAAACTTGTCAAAGAATGGCATACACATCCAAGAGCTCCCACTGCATGGGTAATGTAAATCTAAAAAAGATCAAGGCATACCAAGTCTACCAGTAACATCATATAGAAAGTGTAAACTACATCATGTAGTAACAAGGAATCATCCAGAATGATATGCAAACTTGTATATCAATAACCTGTAAGAAAAATATCCTACATAAACCTCTAAAAGCCAACTGTGTCAAGTATGATCTCCTCCACTACACCCCAAAATAAAATCCATAACAACACCCAACCGTTCAATCTCTAAAATCAAACATAACATATATATCATGTAATCAACATGGATATAAGCCTCTCATAACCAAAGAAGATCAAACTAAATCCATTCCCAATGAAGGAAATAAGCCCAATACATCTCCTAAACTCAACATCAATGAATGTAATTGTTACCAATTTTTTCGCCTCAGCTCAATTGGTAGAGTTGGCTGAACATTGTTATATCTTAAGGTGAAATTGCATATTATGTTTAAGTGTTGTTTACATCATGTTCATTATTCATTAAGTGACAATGGTGCATTTAGAAGAAGAATCAGAGTTGCAGAAATGCTATTCAAATGTCCCAGAATTAAATGAAGTACAGAATTGAGCATATAAACAACAGAGCATTTTAGAATGCTTTCATTTATTTCATGAAAAGATTCATATTTACATAGCTTCATTCAATTTCAAGAATCCAGATGATATTACAACATTGCATTGAAATGCATTGTCTTTTCAAATGAAAAGAATAAAATGAAATCAACTATCCACACAAGTCATGGATGTGACTATCATAGTGCATCATTAATAGCACACTACACTATGGAAGATGTGAAAGAATAAATCACATAAGTAACAGCATAATCATCATTGCCTGATTATCGATGGTCGACATTGAATGCTGCACCTTTTTCTGCTCGAGCTCCGATTGACCTGCAAGGGAAAGAGGGGGATGTTAGAGGCTCTGATTATGAAGAAACATATATGAGTCACCAACAATAATGCAGCCTGCTATTAATCATACACTGGAACAATCAAGAAAAGTACCGAAGAAGTGAGCTAAAGGAGAAACATCAATATGATCATTATATCTTATTTTTATGCTAACATTGTTTGTTTCCTTGTGCAGGTATAGGTAAAATCACAATGTTGATCATTATTCAAAGACCAAGCATGTAGAGGAAAATGGGATCCCACAAGGGTAGAGCTCGGCATGTTGCCCTTATTCATTACAAGTGGGCTGATTTAAAGATTACATCATCATATTCATCAAAAGAAATGATATACAACTAAAAGAGTAAGCAGAATTATCTATCAAGCATTAAAACAACTGTGCATTCATAACAATCAAGTTAATACTTTCTAAAAGCTACAGCTGAACATTGAGTTTAATCAACTCAATCATCTAACTGAGTTCATTTATACCAAACACCGTTGTATAGTTCACGTTCTTTTATGAAGTTTCATTCATTCATCATGATCGTATATCAGGTTCGGAACAGTCAAGTATTCTTTTCACAACCAAGGACAGTGAACAGGCATACATTATGCCTTAATGAAGAGGATTTGTTTTAATTTCATATTAGAGAAAATAGATTTACGAAACAACTTGTTAAGTGAAGCATAAAAATGCATGAAGAGTGCCAAGTTGAAGCCCAATAGTGTGAATGATAGACAATGCCTTAAAATAATAGATGAACAGTTAGTTCCAGTTTGACTGAGGATACAAATACAACATTAAGAGTTACAATGTGGAATGATTGTTCCAGAATGACAAGAAATGATAACAGTTTTTTAATAGAAGGTGTCTCTGAGATGTTAATTATGCACTAAGATAATCAAATAAATACAATCTATAGAATCACAATGTTTCAATTTAAAATTTCTGCATAAGTCCAAAAACAGGCAGCAAAAGTTTGTTGCACAGTAGAGTAAAGTGATCCATAAACTCTGTGTGCAAGAAGGAAACAACATGAAGTCGATATTTAAGTAATGCAAACAACAGATGCATTTCCAGTGTTTTGAGGACCCATGGAGGGTGTTCATCAGTAGTGTATTCTGAAGTACTTTTATTCACAAAGAGACAAGTATAGGAATATTCTGAAAATTACTTAACAAGGTGTACTAAAAGTGCAGATGTGAGAAGACTTTTCGTATCACAAATGAGTTACATGGTGGGGATTTCACATAAAATATAGAAATAAGAGAAGGGTCGAGCCCAATTTTAGTAACAAGTTCCGTGTCTAAGTTTTGCAACTGAAAGTGCAAAAGAAATAATGGGTCGAGCTAATTTTCATATGAATATTAAAGACAGACAGATATATTTCCAGCTTACCCATGTGAGTTTCTTTTCAACAGAATATCAAAGTAAGCACCAGCCGTTAGGGGTCGAGCTTATAGGTTGAATGCACAACGAATATATTTTGTTCTTCATACACCCACATGGGGTTTTGTTTCTAAAAGAAAATAATAAAATAGACAACAAATACCCACATTGGGGTTTCAAGTAAGCGCATAGATTTTCACCATTTCTAGATAACCCATATGAGGTTGTTAAATGAAGCAAAGGAAAACAGAGGAAAATCATAATGATTAAGTTTTCTTCAAAATAATAGATATCCATATCTAGTTTGTTTCATAAAATACAAAATGAGAGTTTCCTTTGGTGGTCGAGCTTCAACATAAGGAAGATATAGCTTTTAGTCAATTCTCATGATACCCATATGCGGGTTTGTCCTCAAATATACAAGAAGGTGAGTTTCCTATTTTGGGTCGGGCCCAAAACCTCTAAAGAATGCTTTCTATGATACATATGTTGCGGCCTGTACATGGCCATAGAATCTTAAGTGAAGGTTTTCGAGCTTTCTGAAGGAGAGAGTATATGCTTTAAATGTAACTCACCATTTCATGCTCGCTGAGGAACACATTAGCTGCAACCAGAATGCTCACCATAGTCTTCAAGATTTAAAGGATTTCACCATGTCAACCAGAGGAGGGCACAAAACTCAAAGCTCAAGGCTCGAGCTCTTTCAAATGAGCACAGAAAGTATAAAGTAAAGGTATTAGAGGTTGTGTTAGCCGTGACCATAAGGCCAGAATGAACAAAACAAAATCCATAGAAGCTATAAACAAATATCTTACCCTGTGCACAGTAAAAGGAAACAATAACCCTCGAGCAAGTTCTTTCACAAAAGTTCCAGTCAAAGCTCGAGCGATAGCTCATATCGGCCAAGAAGATCAAAGCACAGAAAGACAAAGGAAATCAGAAAACAACCATGAGCAGGCCGCAGCCTTATGGCTCTTATGTTCTTTCAATAAAGTAAAAGAACTACAATACTACAAAAATCGAGCTTACCCATTGAAGAGTTCAGCTATCTGAAGGCAAAAGTTAAGACTCTCAAGCATGTAGATTCTCAGACCAAGCTCAACCATCATGGCGGCGTGCTCTCAAGCAGAGCTCATTTTCCTCAAAGTGTTGAATGCAAAATGAATCATTTTAGGGTTTGACCATCTTTTTCTCATGCCTTAATTCGAGCCAACATTATAATTGTCCAGAATATTCACAATTGAAAATAGCACATGGGAATTCGAAGTAGGGTTATTCTTACATTATGAATGTTAAAGTTTGAAGCTAATATTTGAGGGGGGCCGAATTTATATGCTAGGTCGAAATATTAAGTCTTTAGGACTTTTTTTTGTGCCTTAGAAAATTAGAGATTTGGTATGAATGGTGAATACCCTATGACCTAGAGGTGGGTATTTTTATCTACTTAGGGTTTTTTATTTTAATTGATTTTAGAGAAATCAATTAAGGATTTTGGATGAGGAAATGATATGTATTGATATTTTTATGATTTTTTAAGGAAAAAATCAAGCCATTGTATTGATGAATCAAGATGTAATTCTTTTGCAAAAATATTTTCCAATCTTTTAATTGCAAAAATAGATAAATTATAAAATCTGCAATCCTGTAAAGCAGAATCATAAAGCAATCTTTTATAAATTGTTTTATGATTTCTTGCTATTTTTAGCAGATTTTTGTTGACTTTTCCTCTTGGTCGGATTTGGGTCTCATCTTGGAGAGATAAGGTGTTTTTTTGGGCTTTTAAAGCAGATTCAGCCTATTTTAGAGGCTTGACAATTTGATCATAAAAGCAGTATGCTTTTTTTTGCTTTTATGCAGTTTTTGAGATAGTTTGAAGCTTTTTTCCTTGAGCTTCTTTGTGAGCTCGGATTAGGGTTTCTTGAGAGATATATTCTGAAAAGACTTAGTCTTTTTCTCTCTTCTTTGTTCATATTTCTGTTCCTACTCACACATTTTTGAGCTTGTGAACCCCTTTTGTACTCAGTTCAGAATTATTCACTCTTTCAGTTAGAATAAAGCAGTAGAATTCTCCTTCTCATTTCTATCTCAGTTTTATAATAGCAATTTGATGTCTTTGTGGTTCAAATTAGAATCCTTTTATGTCTTGCTGTTGTAAGTTGTGTTTTCAGAATTGCATAGTTTCAGGTTGCCTGTTGTATTTCATTTAGGGATCTTCATGCAAAATACTGATGGAAGTATGTGCTAGTGGGATTGTGAGATTCATTGTGATAGGAAAGTTGTTGTGAGTGTCAATGTTTGAATTTCATAACTTTAAGTGAAATACCATTTAGATTTAAGTTTTAATTAGTCATCATTTTATCCCTTTTCCCAGAAATTATTTAGAATAGGTTTTATCATTCAGAGAACCAGCTCACTCTGGAGATTCCTTCTTCATTCAGATCACCCACATCTAAAGAAGGTTTCCATGTTTCAGTAGATTGTTGAATCTTGCATTCAGCAAGGTGCAAATCTAATTGACAACAGTAATCACAATGCATAAGGAGATAAACATGCCAACACTCCTCAAAATGAACCCTCCAAAACCATATATCCATAGCTCAAGATCCTTATGCATGAGAAGATAAAGCATAAATATAAATCACCTAAAAGAAACAATGGGAAATACCTCTCAAGTGAAACTGTCGAGTAGACCAAGAGTGAGGAATGAGAATGCTCCTCCAAGACATCCAAGTCATCATGGCTCATCCAAAAACACTCTCCTCATAGATCCATGTTGAACTCATGTCCAACCAAGGTGTAGGCTCCTCAAACTCCCTACTGAAATCTCATTAAGAGTATCCATCTCAACACATGTCTCTAATCATAAGAGAAATCATGCCTCACCTATGTCTCCAAGTATCCATGAGTACCTGTAACCAACCAATCCATGCCAAACTCCAAATGCAATATAGCACCATCATGAAGTAATCAAGAAAATGTCAATGTACCCAATACCAAGAGAACCACACAAGATCAATGTCATATATCTAATCGTGAATCAAGAACATAACCATGACAACATGATCTAACCATCTCCTAATAGGAGATATCATACAACAATGCATACATCCTAGTCTCAAGAGAACAAGTACCATGCCAAAACTCTAACATATGATCAAAATTAAACCATGAAATAATACAATAACACCCTAAACCAAGAATTAACATATGTAATCAATATGAATAAAACCATCCTCTGTCAATGAAACCAAAGATGCCAATTAACCAATGACACCAACAATCACTGCAAAAGAACACCCACCATTAAATGGTGAATCCACATCACTGCCAACAACTCCCATAGAACTGTGATACTGAGTCACACATGGCATCATGACAACCATCCTCTCCATGAAGATCATCCAGGTCTACACACACAATTGAAATGTTAGTAACATAATAAGTAGAACCAAAATCTCCAAGCCAAGAAGATACTTACAGCCGCTAAACCATCATAAACATATCCATCACTGCCAAAACCATCACTATCAAAAGCTCCCATTGAAAAGTGTAATCAAGCTATCCATGACATCATGATAAACAATCTCCTCATGAAGATCAACCAAAGTCCCTCACACAATCAAAGAACTCAAATATAACAAGAGCTCCCAAAAGGAAAAGTAAAACCATGATCCTCATACCACGAAGATACACCACCACAACCATAATCAGGAACCAATCCAACACCACCAACAATGCACCTGCATAAACCATCATGACATGCCAAAGTCTCTAAAGCACAAGAAACATCCATGACACCATGATCACCACCAAATGTAACAACAATTCAACCCAACCATGTCCACATATCTGCATAATCATAGTCAACTGCATAGGTCTCATATCATGATTGTATCTGGTAATACCATCTCACCTCTTCAACATGACAACAAAACCAGCAAACCAAGTGACTAAACCAAGCCACCAAAACTAAACATGTATCAACATTGAAATATCAATGGGCAAAGACAACCCATGTCCAAGTCATAAATGCAACATGTAAGTATAGATCGCCTACAACATTGCACAACTTGTAGATACATCAATGAAGCATATAAATCCAACCATATACTGATAACCATGTCAAAAATAGAATAATCTGAGATGTACAACTAAGTATACAATGAATCTAACATCAAATCTCTAAGATCCAATCATCCATAAACTCATAATATCACCATAGTCAAAGAAACTCATAAACATATCAGATAAAGAAAATAGAAAATAAACCATGCCAAAATATCTCCAAACCTGATCCACTGTATAGTGCTCTGAACAAGCTTTTCGTCGACTATTCGAAGTCAAAAATCTAACTCTGTATGCACCCGATATCACCTCTCGAAACTCAAAAAAAACATCTGACTTTGACCAAGAAAAATACTATCAAAACTATATAATTTGGAAAAATCTCTATCACCATAGTGTAGAGCTCTGAGTCAGCTTTCCAACGAGTCCAAGAAGTCGAAAAACGGACAATTTGGGCAAAAGTTATGCCCCTTCAAAGCAAAAGCACAGTTTGCACCTAAGGCAAAAAAAAATTAGCCACCCTTGGTGGCTGAGCGGTGGCCCCACCTGGGTGGCACCGCTCCTACTAGTGGCAGATTCCAAAATAATTATAAAATATAATTAAATTTTATTTTGCATGCTTTCAAAAAAGTCTAGCGTATTTTATGGGCGATGGCGGATTTAATAATAAAATTTTGTTTATTATAAATTTGAAAGCCTTTAAACAAGTTGGTCGGCGGTTGCAGGTGGTGTCTGGCACCCCTGGTGGTTTGGTTTCTGGCCGACAGGGCCTACCACCCTCAGGGTACATGGCGAGGGGGTCCCCTCAAAAAAAATATTTATTTATTTATTTTCAAAGTTTTTCAATAAACTTTTTCAAATCAATTTTTTTTTCTTTTTTTTTTTTTGTAGGTACGAATTTTTAAATGGACAAAGAATAATATATTTTTTTTAATATTATTTTGACATCTGTACAATCTAGGTATGGGTTCAAAAAATTTGCAATTTTTCACAGTATCAGAAATAGGTTAAATTATATATCAATTTCCGTCTCTCGGCCAACCCGGATCCAACCATGAGGTCTATTTTGAGTTAGGAGATCATCTATGAAAGCTCACCCCCAAAACCCCTATTTGAACACAAAACCAAGAAACCTATTTCACCCAAAAAATTTCACATCCCAGATCCACAAACAACCCATTTAATCAGCAAACCCAAAACCTTCAGATCTATAATAAACAACCTGCAAAACCTTCATATCCTGCCATGTCTTTGATTCTCACATGCAACACATAGATTCAAACTTAAACAATATTTTTCTCATCCAAGGGTTATACAACCACAACCAAAGCTCTAATACCACTTGTTGGAAACTTGCAGCCAATTAAAGACAATTTCCACATAACCCATAAACAAATCTATGCATCTAAGTATTCAGAATCCACATACAAGAGAATAGACAACATACCCAAGAAAATATGACACAAGATATACCCTGGGAAAACCCTCAAGAGGGAAAAACCCCAACCTCCAAAAGCATCCATCTCTCCTGTATTATTTAGCAATAAATATTACAATACATCTTCTAAGTCTCCATGAACACCATTGAAGCAACAAGCTCTCTCCAAGCAATCCATGCGAACAAGCATGCAACCACACATCCTGTGCCATGCTTCAAACCCTCACAAATGCTAACTAGAGCTAATCATGCAAAATTGCATCTCACAATAACTACCTTTGTGGTTGTTTTTATAAAAGCAAGCTCCCATAAAACCACTAAGTGGTATTGCACAAAACTATGTGACAATAACTACGAGATTACAAACCATGTCCCCTTATTTAATATTGGGTGCTTTATTTATTAATTTCCCCAATATTAAATAATTACATTTTAGCAATTTAATTTATGTCCCAATGTTACATGCAACATTTAGTGGCTCCAAGAATAATTACATTAAATACATAATGCAAGGTGTACAACACACCTTTTCCCAACAAAAACATAACATGAAATTGCAAGTTTATGCAATTTTTGATGTTATAAATACTCACTATCCAAATAATTTATATTGTATATAGATTATTAGGTCTTATAATATCTGAACAATAATGATAAGCTAAATTAGAGATATGTGGGATAGGTAGAGTTTGCATAAATTTATTCTTTGTGCTGAAGAATAGGAGTACAAATTTGAACAAGTAGATATGCTGAGTAGGAAATAAAATTTACAAAAAAAATTGAGTAGACATGGTAGAATTTGATGAATTGAAGAATTTGCATGAATTTTATCCTAATTTTGTAGAAACATGCAAGATATGTAAATAATTGATAGAATCAAGTGGCTTGATTACATGATCTAGAATGAAATGTTATTTTAGGATAACCAGTTAAATATTACAAGAAGCTTAATGAAGAAAAAATTGATCAAGAAGAAGCATAACAATGGTTTAAATATATATTTTAGAATATATAAAATAGTGGTATTTAAAATTATTTTTGGCCTCAAATATATAAGGATGTGAGAAATTATGCTCAAGGATATAGGATTTATCAAGTTGAAAAAGTGTTTAGTCAAAGTATTATATTGTACAAGCCATTAATAGTTCTACTGAAACCTTGGGAGGACATAAGTATGGATTTTGTATTGGAATTTCCTAGAACAAAAAAAGGACAAAATCTTATATATGTATTTGTGGATAAATTTTCTAATATGGAACATTTCATAGCATGTAAGAAGCTAAATGATGTAGTACACATAGTTGATTTATTTTTTAGAGAAATTATAAGATTGTATGGGTTACCAAGGAGTATAATTTAAATAAATATACAAGTTTGGTTGTTACTTTTCGCAAACATTATGAAAGAAGATGAAAAATAATTTTCAATTTAGTTTAGCATATCAACTATATATTAATGGATAAATAAGAGTTTGGGTAACTTTTTAAGATGCTTGGTAGGAGAAAACATAAGAAAATGGGATGAGGTGCTAGCATAAGAAAAGTTTGCATATAAAAATTTAGTAAACAAGATTAAAGGGACACCGCCATTTATTGTAGAATATTACTCTATTCCAAGGAATGTATTAGAATTATAGTATATCATAGATTAGGAAAAGAGGAGTGTAGAAGTTGAAGATTTATAAAACACATGAAAAAAGTACATATTGAATTAAGATGTTATTTGGAGAAGATGAATGGGAGATATAAGTATAATGCTTATGAGAAAATAAGACATACAAATTTTTTGGTTGGAGATGAAGTGATGGTGTATCTCCAAAAGGAAAGGCTTCCAATTAGAAGATACAACAAGTTTAAAATGAAAAAATTTGGTCTTGCAAGATTATCCAAAAAAATAATTTAGATATTATATGTGGTAGAATTGCCTAAAGGTTCCAGGGGCATGTCACCCATTGTCAATGTTTTATACTTATTCAAATATTGTGAAGAATAATTGTATGGTTTTGAAATAAAGGTAGAATGAGAAAATAAAATAATTTAATAATAAAACTAAGAAATTGAAGAAGTTTTGGATAATAGAATCAGGAGTACAAGTATGAAGAATATTTGATGAAATAGAAGGGAAGGTTGATTGAGCAATCCTCATGTATTTATAAGGCCAAGGGGAACTATTTTGGTTTTACTTTGGCCATTGGAAATTGAGAGACTCATTGTTCAAATTATCTTGGGTGGTTGATGCAGGAGCATCCAAGGTGTAAGAACAATCGTGCGTCACCCAAAAATATACTTTCACATTTTTTAGGTTTACAATAATTTTCCAATAACCATTTGATAATTACAAACCTTGGTTTTAACCATAAAGGCATATCAAAGTTTTATACTCAAGTATAACATAGTTTAAATAATTTACTATTTCTAGTTTGTGGTAAATATTGGTTATATTCTCAATATTGTTGGTCCTAGGGATGTTTGTAGTATAAACCACATCAAGATTCAATGTATATTCATCATTGCCTTCATTCTATGAGGTTGTCAGCTACACATTGCATCTCACATTAAGCATTACACCATCTTGTGACATGCAAATTATTCTTAAAACTAATAAACACTATATAATAATAACTAATGATCATAGGAGGGAAATTATATTTAGATGGGAGGATATAAAGATTCATTTCAAGAGCCAAGAATCATTTTGATAGCATATCAAGAGTAATGCATTTTAATATCAAATATGGTGTAGGAGCACCTACACAACAACATCAATATTTGATTATTTGAATGCCTAGTAGGTTAATGATAGTGTTTTTGAGTCTTGTGTCATGAATAAGGTTTCAAAATACCACTTGAAATGTAATGAAACATTTGGAAAGGTCCCTTAGAGGAAGTTGGTTATAGGTTACAAGGTTGATATTATAAGTTGTTACTTATCATTTTGTTTTGTAGTAGGCTTTTAGTGTTTTAAATAGTTGTTATAAGGAAGTTGGGGAAGTTACCCATTGGAACTTTGTTTCAAAATTCATTTAAATTCATTTAGAGGCTCGAAATCTAGTTGTTGAAGCCAAGTGAATACAATAAACTTTGAAGAATTTTTGTTTTATTGTTGTTTTTCACTGTATTTTTAGTATTTCCTAACTATGTGCAGGTCGTACAGGCTTCCAATGCATTTATTTCTCATTTTAATCTATAGATAGATGCTATAACTTACATTTGGTGTTTTGACAGGGGTTTGTTTAAACTCTTAAGGCTTAAAATCTTCAAAAATCTTCTACTGGATTTTCAACAGTCCCAAGGGTTTTGAAGCCATTGTAATGCCTTAGTCATCATCCCACCTACCGTCTTCAATTTTAACTCAGTGGGATGATGTTTTGGAATGTAGGGAAAGATAATTTAGGAGGAGGCGTGAAATAAAGGTTTCTTGGCTTGAATAATGAAAGAAAGGGCTGAAATTGTGTGTTTTCCCTTGGAATTTGGTGGGTCAGACCTAGGAGTTGACAAACCCACATTGTAAATGAAAAAATGAATGTTCCTTGAGCATGGGAGGACCTATTTAAAGTTTTCTGAGTAGTGGGGTTGATCAGGAGTGGCTTGTAAGTAGAAGAATCAATAGGGGTGTCCTAAAACCCTAGTTCTTTAGGCTACAAGGAGGGTTTTAGCATTGGAGGTTTGTTTGAGCATGTAAGGTCCTAAGACAAGGAAAATACTTTGTTTTGAAACACAAGTAAAGACTTTTTTTTGGTTTGGGAGTCTGGTGTGAAGATCTAAGGGTGGTCTCTTTGAAAAAGTGGCCTAATTGAAGACTTAAAACTATGAAAAGTTCAAATTTGAAGCTTTGGGTCCAAAGGAGTTGTACTTGGTTCTCTATTATGTTAAATAAATCTAAAATGGGTACTTGAATCCATGTTTTATTTCTCAGGTTTTTTGGAAAAGTTTGCTCAAGTCCCTGAAAAATAGGTTTCCCACTACTACAAGGGAAGCTAGTGACCACAAGTGAGTTTTGGAGATTTTGTTGAATCTGACTTGGAGATTGAATTAAAATGGTTCAATTGTTAACATATGTATGTTGAGGTTCTTTTTCAGGGCCTAGGGGAATATTTATGGTTATTTTGCAAAATTGAAGGGTTGAGACCCTTAAGGGTGAGTTGATGTCTAGCGGGCTAGAAGCATTGTAAGGAAGAGTTCTTTGTTTTAGAATTGATATTCCCATTATTGAGATTGATCTTCACCTTGTCTCTACATCAAAATAGAATTTTATATTTCACACATAGTTGTGACAATATATCTAAGGAAAAATCCTCATGTTGTAAGCCCTTGTAGTGGATTATAATGAAGTTTATGACTATGATTAATAAAACATATGGTTTCTTTTGTGTATCAATTGAGTTCCACTATGTAATCATTTTTTAGGCTTCATGGTTGGATAATTCTTTATTATACCCTCTGGCCATGACTGCATCAACTTGGTCCTTGTTAATTTTCATTCTAGAAATAATACTACCCCTATATCCTTCATATCAAATGCACCAAAAAAGTGAGTTTTAAGCTCTCTAATAATACACCAAAAAATGATATTTAAGATCTCTAATAATCCCCATGCTATATTACTAATAAATAACATGTCAACAACATACAATATAATAATTAGAACATAATAATAAATAAATTTAATGAAAAATAGTGATATTATTTACTTCTAATAAAACTCAACTTCAATGTAAAAGTATTAAATTTTGATAGCATGCCTAAGGTGATTGTTTCAAACCATGTAGTGACTATTTTAACTTGTAAACTAAAACTTATTTCTCATTTACCTTAAACCAATTTAACTATTACATACAAATTTCCTCTTCAAGATCCATATATAATAAAGTAATTTTAACATCTATTTTCTCTACTTTAAAATCACAAGAAATATTAATATAAGGTAAGAATATAATAGAAGACACTTTAGAAATAGGATAAAATTTCACCAAAATCAACTCCCTCTCTTTAGGACTAACCTTTAGCCACAAGTCTATCCTTATACTTGTTTAACTTATTGTTTACTCTAAATTTCCTCTTGAATACCCACTTGCAACCAATGGGCTTCCTTCCCTCAAACAAAATCACAAGATCCCAAGACTTAGATCTATCCAAGGCCATCATATCCTCCTAAATGGCCTCCATCTAAGAATCACGCTAATCTAAAGAGAGAAATTCCTCCAAAGATCTAGTTTCATTAGTAGTACATGGAAAAATAAATACACAACAATATTTGGTGGGCTATAACTATCAATTGGGTTTTTGTTATCTCAAGGATTGACTAAAGTTAGAGTAAGGGACTCTACCTACTCCTCTACATGCTCAACCTACTAAAAATTATCATCTAACCTCTCTCCTTCCTCTCTATCTTCAAAATATTTGTACATATTCAACATGCACATATTCTTATTTCTCAACCCTTGTCTCAAAATGCATTATTTTCCTTATTTTTAATTTATCCTACTAGATACAAGTACTCTAAGTTCCCAAAAAATCACATTCAAGAGAATATATTATTTTTTAATATTAGAGGATTCCAAAGGTTATAACCCTTTACATTGTTGCTATGATAAATGAGGATGTAGATCTAAGCCTTAGGATGCAAATTAGATCACTTTTATCAAGGAACACAATCAAAAGAATCATAGCCAAATACCATTAAATGTGAAATAGAAGGTTTCTAGTGCAAGGGCACTTGGGTGTTTTTGTAAATAAGGGTCAAGTGTGATTATTTTGTGCTTGAGTCATTTTTTTGGTTGTAATAAGGTCTATTGAGACCATGGTTCATGTTTTTGGTCAATGTGAGGTCAAATTTGTAAAATGTTGTTAAGTTTTGCAAATGTTGCAAATGTTGCAAAAGTTGCAAAGCAACATTGCATTTTTGGTTTGTATGGGAAATTCAAGCATTGGCATTCAAAAATTAGTTAGCCAATAGTTGTTTTTTCTTGTAGATGTTTAAATATTTCCTTGTGTGGTCAAGGCAACCTTCTGGAGACATTTTGGAGATCAAACGATATCAATATACTTTTTTTTCTGAGTTTTTAATTGATTTCTTGTTGTTACAAAGGTTTGTACTATTTTGTATGGTCTGAAAATGTGCTAATTTGTATTGGAATTGATGGTGGACTAATTTAACTCTCATTTTCAATTGATTTCATTCATTTTCATTGAGTTTGGAGTGAGTTTGAACCAATTTTCTGAAAACAACCAGGAAACCCTAATTTTGAGGGTTTGATAGAAGAAACATGAAGTAGAGCCCATTCCACTGGTGGAAAAATCTGATAATCAATGGAATGGAAGTAATTAGGGTGATTTTAATGTTGGTAGGGTTTTCAAAAGTAGGGGATGGAGTTAGGGCTAAGTTTGATGCACCCCTAGCCTAATATCTTTATGTATTAGGCTTAGGTGATTAGGTAGACATAGGATTTTGATGATAAAAGATTTGAAGATTGTTCCAATTGATGGAAAATGAATATTCAGACCCCATGTGACATGTTAAAGTCTTTGGAGTGAAGACTTGTATTTTGGAGATTGAAATCCTTGTTGTTGCTTTGTAAAACAAGCCTAATTAGGCCTAGTTGCAACATAGCAATCAAAATTTGAGGGTGTTGTTACAAAACAGCCATATTTACAATTTTGATATGTTTCTAAGGGGCATAAAGGGTATCTGTAATGGTGTTCCAATTTTTTGTTTGGAGTCTTCTCAGATATTTATGTTGAAAAACCCCTGTTTCAAGTACTACTAGGAGAAATAGAGGATTTGTGAGAAAACCACCAAGTTAGGGTTTTAGATTTGTGAGTTTCTCTAATTGTGATTTTTTGATAACCCCCACCCTGCTCTACATCAAATTGGTATCAGAGCATAGGTTTTGGTCAATAAGTGGAAAAGGTTGAAGTTTGAAAAAGCAAAGATTCCTCCTAAAAAGAATCCAACGGCCAGAGAAGTGAGAGAGTTAAAGGAAAATCATGCCAAGGAGTTGAGACATGTAAAGGAGTCTCATGAAGTTTTCCTAGCTAGACTTGCAACACTTGAATCAAATTAAAAGAGAGGTATGGTCACCGGAGATCAAAGTGACAAAGAGGATGAGGAAGAGGGTGAGAATGAAAACCATCAAAGAGGAGTCCAAGGTGATGATGAGTTGGACCCTAATGAATTGAGAATGGATAATTTGTTGAAGGTTTTAAAAGGAGACACTCCTAAGGTGAAGATGGACTTATCCATGTATGGTGGGAAGATGGATAGTGAAGAGGTGCTAGGTTGGATTGATGCACTTGATAACTATTTTGAGTATTCAAAGAGGTAGCAGATGATCAAAAGGTCAAATTTTCCAAAACAAAATTGAAAGGCCCTGCTTTAACTTGGTGGAATTATGTGCAAGAAGAGAGGGTGAAGAAGGGCAAGTTAAAAATCAATTCATGGGACAAAATGGTGGCTAAAATCAAGAGCCAATTTCTACCTAATGATTATGCAATACAAACATTTAGAAGGCTACAAAACCTCAAGCAAAAGGAGATGGATATCATGGCTTATACAGAGGAGTTTCACAAGCTAAATATAAGAGTTGGTCATGTTGAGGATGAGGTGGAGAAATTAGAAAGGTACATGAATGGGTTGAGGTTCAATATGCAAGATGAGTGAAGTATTACCACCCCTAGAACAGTGGAAGAATGCTTTCAATTGGCAGTCAAGGCAGAATAAAAGATAAAGAGAAGGCAAGAGAAGTAAGGAAGGGGTAGAGGAAAAAGTTTCAGAGGTAGAGGAACATTTAGAGGAAGAGGACAGTCCCAAAAACCACAAGGAGAGACAAGTGCTAATCAAGAACAAAGCTCAGAATCAAGAGGTAGTTTCAAAGGTAGGAAATCAAATAGTAGAGGCAGATTTGGTGGTCAAGGAAGAGGATCAAATACATTCTCAGGAAGGTGTTATCAGTGTAACAAGATTGGCCATCAAGCTTGGAAATGTCCAGATAAGTAGCCTTCTACTTCACATGGTGGTGAAAGAAGAACTCAATTGGTGCAAGAGGAAGAAAATGAGAGTGTCAACTCTCCATCACAACATGTTGCTCCAAAAATTAGAGAATATTTGATGATGAGAAGAACATTACCAAAGTTCCTGTGGTGAAGGAGCCTCCACAAAGAAAATCCCTCTTTAGAACCACCTGCAAATCTCAAGGTAAGGTTTGTAAAGTTGTTGATTCGGGCTCCACAGATAATTTAGTTTCTTTAGTGATGGTTGAAAAGTTGAAAATGAAGAGGATTCCACATCCCACTCCTTACAAGGTCTCCTAGTTGAACAAGGAACAATAGTTCCTAGTAAATGAACAAACATGGGTGGAATTTAACATAGGAGGGTACAAAGATAAAAATATTGTGTGACATCATCCCAATGGATTTTTGTCATCTACTTTTAGGGAGACCCTGGAAATATGATAGAAAGGCTAAACATGATGGTCAAAAAACACGTATGTGATAGAAAAGGATGGTATCTCATTCACTCTTACTCCATTGCAAGAAGAAAGCCTAGATACACAAGTTGGGTCTAGTGTAATGTTGGTTGGGGAAAAAGAGTTTTTTAAAACCATGAAAGAAGGAGGAGAAGGTTATGTCATTATAATCAGAACCAAATTTGTCATGACATTAGTAAAGGTTGATGATGTGCCTAAAGAGGTTGTTGAACAAATACAAAGACATTTTGGTAGATGAACTTCCTAGCTCTTTGCCACCAATAAGAGATGTGAGTCACCATATAAATTCTATACCAAGGGAAAACCTACCTAAGAAAGCTACATATAAAATGAATCCTCAAAAGAATGAAAAGATTAAGAATCAAATCCAAGATTTACTTGACAAAGGCCTAATAAGGGAGAGTCTTAGCCCATGTGTTGTTCCCGTTGTTTTGGCACCAAAGAAGGGAGGAGATTGGAGAATGTGCATCGACTCAAGGGAAATTAACAAGATCACCATAAGGTGTAGGGTCCCCATACGAAGAATGGAAGAATTGATGGATTGTTTAGGAGGGGCTTATTATTTTTCTAAGATTTACCTCAAAAGTGGCTACCACCAAATTATAATTAGAGAGAGGGGTGAGTGGAAAACTACCTTCAAAACAAATGAGGAGTTATATGAATGGCTTGTTATGCCATTTGGGATTTCAAATGCACCAAGTACCTTTATGAGATTAATGAATGAAGTTCTGAAACCCTTCATATGTAAGTTTTTGGTTGTCTATTTGGATGATATTCTTATTTTTAGTAAGACTAAAGAGGAACACTTGTAGCATTTAGACATGGTTTTGAAAAGGTTGAATGAAGAAAATTTGATAATAAATTTGAAGAAGTGTGAATTCATGAAGGAGGAGTTGGTCTTTCTTGGCTTTGTGATCTCAAAAGGTTCCTTGAAGATGGATCCCAACAAGGTAGAAGTGATTCTCAATTGGCATACTCCAACATCAATAAGAGAGGTAAGAAGTTTCCATGACCTAGCTAGTTTTTATATAAAATTTGTGAAAAAATTTAGTCATATATGCTCTCCAATCATTGACACAATAAAAGGGGATAAAAGTAAAAGGTTTGTATGGTATGATGAGGGAGAAAAAAGTTTCCAATATCTAAAGCAAAGGGTAGCACAATAACCTATCCTAACATTGTCTAACTTTAACAAAGTTTTCACAATTGAATGTGATGCAAGTGGGTATGCAATTGGGACAGTATTGAGCCAAGAGGGCAGGCCTATTGATTTCTTTAGTGAGAATATTAATGAGGAAAATAAAAATTATTCCTCTTATCATTTGGATTTATGCTATGGTACAATCATTGAAGGAGTGGAGACACTACCTCCTTCCTAAAGAGTTCATTGTTTTTACTGACAATCATACTTTGTAGTTCCTTAACAGCCAAGACAAACTCACCCACAAACATGTGAAGTGGGTAGAGTACCTACAAATTTATACCTTTACCATCAAACACAAAAAGGGATAGTCAAACAAGGTGGCAGATGCTTTGAGCAGAAGGACATTGTTAGTTCAAGAAGTTCAGTTGCAGAGTGTTAGTATTGATGCTTTGAAAGGTATGTATGTAGAGTATGATGATTTTAAAGAAATTTATGCCTGTTGTAATCATTTCAATGGCACTTTTCATGAAGAGTATTTTGATTTCTTGATTCAAGAAGGTTTACTTTTTAAGGGTGCTCAAATTTGTATTCCCAAATGCTTTATGAGAGATAATTTGATTAGGGAGAAGCACAGTAGTAGCTTGGCAGGTCACTTTGGTGCGGAAAAAATCTTGGAGCAGGCAAGAATGTATTATTATTGGCTAAAGATGCAAAGTGATGTGAGAAAAATTGTAGAAATTTGTATTTTTTGTCAAAGGGCCGAGGGGTGTAGCACAAATGCAGGTCTTTATCAACCATTTCCAATCCCAAATAGGCCATGGGAGTCCATCAACATGGATTTTGTGTTGGGGTTGCCCAAAACTCAAGGAGGATTTGACTTTGTGTTTGTTGTAGTGGACCGGTTTAGCGAAATGGCACATTTTATACCATGTAAAAGTACAAATGATACCTCATACATTATAGGGTTTTTTTTCAAGGAGGTGGTTAGGATCCATGGATTACCATTAACTATTGTTTCAGACAGGGACAATAAATTTGTGGGTCACTTTTGGAGAACCCTTTGGAAGAAGTTAGGAACAAATTTGACCTTTAGCTTTGCCTATCATCCCCAAACATATGGGAAGACTGAAGTTTTCAATAGAAGTCTTGGAAATCTCCTTAGATGCTTGACAAAAGAACACTCCACACAATGGGATATAATCCTTCCCTAAGTTGAGTTTGCATATAATGACTTTGTGAACTGAAGTGTTGGAAAAGGCCCATTTGATATTGTGTGTGAATTGCAGCCTAGGGGAGTGTTTGAACTCAGATATTTGAGTGGAATGGAGAGGAGTGTTGAAGGAGAATGGTTTGTAGTTGCCATGAAATACATACATCAACAAGTCGGAGAGAACCTTCAAAAGAGTGTTGATAAATACAAACATGCAGACTTGAAGAGGAAAGATGTTCATTTCAAAGTGGGGGGCTTGTTCTTAGCTCATTTGTGGAAGGAAATGCTACCTAAAGGGAAGTATTCAAAGTTGCAGATGAAGAAGATAGGGCCATGTAGGATGGTCCACAAGTTTGGAGCAAATTCCTATGAGATAGAACTCCCTTCAGGAGTTGCTATCTCTCCTATTTTTAATGTTTCTGACCTATACCCTTTTAAAGGGGTTGTGATTGTAGGTAAAGATGCAAGTAAATCAGAGGTTCCAGATGAAGATTGGATCAGAGACTTACCACCAAGTCAACCATTGAAGCTAGAATGCATTGTGGATACAAAAGAAGCCAAAAGAACAAGGCACAAGGTGTACTATGAGTACCTAGTGAGGTGGAAAGGCCTTCCTATGGAGGATGCACCACCTAGATGACAAAGGAAAACATCAAAAAGCATGGTGCATCAGTTCAAGATCTGCTCTCAAGTGGAACTTGAGATTTGTTTTCCCCAGGAGTATGGTGCAAGGGCGCCTAGGTATTTTTGTAAATAAGGGTCAAATGTGAGTCTTTTGTGCTTGAGTCATGTTTTCTTTTATAACAAGGTCTATTGAGACCATGGTTCATGTTTTTGGTCATGTGAGGTCAAGTTTGTAAAAATTTGTCAAGTTTTGCAAATGTTACAAAAGTTGCAAAACAACTTTGCATTTTTGGTTTGTATGGGAAGTTGAAGCGTTGGCATTCAAAAAGTAGTTATCTAATGGTTGTTTTGGCTTGTAGATATTTAAATATTTCCTTTTGTGGTCGAGGTAACCTTCTGGAGACATTTTGGAGATCAAACAATATCAATATACTCTATTTTTTGTGTTTTTAATTGATTTCTTTTTGTTACAGAAGGTTTGTACGATTTCGTACAACCTGAAAATGTGATAAGTTGTATTGGAATTGATGGTGGATTGAGTTAACTCTCATTTGAAATTGATTTCATTCATTTTCATTGAGTTCTGATTGAGTTTGAACCAATTTTCTGTAAACAACCAAGAAACCCTAGTTTTAAGGGTTTGATAGAAGAAACATGAAGTAGAGCCCATTCCACTGGTGGAAAATTTTGATAATTGGTGGAATGGAAGTAGTTAGGGTGCTTTTAATTTTGGTAGAGTTTTCAAAAATAGGGGATGGAGTTAGGGCTAAGTTTGATGCAGCCCTAGCCTAATATCTATATGTATTAGGCTTAAGTGATTAGGTAGACGTAGGATTTTGATGATAGAAGATTTGAAGATTGGTCCAATTGATGGAAAATACATATTCAGACCCCATGTGACATGCTAAAGGTTTTGGACTGAATACTTGTAGTTTGGAGATTGAAATCATTGTTGTTTCTTTGTAAAACAATCCTAATTAGGCCTAGTTGCAGCGTAGCAGTCAAAATTTGAGGGTGTTGTTACAAAACAACCATATTTACAATTTTGATATGTTTCTAAGGGGAATAAAGGGTATCTATAATGGTGTTCCAATTTTTTGTTTGGAGTCTTCTTAGAGAGTTAGGTTGGAAAAACCCCTGTTTCAAGTACTACTAGGAGAAATAGAGGATTTGTGAGAAAACCACCAAGTTAGGGTTTCATATTTGTGAAGTTTGTCTAATTGTGATTTGTTGATAACCTCCACCCTACTCTGCATTAGTTTCATATTTATCAACACCTCATATAAAGCTTTATCAATAATATTTGAACAAGGATATTTGTTAATCAAGTAGTAGGATATACTCACAACCTCCACCCAAAAGCATTAATATAATTATATACCAAACATCATAATTTCCATCAAGGTTTGATTCATCCATTTTTAACCCCATTTTTTTGTGGGTTGAAGTATTTTTCTTACACTAAATAATAACTACATGTCTATATAAATAATTGAATTCCAACTTAGACCTCTTCTCCTTAGGAAAATGAGCATATGCCTCACAACCAAATACTTGAAAATGTCTCAATGAGGGATTTTTATTAGACCATACCTCCATGGGTGTCTTATCCACAAGCTCTAAAGTAGGAGGCCTATTAATTAGGTAGCAAGAAGTGGCAACAACTTCAACCCAAAACTTTTTGTTTCGAGGCTAGCTCCACTAAGCATTCTCCTAGCCCTCTCCATCAACATGATGTCCATTCTTTTTGTAATTCCATTCTATTGAGGGGTGTAGGGAGTTTTCTTATGTCTTTCAATCCCATGTTATTTACATAACCTGTCAAAATATTCCAAACAAAACTCACCACCATTTTCCATCCCCAAACATGTATGTTTTCTATGCTTCTAATTCTCTACAAGAGCTTTAAACTCTTTGAATCTATTAAAGACTTTAGATTTGCTTCTAAGGAAATAAACCCATTTCCTTCTACTATAATCATCAATGAATGAAATGAAATAAACAAATTTTTCAATTGAAGGAACATTAACAAGACCAAATACATTAGGATGAATCAAATCCAACACCTCAGAAGATTTGTAACTAGAGTAAAACTGAACACATATTTTCTTTCCATAAATGCAATGTTTTCAAAAATTGAACTCAAGATTACAATCATTCATCCCCTCAACAAATTTTTTATTTTTCAGGGTTCTAAGACCCTTCTCACCATTATGGCCAAGCCTTTGGTGCCATAACGTAGTTTTCTATGCTGGAAGTTTCATCTACATGGAATGAGTATGCTTGGGTACCCAAAAATCATGTCCATCAGAAGTAGATGCAATAGTCCTCTTCATTGTCAGTTCTGATGGTGAGGCTAGTGAACCTAAAGATCTCTTCTTCATAACAAAATAGCTATTACACTGCACAGTGCATGCATCAAGCTAAAACAGAGTGCTAATCTGAACACCCTTAGCAAGCACCATAGCTCCTCTTGTCATCTTGCATCCTCTATTTGAGAAAACTACCTACACACCCACATCATTCAATTTGCTTATAGATAACAAGTTCCATGCCAAACCAGGGATATGTAGTACACCATTGATCCCCTTCACTCTACCATCAAGGAATTGAATTAGAACTCTTCCATGACCAACAATATTCAAGTGAGATTCATCAACCAAGTACACCTTCCTACCATCAAACTCTTCATACTTCGAAAACCAATTGTGTTGTGAAGGCAGTAACAAATGCTTCACCATCATCCTGAGAAGACTTGTATGATTCATAATCATTATTTCTCTTCTTCTCCTTTTTCTCCTCTTTGCACTTCTTGCACAAGTGACCAGGTTTTCCACAATTCTAACACAAAGCCTTGGAATTCTTACCAAAAGAATTAGATCTCCCCAGAGACTTGGACTTAGACTTCTTTTCTTTCTTCTTGCCTTTATCCTTCAGTATTCCATGAACAACAAGGGCCTCCTTGGCCATCTCAAAAGAATTTCCCCACATTTCTTTAGATAATAATGAAGCAACCACCTCATCCATTTTTAAAGTGGTTGTTGTACTTATAATAGCCATCACTAGGTGATCACATGAGTCTGGAAAATAACACAACAAGAGCATGCAACGATCTTGTTCATCAATCTTGTCTCTAACAGAACTCAGTTGAGCAATCAACATGTTAAATGCATTTAAATGATCTACCATGGATCCTCCATATTCCATCTTCAAAGAGTATAACTTCTTTCTCAAGAAGAACTTGTTCACCAAGGATTTAGCCTAATAAATGTCTCAAAGTTTCTTCCAAAGGTCCTTTACAATTTTCTCTTCATGGAAATTTAGGAGAACAAAGTCAACCAAATAGAGTCTTATCAAACCCTTGGCTTTTCGATCCAACATATCCCAATCTACCTAGGTTGTTGTAGCTAGTTTTTGGTTCTAGATATGGCAGCCCACAGATCTTTTTCTACAAGAATATCCTCCATTTTCATCTTCCAAAGTTCAAAGTTTCCACCATTAAACTTATCCATCTCAATTCTTCTAAAAGTTCCAGCCATCTCTCTTGCAAAAAAGATTTCAAACTCATTGCACAAGCTCCCACTCAAATAAAGATCAATAGAAAAAACCCTCTACCAAACAACTAGAATCAAAGGTGATTAAGCTCTGATACCAACTGAAAGGAAGCAAGGTACATAGAAACACTTCCTAACATTAATCTAAGAGGAGAGATGTATAGTTTTAATTCTTACAGTTACTATGAGAGATGCACAATAGGAAAATTATTAAAATAACAACATATACATGTATCAAAATCTCACAACACAAGATATATGTGGGGAAAACCCTTTCAGGAGGAAAAACCCCACACTCCAAAACCTGCACAATGTATTATTTAAAAAAGTGCCAAGTTCTAAAAAGAGGAAGGTTGATACTATTCACCCTACAGCTAAAGGAAAACATGAGAGACCTCCCAGGAAATCAAGACTAGTTGGGCTTGTGATTGGTACACCTCCAAAGCAAATCCCTAAACCTGGTGAGACCTCACATGAGGACTTTGAAGCTCCAATGGAGCAGGAGAATGTTGAAGAAGAAGAAGACATATTTAGGAGAGCAAAAAATATAACACTGACACTGGCCGATCTTGCTAACATTGCAGAAGAATTGGAGGGAAATCAGGACTTCCTGCAGCATGAGCAAGAGGTCCTACAGCAAGAGGTCTTGCAACATGAGCAAGAGGTCTTGCAGCAAGAAGTCTTGTAGCAACAGTTAGAACCAAAGCAAGAGTTCCTGCAGAAAAATGAAGAAACAACACCCTTGCAGCTAGAGATAACTGGACAGCCTGAGTCCATGCAGATAGTGTCTTATGAGGAGCCACCATCAACAAAAAGATTGGTAGGAATTCATAATCCTTCTGGTTTTATAGTACATGCAGCAATTTTGAATTTATGGAAATAAATACAAAGAAGGGAGGAAGAATGGAAAAAGGAAAAATGGAAATTGAAGGAGGAAATTCAAAAGAAGGATGAAGAGATTGAGGATAAAAATGCAGAAATTGCCACCATGAAGCAGAGGGTGGATGATATGGCAGTTTTGGCACCAAAGATTCTAGAATGTAGGACCCCTTCAAGGGTCTATGCTCTGCTCCTGAAAGAGAATTATCTATCTTTTAAGATGTCAAGAATTTCCTCAAGTTTGAATCCTTCTATTGATACCACTATGGAATTTTTCAATGCTTATAGGATTACCTCCCTTGAAATGAAGAATTTTCTATGTGAATTTTATTTGCATAATTGAACTGTCACAAAAGACCATGATTGGAATCTGCTGCTATATGTTGGGGATGTTTGATTGAGAGCATTCATTTCTTGGGTGCAAAATGAGATTAGTTGGGGACAACAACATGGTGCTTATAAGAAATTGGAGTCTGATATCCCTCTTCCTGTTAGAGCTTAATTAAGCAACCCAAGGGATATTTACAGAGAATGGCATAGAATGTTGCTCAGACTAAGTTATGGCAATAGGATTATGCCTTGGATTGAGGAAGTTTATAGCGAGTATGAGGTAAAGATAGCAGCAAAGGAGGAAACCATGAGGAGATGTTTGTCACAAAGATGGAATAGTTTGACTGATGAGCTGAAACAGGCTGAGCCTCATTCCATCCAAAATTATGTTGCAACACTAAAAAGGATTGATAGGTATATTGAGATTGGGAGAACACAGCGGCGACTTTGGCTTCCCCTGACTTTCCAGCCACCCATGCTCATGTGGCCCTGCCAAACTTCATATTTCACTAGTTTGACGTTGTTGTAGATAGGAAAAAATGGAACAGGTTTGAAAAATTGGGAGGATTCTATTGGGATCCTGATTCACGCACTGCAGCCATTGATGTTGGACAGCTCTCAGTTGCAAATTTTAGAGCCTTGACCAAGTAGAAGAACAACTCTTCCCCTACTAGAGGACTAGAAAAATGTTAGGTTGGGGGGAGTGATGAGCCTAGTTTTTGGTCTAGTTTTGGGTAGAATCTATAGTCTAGTTTTTGGATGATGTCATGAACTTTGATGATTAAATGTTGGTATTTGCATAATGTTTCCCTCAAACCATTGACATTTGACATTATCCTATCTCTACAAGATTTAATGACATTTGGCATATTATGTGGGTTAACTATATTTATTTTGCATGTGATTAATGAATGATTCTTAGAGTGGTTATAGATGTGCAGTTATTATGCGTATTGACCTTGCCATACATATTTAATACGCCAAGTTGAGGAAGACATCGCTAGCTAGGCATGCACCATAACGACCAGCTGAAGAATCGCTCCAAGTCAAAGGAAGCCGACAACAAAAGATTCTTCATGCAACTAAATGTAACTGCCTTGTAGTGGACCTTAATGATTGAGCATGCATGGGCATTACTGCTATGCTAGATTTGTGTCTGGACTTGCATGTCTAACCAGATTCCATGCATGTGTAATCGCCATCGCTCCACTTTCCCCTTTTTTCCCTGAATGGCATCCTCCTAGTTGTGGAGTTGACTGCCTTGTTTAGTTATAGTATAAATAATGATTTGATGCTCCTTCTTCAGGAGTTGCACAATTTTATATTGTACTCTCATTCTCCAATTTCAGTGATACAAATACATTACTCTCTTGTAAGCATGATTTACAGTGAATAAAATAAAGTTATGAGTTCAAGCACTTGAGTTCTTATTAGTTTAGAGGATACTTATCCAAGGGGGCCCACTTGGTGAGTAATCTACTTATTAGTTTAGCATTAGTTTAGTATTACTTGATGTTTAGTACTTAGTTAGAAACCTAGCATTGATTGTTCCTGGAACCACTAGAATTCCATTTTGTGACTGTTCCTATAGCTAAAGCAAACAGAGTAGTGTCTTGTTTGTTGCTTATATTTTTATTCATGTTATGCATTTTAGCTTAGCATAGTCGATTAATATTCAGCATTTGTCTCTTTCCCTTTCAAGCAATTTACTTTCAGTATTGTGTTTCTTAGTTGTAGAATGCAATGGCTACTTTGGGTTCCTAGTGCATATACTGTGCTAACCCATTTCAAGTTCATGTCCCTGGGTTGACAAGTTAAATGCACCTTCATGATGATTGAGATAGCTATTCAGGTTAGATGTCCAATCTCTGAGTCATGGTTGTAAAGCCTTAGTTATTAAAATCATTGTAGGAGGCCAACAGTCACCTTGAATTGGAGATACTTGGAAGACTTCTACATACTACAGATCAGGGTTTCGGATCTAGAAATCAATTAGGAAGTACATAGCAGACCTTAAAGACCAGATTTAGACTTTGAAGCTTCAGAAAACCCTAACTAGACTGATACACCTGTTTTGGCGTATGAGTCCTAGTTTAGGCCATTTTCTAGGTTTTTACAGTTTTAGACACCTATTTGCTAGATTTTAGTTTCTACACAGAAACCCAAATCTAGGACTAAATCACCTAGATTGGCATATGAGTCCTAGCAAGCTTTAAAATCAGTGTTTTTAGCATTTCAAAGCTCATTCCAGTATTCTACAATTTCCAAGTGCACACATTTCATCTTGCAACTTTTTGTTTTGTTTTACACGCATTTTCTGGTCATTGAGTGAAAGATTACATCATACTAGGTTTGAGCATTTTGATTTGCATTGCATTTGTCTTTCCAAGCCCTAGCTTGGTGGTGAACCCCTCATTAGTTTACAATCAGACCTTAGGACAACCCTATTGTAAGATCTCTTTCTCTTTTTCATTGAGATCTCTAGGGTTTCCCTTCAATGAAATAATTGTGAAGTGGGTTTGCTCTATGTCCTAAACCATACGAAAGCAGATCATCCCATTTTCTGTTATTTCATATACAATGCGATTTTGAGCATTGTGTCAAAGAAAAATGGAGAAATTTAGTTTAGGACGTGCCCTAGTGTGCCTTGGGGGGTCAAGGCTAGTGCATCCAATTATGAAGTGGGGGACCTCTTAGTTAAAAAAGGTTTATAAATAGGCCCTTGGGGGGTCAAATTTCTCATTTGTGAAATTTGAGTTTATAATTTTGAGTGGAGAGGAGAGTCACTTTTAAGCAGAGAAGCAAAGCTATGGTAGGTATTCTAGAGAGCTCTCACTATGGATGGCACATGCAGACCTATAGGAGGCTTGAGGGCTCAAGCAATGTGGTACGTACCTAGTTTTTTATTTGAAATTTTTACATTTTGAGTAGATTTTAGGGCTCAAAATTAAGCAAACAGATGTGGTGCACCTTTATGCGTCATATTTATAGTCACATTCACCGCAAGTGTAGGATTGTGTGAGACATCTATAAAGTGCACTGCAACTATTTTGTGGAGCTGCATTTGTAGCCAGTTTGCAGGCATAAACAACACCACATGTGTTTTAAGGCCACAAATATAGGAAATGGTGATGCATTTATTAATGTGCGATGCAAATGTAGTACTATACACCACATATGTTTTATGTAGGCCACAAGTGTAATGTGAACAACATTTGAAGGTGTGCTCTACATATGTTAAAAAGTGTGACGCATCTAACTATCAAAAAATTAAATGCAATTTTATGAAAATATTTCAAAGTGTGAAAGGTCCAATAGGTTTATTCAGGTGTCTTGATTGATGTAATGTGTTGTTTGAGTGCAGGTTAGACTATTGCCTATATATACTTGAGAGATTTGGATTTTGTCTATGGTTTTGTGGATCCATTTGGATGACATAGAGAGGAGCACATTGCATGCTCTTGGCTTGTATTATGTGACCTTCATGCCTAAGATCTGGGCTAACCGAGGGTTATTGACCATACTAGTTGAGAGGTGGTACTTGAAGACCAACACTTTTCATTTGCCAACTAGACAGGCCACTATGGCATTGGAAGATGTATGACGCATCCTACATATTCCCATCCACAGTGAGAGGGTGGTATACAATCCAGACTTTGGACTAACTTCCTTTCAAAGATTCTTTGGGATAGATGAATTGGGTGTTGAGGAGTATGATATTTTTTGGGACACACTAGTGGATTGATATGAGTGATTGATTGTCATAGTGTGTAGTGTCATAGTTGGTGTGGTTGTACCTGATAGACATGGACATGGCTTCCTTGTTGGATTGGATTAGATATTAGTCAACATGATGGAGGAAGGTATAGTGTATGTATGGGGACCTAGTGTCTTAGCCATGTTATACTTTCATCTTCATAATGTGGCTTACAGAGGTGCTTGTTCTATTGGTTGTGGGACTAGTTTGTTGATGGTATGGGTGCAGGAGCTTATCATAGTGTTTTGACTAGTGACTGCTAGGGACTTGCCTTCTAGATTTCCATATATTTACATGTAAGGAGGGATAGTGACACAGACCCATGTTGGAGATGTAGGCTATTGGAGACATGCCATGGATTTGATAGATGGATTCACATATAGACCATACAAATAGTGTGTAGCATGGGAGGACAAAATTAAGCATCTATGCTTCTACAGGAAAACTGAATATCTAATTGGCTATACAATATAGAGTCAGCATAACATCAAGTGACAACTATCAGATATGGTGTTGTGATAGTTCAATGAGTGACAAGGAGAGCTTGTTGGGATTTCCATGTTTTCTAGGTCAGCTCGAGAGGTAGCACAGTGGGGGTCTATGATTAGCCCACAGGTTACCATTTAGGAGTTTGACTAGTTGCAACCCATTTAGTGGGGTGCAGGAGTAGAGGTTGTTGAAATTGCAACTACACTAGATTATGATGTCTACTGGGCACATCATAGGCCTATGCCACTGATAGACTTAGAGTTTCCATCACCGGTGGAGAGACTCGGGAGAGGTTCGAGGGGTAGACTCTGAGGGAGAGGGCTTGTGCAAGGTGATGATTGAGGTAGAGGAGGAGGTCAAAATGGATGGTGATGATGATGGAGGTGAAGGCAGGGGTGGTGGTAGAGGAGGTGATAGAGGCAAGGGGAGCATCAGAGCTCCACCAATGATTCAAGGATGACTCACACTCATCAAGGAGGAGAGGGAGGAGGAGATGAGGGTAGAGGATGCTCATCGACAAGAGGAGGAGGTACAAGGAGTGTAGGACATGGAGGTAGAGGTGGATGTAGTTGCAGAGGAGGAGGAGGAGGAGGAGGTGACTCAAGACATGGCTATAGATGAGTGTTTGTAGGATGTTTCAATCAGAGAGGCCATTTGGGAAATTATGGAGAAGGATGAGGAGAGGGCACCAAATCCTCAAATGGCTAAATTTTAGGCTTATATTTAGGAACTATAGGCACAAGTACATGGGCTATAGGGCCAAGTTTCCCAATTGATAGTAGAGCATGACATGTCATTCAAACATAAAGGGTTGAGCAATGATCACTGAGCTTTATTGAGACAATGAGTGGATCGAGTGTTGATTTTTCCTGCACCACCTTCTATCAAACTAGCAGGGAGGCACAATACTGTAGAGATCTCTACGAGGATGTGGTGCCACCATCTCAGAGGGCACCGAGCTATACCTATAGCAAGTATTAGAGCTAATCACATTCTTGTAGGTCATAGAGTAGTGGTGGGTTATTTGGGCCAAGGAGGTCCCCATATCAGTCACCTCATCACTCACACAAATATTAGTCAAGGTCATTAGGGTCAGGACAAAGAGATGACAAGCCACCTTCAGGACACTCACCATCTGAGGATAGGGGTAGTGCAGGCTAGGCCTAATCTTGTATATAGACCTATGTATATTTTGATCAAGCCAGCAAGCTCCATTTTTTACAATTACCTGATTTTATATGACATTTTTTTTATATATGAGATGTGTCATTTTTGGCGGTGACTACATGATGTGCATGTCTTCTATGTATTTTCTATGTTATGTGATGGATCTATGTGATGTTATCTATATGATGCAATTTTATTTTATGTGATTGTTTCTATATGAAATGCATTATGAATTGACGATGTATGTTTATATGATGTTCCTATATGATGGTTCTATGTTATGTGACCTAATGTTATGGTATTATTTATGGATGGGTGGATGCAAATGGTATTGGTTTATGTTCATATGTATGATGTGATGTATGGATGGATGCACATGATCTATGATGAGATTAATACATTTACATAATGTATATGAAAGATGGTACTCTGTGTTTATGAGATGTTTATACGATGTTATGTGGATGATGATTCTACATGATGCAATGCTATCTATTTTGTTTTACTTTCACGCAATATATATGACCTAATATGCATATGATGATGTACATGATGTTCTAACATGATTATGTATGCAAGATGATGGAGCTAATGCATTTTTTTGTGTGTCTTAACACATCACTAAGATGACTATGGGGACTAACAGAAGAAATGTTAAGAAGAAGAAAATGTTAGTAAGAAGTGAAGAATAGTTAGATGAATTAGGAATGGGATGGATGAAATGGATTGAGATTGATGTAGGATTTTTATTGATAGATTTTGAGCTTTAATTTTAGTGCACAATTATCATCATAGAGCATTTTACTTGGAAATGAATAATGGACACTAAGGTATGACATAGACCAAGGTGTGAAATGTTATCCCTTTGCATAAATAGACACATTGCAGATAAGGAATGCTATGATGTTTACTAGAGACAATAGAACCTTGTTGAAATATGTGAGGAAATATCCACCAAGCATGTTAGTCTTGATGCAAGAAAGTGTTAGATGACCTTTAACTTGTATAGGATATTTTAATTATGTAAGATGGAACCCCAATCACACACAAGGAACTTAGTTTCCCTAGTCATATCACTAAGAAAATCCACAAATAACAATCAAAGAGAAAAAGTTCATGATCCATCATCGCTCCTCTAATCACTTGTGGAATTTCTCGAGGTGCATAGTTACATGACCAAAGATAAATCAGATAAAAACGGTAAGACTAGCTGGACAAAATGAGTCAACAACCATTTAGATCTTTCCAATCAATAAGTGTTTGATGATAGGATTGTAAGGATAGTGCCTAGTTTTAGGAAATGAAGCATCTTGTATAAGACGTCAAGTTTAGTTTTGATGATGCAACATCATGTATAAGACAAATGCTAGGATTATGTTTGGTTTCAAGAATGAGACATCTCGTATAAGATGCTTGGTCTAGTTTCAAGGATCAATAATCTATATAAGAAATTGATAGGATTGTGTCTAGTTTCAAGAATGAAACACTTTGTATAAGACGTCTGGTTTGGTTTCGAGAGTGTAATTTCTTGTATAAGACAAATGATAGCTAATGAGGATAACTAATGTTGATAGATAGCAATGATTAGGCAATTGACCAGTTAGGATTGGAGACTAGTTAGATAGTTTGTTTGTAAGCTCAATTCTCTCTATAAGATATCATGTTTGCGTCTAACCAAAGTGTCAACCTTAGCAAGGGATAATTTATTATGGGATGTGGACTACAATTGACTGAAATTTTATTATGATGGACCCTAAAGGATAGACCTTGGCCTCAGGGGCTCATCAATGATGGCCTTACCTACGTACATGCGCATAGGCTCCGTAGTTAGATTATTTGGATTGACATTAGCACATGCTTGATGAACAATGTTGTTTTTGACTTTTTTGACATTTTATGACTATTTTTGGACTTTTGAAAGATTTTGGATTTTTTGGGATTTTTCAAGGAATATTTGATTTTTTTGGATTTTTCTATAGTATTTGGATGTTTTGAATTTTTCTGTAGTATTTGGATGTTTTTAGATTTTTTGTAGTATTTGGATGTTTTTGGATTTTATAGTAATAAATTCCTCTCATGCCATGTCCAAGATCCCATGTCAAAATCTAGGTCAAGGGTTTTGCCACCAGTCAGGTACAAAACCAGTTATTATAGATCAAAGCCATGTGGGAAAACTTTATTGTGGATGGATATGGAAAGTGATAGACACTAAATTTCAACTATTCTTTGGCCATGAGAATGGTAACAAAGCTTTTTTGTGGATAGGTGGAAAGGTGGGATATTATTATGGAAGAGAATATGCTTAGGTTATTATGGGCAAAGTGGACAATCAAATAGAATGATGATGGATGATAAAGCAAAGATTGATTACACATGGTGCGTGTTTGCTAGGTTTTCACCATGGTACTTATCCAAAGCACCACTGAAACCATTTCCACTATTGGATAGATTATCTCTTCACTATTTTTGACTTTTTAAAAAAAATTGATGTTACACAAGATGCACGTTTTCCAAGTTTTCATTGGGGTGACGATTTTTTTCTTTTTTTTTCTTTTTTTTCTTTTTTTTGGACTCTTTAAAGACTAGGTATAGTAATTGCAAAGGTGCATGCTATTGGTAGGCTCTGGGAGTGGTTAACCTTCAAGAGTAGCAAGTTGGTATGCACCAGATCCATATGTTGTAATGGTAATGTAAGGACCCAACAAGTTAAGCTCAAACTTTCTAGGATTTTCCCTATCTAGCTGATTCTTCGAGTTCTCGTTTAAGACTAGGTCACCGATGTCAATTTTTTAAACTTGAACACTCTTATTGTAACTGTGATGGAGATTATTTTGATAATATTGTAGGTGGATTAATTTAGTTTTTCATCTCTCATCTAGTAACTCTAGTTGATGCAATCTAGATATTTGATAGTCTTCATCATCAATGAATTGTTGCATGAAAGCTCTCAGGGATGGTAACTCAACCTCAATGGGAAGAATGGCTTCGAATCTAAAAACAAGGGAATATAAAGTGTATCCAATGGGAGTATGAATGCTGGTTTGATAGGCCCATGAGGTAGGATTGAGTTGGATGTGTCAGTCATGACCAATGTCATTGACAGTATTCTTTAATATTTTGATAATGGTTTTGTTAGATGCCTCAGCTTTACCGTTACCCTAGGGGTAATAGGGAGTGGTTAAGTGGTGCCGAATATGGAATTTCTCACATAGATGATAGACATCTTGGTTATTAAAAGGATGACTATTGTTTGTGATGATGGATTGGGGAACACCGTAGTAGAATATGATGTAATTAAGGTTAAACTTGGCTATTTTCTTATCGGTGATATAGGTCATTGATATGGATTCAATCCATTTTATGAAATATTTGATTGTAGTGATAATGAATTTATGACCATTAGCGAAAGCATGATGAATCTTTCACATAGGGTCAAGTCCCTATTGAGAGAAAGGCCAAGGTGATGTAACTAGGTGAAGTTCCTATGTAGGTGCATGAACAAGATCTCCATGTATCTAGCATTGTTAGTATTTCTTAACAAAGTGATATACACTATGCTCCATAGTGGGCCAATAGTATCTAGTTCACATGAGTTTTTAGCTAAGGTAGGACCACTAGAGTTAACTCCACATATACCATTGTGTACCTCATGTGAAGCCATTTTTGCATCATCTCAATTGAGATATATAAGGAGGGTATTGTCTAGGCTATGGCAATATAGGGTATCACCGATGAGGACGTATCTAGAGGCTTGTCAGATAAAGGTCTTCGTTGGTTGGATCACAAGTTTGGGGGAAGGATTTGGTCATGTAGGTATTTGTAAATGTCTTTGTACCATGAGGAATTAGGACCAATAATTTCACACACGATCTTAAACTCGGGGATATCGAACACAGGGATCAAAAGTTGTTTCACCAAGAACTCGTATCAAGGTGCATTTTTAGGTATGTCCAAGAGAGATCCTATGGTAGCCATTACATCTGCTACTTTGTTCTGAATTCTAGGAATTTTCTCGAAGACAATGACATCAAAGTATTTCTTGAAACCATTGACCATTCTTTTGTATGACATGATATTTTCATCTTTCGTGTCATAATCACCATTAACTTGTTGGACCACTAATTGAGAATCACCATAGACATGAAGGTTCTTGATTTTCCATTTGATATCCATTCATAGTCTTGTGAGAAATGCTTCATATTCAACCATGTTATTGGTACATAGGAATGCTATCCTTTATGACTTAGGTATTTTGTCTCATTGTGGTGTGATGAAAAGGATTCTAGCCCCAAAACCATGACGTGTATAAGTTCCATCAAAGTATAAATTCCATGTGGTAGAAGTCTCTAATGTGAAAATTGATTCATCAAGAAAGTCAAATACCAAAGGATGATATGTTGTGGTAGGAGCATCTACAAGTTAATCAACTATCACTTGTCCTTTTATGGCTTTACAATCAACATATTCAATATCAAATTCACTCAAGATCATTACCTATTTTTCCAATCTACCTATGAGAGCTGCTTTATTGAGTAGATATTTTAGAGGATCTATCTTTGCTACAAGCTTTGTCTAATGATTTAGCATATAGTGTCTAAGATTTTGAGTGGCAAAGACAACTGCAAGACATGCACACTCGATAGGACTATAATTATGTTCATATCCCACAAGTGTACGACTCATGTAGAATATGGCTCTTTTCTTTCCATCTTCATCATTTTGTGCCAACAGGGCTCCCAATGTCGATGATGTAGTTGATATGTATAATAATAATGGTTTGTAGTCAATGGGATGCATGAAAATAGGTGGTGATAATAGATAATATTTGATTTGTTGAAATGCTTCTTGACACTGATCAGTCCATATGAATGGGACACCTTTGTAGAGTAAGTACTGAAATAGATGACACTTATCACCAACTAAGCAATGAATCTTCAAACTGATTATAGTTTTCCCATGAGACTACATAACTGAGTTAGATCTTTTGGTGGAGGCATCTCTATGATAGCTTTTACTTTTACTAGGTCGGCCTCAATACCTTTGTGCCACATAATTATATCTAAGGATTTTATCATAAGTCACCCCAAAGACACTTTTTTGAATTTAGTCTTACTTTGTATTCCTTCAATCTTGTGAAGATCTTGTCTAGCACATTTAGATGGATATCTCTTGTGATTGATTTAGCTAGTAAGTCATCGAACATAGTCCTCCATGAGTGTATGCATCATGTCATGAAAAATTGTAGGCATAGCCCTTTGATATGTTGCTCTAGCATTATTAAGGCCAAAGGGAATGACATTCCAATAATAAATACTCCAAGGACAAGTAAATGATATTTTATGTTGGTCCTTAATGACAATCCTAATTTTATTATAGCCTGAAAATCCATCCATGACAATCCTAATTTGATTATAGCCTGAAAATCCTAATTTCATTTGTCGCCATGAGGTCTACTATGATGTTGATACTTGGTAATGGGAAATTACCTTTAGGACACGATTTATTTAGATCTCTAAAGTATATATAGATTATAATCCCTCTAGTTGCTTTGTTATAGGCACAAGATTTGAAGTCCATTCTGCATAATCTATAGATCAAATGAAGCCAACATCCAGTAACTTCTTTAGCTCAGCCTTTACTACAAGAACCATCTAGGGATACATTTTCCTTAACTTTTGTTTGACTGGCTTTGCATTTGGGAAAAGAGGAAAATGTTGCAAAAATAGCTATAGGTCCAATCTAGGCATATTAGAATAATACTAAGCAAGTTGATTTGTCTCGTAGAAAAGAAGTTCATGAACTCTCGTCTTTCAATCTTGTTTAATGATGCTACAAAGTGTATGATTCTAGGATTGTCAGTTGTACTGATGTTAACTTCCTCTAATTTCTCTGCTAAAAAGGTGATCTCTCTTGACTTATGGGTATTACATATATTCCTGCACCCTTGGGTTCCTTGGAGAGGTTTCCACAGTCCTCGAATACATCCTTTCTTTTTACTTTTTCATGGTCTAAAGGCATCTTTAAATTTTCACCTAGAGACCTATTCTTTTTTATTTTGTCATTTTTGTGACTAGAGGACGGAATGGACTCCCCAAAGTAAGTTGTGGCATCAAGATATATGGTGAATTTGGCTTTGTGATCCTCACTAGGTATACCTTCTTGAACTCCCATAAACTTAGCTATTGCTTCATTGTTCTCAAATATATCCAAACTCGGGTGTCCTTGTTGGTCTCAATATATCAATTGTAGGTGAACTAGAGGTAAGTCATCATAAATATCAACATAACTCAAGGATAAGGTAGATATGGTATAGAATAAGGAATTTTCAGGGTCCCAAAAGGTCTCAATCCAAGCCTAGCCATTAGGGTGTTGGTTTTCGGGAAGGTTAATCTCAATGATTTCCCTAGAAGTCTCAACATCATTAGAAACATTAGCATCCTCACTTGATAGTAACTTAGTACGAGGAGCAGTCACTTTTAATGGTTTGTATCCAACCCTTTATTCTTTGGTAACTTATTAGGTAGTAAGTGTTGTGCAGTTTTCGCACACACGCCCCGCTGAAGGCAGGGACCCTCTTTCGCTTTGGTTTTGATGTCTTGGCCCTTTCATTTTGAGATTTATCTTACTTTGGCATGTGCTAAAATGTTTATTTTCATTGCCTAAGTGATTCCCCTAGGTTATTCATTGAAGATCTTTAATTTTGAGCTAAGTTCAGGTTTTCACTGAAGTTCGGGAATTTCCACCCTGGCTGGATTTTCCCTAATCCTGTTTGGACTTCAGCTGAGCGCTGTCATTCGGAGATTTTTGATCTTCGCAGATTTCCACATGGGCTAGATTTTCCCAAATTTTGTCCTATAGTCGGGTTTTCTGACTGTCTTGTCGGTGGCATTAATGTCTTCGTATGAGCTTTGCGTGAGGTATTTAATTGATTTTTGAGGTCTTTTATGTCATTAGGCTATTGTTTGCTATCATTTGAGCTGCAGAGTGCATTCTTGCGAGTGTTGGATTTGGATTTGAGGTGTTGATTTTGTGAATTATGGATTTGAGTGGTGATTTCTTGTGCATTCCTGCCCCTGTTCTTTTTGCATGCCTTTGAATTTCACATTTACTAGTTATGAGATCGATTTTCGCTTCACAATGGTATGTTTTCGATTGCCTTGCTTTTAATTGATGATTATGGATAGCACGTTGATGTTATGAGCACTTTTGGGTTCGAACTCCTGCGTATTTGATCATTTCATGCTAGGGTTGTCCAGAATTGCTTTATTTGTCATCTCCCAAGTGAGTTTTGAGCTCCTTTGTTTATTTGCATTTTGATATATCTTGTTTGAGAGTTGTTAGCAATCCCCTAGTCAAGAATTAGCAGTCAAAATGTTTCAATTCTGAGCTTGTTTGTATGATAATGGTGGATGTATGGGTTTGAAACTTAGGGCATCACCATTTATCTTTAGTATGCTCTCAAATTGGCTTGGAGTGCTAAGGGAATCCATAGAAGGCTCATATTAATCTTTCCCTAAGCTTAAATCTTTGAAATTCATGATCAATTTGAAGTTATGAGTGAAATTGTGATTTTATGTCGCAATTCGGGTTTCGTCGTCAGTCCAGGAGTTTTTCGTTCCTTTGGGACAATCCGTCCCTGGCGGATTTTCCCATTTTCCTCTACTTTTCCAGAATACGCTATCGCTTTCAGAGTTTCATATATTCTACGGATTTCCATTGACCCTGAATTTTTTCGATCTCCTTTGTTTTCCCGATTTCCTTTGAGTTCCCAGAATCTGCATGCTTTCAGAGTTTTACCTTATTCACGAATTTCCGTTGACTCTGGATTTTCCCGAAGTCCTTGGTTCCCTATTTTTTCTAGATTTGCAAAGTGTCTCTGCCTTCGCAGAAATCCGTCTCTCGCGGATTTTCCCAAAATTTAATGAAATATAATGGAATATGGAATAGCATGATGTGTTGGTGATTTTTATTGACTTTTATGATGTATTCATGCTATCTTGTGATCTCATATGTGGTTTGTTGTTTCAAAATGATCAGATTTAATTGTTAGTAGGTGTTTTCATGATTATTCCACTAGAACCCGTTTGGCCCAGAATTTCCCGAAATTCCTCTCCGGCTCAGATTCCGTGAATGGTTCTGAAACCCAAAATTTTTTTATGAGATTCAATAACACCTTGGTTACATGAGGTTCATTCTAACAGTGTTTTGATGGATAAACATTCCTTTCATGTGGTTTTTACTATGATTTTAATGTTGAGTGCAGGCTGAATCTAGCAAGGCAACAGTTGGGTCTTCAATGTCTAATGCAGAAAAGATTAAGATGGATATTAAGAGCAAGATCCCTGAGAGTAAAATTACATCAGTCTAGTCAGAGGTGACTGATACAAATTTTGGATTGCAAGATTATGAATAATTTAAAGGAAGAATGGCAACAGAGGATCCTCCTTTGGTGGCTAGAAGAATGATGGAATCAGGCTTGTCCCATGTGGTTGGTTTCCCTTCCACGGTACAGTGTTATGAGCTGGTCCTTGAGTGTGCCAGGCTCTATGATCACGACACATTGAGAATAATTGGTCCTCAAGGGAGAGTTGTAGCAAATCTCAACCCTGTTTCCATTGCCCAAACTTTTGATATGCCAGACAGATCTCATGTGGTGGGATTCAACATAAAGGCAGCTCAGGAGTTCTATGATGAAAAAACTGTGAAGTCACAACACCTTATCAATTCTTGGTTGGAGAAGCCCAAGTCTCACTATTCCAAACTGTCCAAGTAGCTATTCACAGCAAAGTTCAAGGAGTATTATGATTCCATCACTCTTCTCAACAGGGTGGTTGGATTGAGGAATACTGGCATGTTTGAGAATTGGATGTGCCATTTGATTGTGAGGATGGAGTAGGAGAAAATTAACTACCATTAGGCAGGAGTCATTAGCAAAGTAATTCACGAGCAGTTGTCAATGTGTTGCAAACAAAGTCTTTCACAATGACTTCATATTTGGTCTATGTACTTGCAAGATTCCACCCCTACAAAGGATTGAGTACAAGGGGCGTCTTTGGACAGGATATCATCCATGAGGTTTACCCTTTATTCCATCTAGGAAGCTCGAGCTATAGGAGGGTGAATGATGCATTCACCATGCATATCACTAGATTGCTCCAAGGTGCAGAGCATGTGAGAATTTCAGATCAAGCAAAAGAACTCATGAAGAAATATGGGGAATGGTTTATTCAATTCCCAACCTTATCCTACATTTGGATTCATGGTTGCTAGAGGGCCCCATATAGACTTCCAAGATACCCCACTGATCACATCATACTTTTGGAAGTCACTAGACAGATCTGTGACTTTGATGCCATTGTCAAGAGAGACAAGCATAAGACCGATTTAGGTGGAGATTTCCCATTAAGGATTGGCATTGGAGAGGTTTGTCCTTCCATTGGTTCTGCCCAGGCTTCAGAAGAAGAAATGAGTACTCTTAGCCTATCTTTCCATTCCAAGAGGTCCAGATTTGATATTACAGCAGAAGCTCAAAAGAAGGCCAGTAGGGAATATAGCCATAAGGTTGATTTGGAGGACTACTAGGCCAATTGCAGTGATGAATTTTAGGTCAGAAAGAAGAAGTTTTCTTGCCTCCTAGTTGAATCAATCCAATTATACAATGTGAGGGCAGTCTCGAACCAACTTGACGATGATGGAAACCTGATCTAGGATCATGCTTATGAGGCAGTGAAAGATAGACCAATTGGTGATGTGGATTGGTTAAAAGAGGAAAAGACATAATTAAAATAGTTGATGGATCCAATTGTCAAATTTACCCAAATGTGGGTAACGCATAAGCTATGGGAGTTGTAAAATGAAGGTGTAAAGTGCACCTATGCACTGATGGGAGATTTGGATCCTCATTCTACCTCTGAAGAATCGACCGAGCAAGATCCTAACGGAAAAGGTAAGTTGGATTCTCCTTTCAAAATCAAGATAAAAGGTGTTCAAGAAATAGAAGCCCAAGAAGCAAAAAAGAAGAGAAAGCCAAATGCTAAGAAGAGGATAAGGACTAAGAAGTCTGAGCAGAAGGAAACTAAAGGGAAAAATCCTAAGGTTGATGATCTTGTACCCAAAAGGAGAAGAGTCATAAAATTGTCAGAGAAGGCAAGCTCCAAGGTAGGAGAGGAAGAAGTTACCCCACCAGTGGTGAATATTGAAAGTTTACAAGAGAAGGCCAAGGTGTATACAAGGAGGTCTAGGACTCCTTCTCCTAAGGATAGTGTTCCTAAAGCTCTGGTTGTTTCTCATAAGGAGTAGCATGATGATGTGCTTTCTGCTCATGAGACTCAAAGAAAACTAGGTGAGTCTGAAGATGTTGAGGATCATCTGGATACTGAAGGAGAAGAATTTCATGAAGGTGACCTTTATAGTGCAGAAGCTGAAGTAGAAAAGGTAATGCAGTCTCCTTTGGTAACTTATGCAGAGTCACCTATTGGAACCGAAGGGGCTAAATCACTGCCAGTAGAAGAAGAAATAGTGAAGGTTCCATCACCTATACATGAAGAAGAAAATGTTGAAGAAAAGGAAAGAAAGGCGGATGAAACTCCTGAGAAATAGACTTTGAGTGAAGAAGTGCCTAAGGAACAGTAGGAGGAAAAACAAGGTGAGGTGAAGTCAGAATCCATTGTCCCTGCTTGGTTGGACAAGGAGATAAAGAGAAAGCAGGTTGTTGTGGAAGATAGTCCACTGAATTGGGACGAGCTGCTAGCCAAGATTGGAAAAGACAAAGGTAAGAAGAAAGCTAGGGTAATCTCAAGGATTGAAAGAGATGAGGCCAACAATAGAGTTGTTCACATTGCAACCCCTGCCCTGGATAAAAGTAGAGATGATGTGGCTGGAAAGGATTATAATGTTCATACTTTCAATCTAGGGCCTACATCTATTGAGCAGGATATTGAAGATTACCAGGATTCTAGTGCAGTTATCTTGGGCAGATTGAGGAAGGAAATAAAGACCAAGCAGGAGCTAAAGAAGGAAAATGAGAATCTCAAGAAATGCTTGGAAGATTTGATGAAGCTTCTGCAATCTATTAACCCCTCTGCCTCTGCTGCAAAGCCTTTACCTTAGGAAACCATCACCGAGCTTTAAAAGATGAAAGCTTCTACTCTTGCCACTACAAATTGGCAGCAAGGGGTACAAACCAAGGGTAATCAAGCTATCAAGGAGATTTTTTCAACTGGGAAGGATGCTATAAGGGCAATTGATTGGTTGAAGGAAGTGTTAACACAAGATAAGGAAGATACAAATCTCCTACTGTAGAAAACCAGGACTATCATGGAGTACACTAGGGATAAGCTAGTAA
Organism: Sequoia sempervirens; assembly: GCA_007258455.2. Classification (NCBI taxonomy): domain Eukaryota; kingdom Viridiplantae; phylum Streptophyta; class Pinopsida; order Cupressales; family Cupressaceae; genus Sequoia; species Sequoia sempervirens. The sequence goes on along the minus strand of VDFB02000010.1, from coordinate 13,464,215 downwards.
CTGATAAGATTCTTCCTTCCTCCAGAGCTGCTGAACCTTCGGAGTCATTTGAAGCATTGTAGATTAGGCAGAAGGTTCTAAAAAAGATTTACAAATAGAGGAGGCAGATTGATGATACCCTAGCTGGTGTGTACAATGGCTCCATTTCCTTTTTTGAGATTATGACAGGGAGAAGGAAGATTGTGACCAAATATTTGAGTCTGGAATAGTTGAGGAAGTGGTGGCATGATGTTTATGCCCCAATTAATGATGATTATGTTTCTGAGCACCAGTTGGATGATGCGGCCACATACATTGTTGTCATTGACAAATACCTTACATATAAGGTGGATTGGGATAAGTCAGTAAAACAGTCAAGGGAAGAAATTGCATCGAGAGACGACTTAGGGTTTTTCCTTTACCACCTGTGGCCGACTTGGATAGGGTGCTTTTGAAGGTTCATGAAATGCTGGATCAGAATAAGGATAAAGCGGAAGGCAGTTAATGATTAGCTACATCGAGATTTGTGCTTCCCTATTATTTTTCCATGCATTGGTCCGAGTTACATTGGAGATCCTAGGCCGACCTGGATGGAGTTCATGAATTTAATGCATATTTTATTTCATTTGAATTTCTCTTGGCCAACTTGTTGTGCCTTATTATTGTTGTAAAATCTTATCTAGGCCGACATGTTTGGGGGGTTCTATAAATATGGCATTTTGCCTCATTTATAAGGGTTAAGAAATTTTAGATATAGAAGAATAGAGAGCTAGTTGAAGCAAATTAAGTAGAGTAGGAGTTAGCAAGTAGTTGCTCTCAAGCAAATATTACAGAAAGCTGGAATTGTTGCTACAGCGGATAATTTGATGCAAGTAATTACATTGTGATTTGGTGCCATACTTGTTTTCTTTTTTCTTGCATGGTTCTTGTTGTTCTATCTTTAGAATTGCTTTGAGGAAAATCGATATTTAGCTTAGATTTGATTCAATAATGTTTATGATTTGATATTTGAAGTGTTGCAGCAATCCTTGGTCCATACTTTTCACAACCAATTGATTGTTAGTTGCTTTGCAAAGTTAGCCTAGACTTTTATATACATTGTGCTTAAGTTCGATTGTGAGGGTTTATTCATTCCAATTGCAATAGGGTTTTTGAATGAATGTTTATGATTTTAAAATCTTAACACCTTAGAAGATTGCACTGTTTCTATAAGATTGCAGATTTATTTAGGTCAAATGGAGATCAATTTTGAGGGATTGGTCCATTTCGAGTGTTGGTCATCTGCATTGTTAATCTTAGGTTTAATATTAGGTTTGGAAATCTCTTTGAAACCCTTATCTTTTGTTATTTATTTGATTATTGGGTTAAATTTAGGATTGCAGTATCACCATATTGTTAGATCTGATAAATTGAGATTCAGTATTTTGCTTGTTGTAAGGTCACATTGTGATTACCAGCATTTTCACATTTATCACTGAGTTGTTTATGAATTGTCAAGACCTGACATAAGAGACCTTGGGGTTATCTTTTGAGGCTTGCTGATAGAGATCTACCTTTTAAGTGAGATAGGATATTATATTCTGTCTGGGTTGTTGTTGTGTAGAAAACATCATCAATAGATTGGCGCTAGAAGGAGGGCTTGAATAAGCAAGCTGGATCAATTTTTGAACGCTATCTCTCCTGAGAGATTCAAAAGAAGAACCAGATCTACTCTAGGAGAGGAAGAATTTAAGGAATTTCCAGACCCTACTAGGTCAAGAAGGACCAACAGAAGGGGAGAATCATCATCATCTCATCCACCTCTGTCATCTCCATCAGCCCCATCTTCGCCAAGTTCATATGAGTCTGAGGACATTCCCATTCCACAACCTTAGCTAGTCATAAATCAGCCATTACCACCCCCACCTCCACCACTAGCTTTCTTAGCAACCAACCCATCTCCATTGAGTTTTTTCATTTACAATGTTATGCCCAAAAACCTTGAACACTTTTGTTCAAAATTCCATGTCAATGATCCCAATAGAACCGCTGAAGAGCACATCAGGATCTTTCAGACTGGCCTTAAGGATAAAGGGATAAACCATGAGGATGTAGCATGTAGAATATTTCCTTATTCATTGGGGGAGGATCATTCTATTGGTATAATCATTTGCCTGCCGGGTCTATTGAAAATTGGACTGAGCTAGAGACTGTGTTTTTACAAAAGTTTTGAATTCCCATTAGTTCCAATGAGCTATACCGTCAATTCACTAACGTCAAGAGGGAGGTCAACGAGCCTATAGGGTCTTTCAACAATAGGTTTCATAGAGCCTATACCAGACTGCAGGCCCCTTATGTTGTTGATGAGCCCACTACTTTAGAGGTCTATTATGAGGGCCTTGACAGTTTGATAGCTACCTTTATGAAGTGGAGTAATAACCCTCTTGCTACTCTACTCGATGCATATGCAGAGGCTGTGAAAGTTAGCACTAATCTAAGGCAACATCTATCTGGGCCTTTACCCTCATTAGGACCCGTTGCTCATCCTAGACAAGTTCCAGCTCTCAACCAGGCTCTGGAAACCATACTCCAATCATGAATCCAGTACCTCAGTTGCCTCTAGTCCCTCACTCAGGACCACTTGTGAGACAAGTTTCATCCACAATTAGTTACCCTCAGTAGAATGTGAACCAACCTCTACATATACAGCCTCAGGCCAGCTATCCTCCATACCTATAGAATTTTGAAGTCTTGAATCAATCACTGAATGCCAATGCTACAGTAGGATATTCCCAGGATAATGCACATCAGCCTCCATATAGTAATCCTGACAAGGAGAGAGTAGATGAATTGTTTGAACAAATAAAGAAGCTAAATATGGAGGTGACTTACTTGAGGAACCAGAACAGTCAGTTGCAAGCTTCTCAGAGAAATATGCAATCCAATCATAACAGAGAAAATCCACAAGGACAGCACTTTGATAGAGGGCAATGTCATGATCGAGGATACAATAATGAAAGAGGATATAATCAGGACAGAGGTTACAATAATGACAGGGGATTTAATAATGACAGAGGGTATTATAATGATAGAAGACAGAACTATGACAAAGCGCAATCCTCAGGTCAGAACTTTGATAGAGGGCAAGGTGGTGGACAAGGATTCGATAAGAGGCAACCACTAGGACCTAACATAACTTGGAACATAGGGCCCAACAATGGAGGAGTCCCCACCCCATTAGATCAACTAGTTAATCAACATGTCAGTCTGTCTGTCAACCAGCCAATTAATCAAGAGAAGCCTCCTAGTGGTGTATATCTGGTTGAGGTTGCTTTATCAGGATGGTGTAGGCTCCATAAAATGAGCCAATATTCTGAATTAGATTGTCAACAATTCCAAACATCAGCCTCTATCATTCAGTATGAAGTGGAGAACAATGCAGGGAGTCAGGAAATAGTGCCATCCAATCCTTATGATTCACCAGTGTTAGTGCTAAATCATGCTCCTTTTCCTCAAAGTAAGGAGAATGTACCCGAAGAAGAATCTGATCATTTGGAGGTAGGAGCAGACCAAGTGTGCAATGGGGATGAAATCACACAGTTATTTGATGAAAGTCCAGTAAATGATAATGGTCCCAAAGATGAAGAAGACGCTTATGTTGAAGAAGTGCAAACCTTCCAGAGGCCTGTCAAGAAGTATGACTTGAGGGAATTGCCACATAGATGCCCACAAGCTGGAGGCCCCTTCACTACATCTATTCCACCAAAAAAATTCAACACACCTCCAAATCCTAATGCTAGCAATAATCCATCATTTCCTTAGGTGTCCAGGCAATATTTATCTCAAGATCCAAGGTATGTTGATGTGTCGAAAGGGAGAAATGTTGATGCAAATAAGTATAGGGTGATGGAATATCCAAAGGAGATCCCTACTGATCTGAGTGAAGAACAATTGGCTCTGTATGTTGCTGAAGAACTCAAAAAATTAAAGCTAAGTTTATCTGCATTTGAGCTATTAAGAGTTCCAACCATTAGGAATGCGGTCTTAGGGGCTTATAATGCAAATTCCATGTCATAAAATAAATCAGTTAGCAAAAGTGTCAATAGAACATCTAGTTCTCAATCAGTAGGAAGGAAAAATAAGACTCATAATCAGGTCCATATGCCTCCTGGGGATAAGGGAAAGGAGAAATACAAGACTCAAGTCGCTCAAGTAGATACTCCCTTAACTTTGTTTCAAGGGAAAACAGATACACCTCCATTCTTGATTTCTATGCGTATTTTGGGTAAGAATTTCCATAATTGTTTGTTGGATTTTGGTGCTTCAACCAATGTTATGCCTTTCGGTGTGTGTAAAGCTATGGGTATTACTTTTTCCGACTCACAAAAGAAAGTCACACAATTAGATAGGACTGAAGTAAATATTGTAGGGGAGTTAAATATGATTCATATGCAAGTTGCTTCTGATCCTAGAATTCAGCAAGTTATCAATATACAAGTGGCTGACATCCCTAATGCTTATGGTTTAATCTTGGGAAGAGACTTCACTAGGGCCTTGAATGGATATTTCTCGACTGATCATTCTCACATGTGGCTTCCCTAGAAGGGAGTTCCAAACCAGATTAGAATTGAAAGAGAACCCAGAATGAAGTACATGATTACAGAATATCAGAAAACTTCAAATGAAATTTTGATATCAAAAGTATGGGTAACTATATGCTCATAGCCCCTCTTGAGGAGTCAGATGTAGAGGAATTTCTTATGTTCCACATAGCACCTGTTGACCTTACAGTAGAATCTAGTAGTAATGAAGTCCTGGTCAAACCAGTTGAAAATAATGATGATCTAGAAGATAGTCAGATGGCTTTGCTAGATAGTTTGCAAGAGTTCATTCAGAAGTGCATTGAACATCAGGTTCAGTTAGGAGGAGGAATGAACTTTGGAGAGATGCTCTTACCCAATTGGTGCAGGGTGCACAATGCTTCTCATTCAGAACTAGACTGTTGTTTATGCCAGGCTGCAGTGGAACAAATACAGAAATGTATCAATCCCACTCCTATAGTTAAAATCGATATCCAGAATGTTCAAGAAGATCCTAAAGGAAAAGGAGTGATGCTTTCTAAAGAGTCATCCAGCAGTAACAGTGCAAGTGAAAAAGTAAGGAAGTCTACAGTTGCTGGTTGTTGGACTTTAAGATTCGATGGGTCCAAATCAAAGCAAGGAGCTGGGGCAGGCTTCAAGCTAATTATTCCAAGAGGTAAGATATTTTTTGTTGCTCATAGACTACAATTTCACTGTACGAATAATGTAGCAGAATATGAGGCTTTGGTGCATGGACTGTTAATGGCATTGAAGAAAAAGGTTAAGGTATTGCAAGTTTTTGGAGATTATGAGTTAGTAGTCAAGCAAGTTAGGAGACAATACTCATGTCATGACAAGAGAATGACCAACTATAGACACAGAGTGTGGGACCTCATTGAAGGATTTCATGCCTTCAACATTCAGTTGATTCCGCAAAATAAGAACCAGACAGTTGACTCTCTTGCTCAGGCAGCTAGTACATTACAACCTCTATCTCTTTTTGGACTAAAGAAGTTTACTATGGAGCTGACCTCTGTACCCTCAATGCATGATAATGTCACCAACGTCCAGGTATTTGAAGATGACAAGCATATCTTAGATTTCATTACTAGTACTGATGTCTTTGCTTCTCAAATCGTTGACGAAACTGAACTCCAAGAAGCAAAGATGGACTTGGAAGGGGTAATTAATCTGAAGACCAACACTATTCCTAGAGGAATGGTGCAATTAGAAAGGATCTTTGATTTGGACAAGGTCAAGGAGCAGGAACAGGATACCAAGAAAGATTCCATCAGTGGATAGTGTGACAAGTATAATATGGGAACTTAGGATGATGCCAGGAATGTCTTTATTGGTAAAGTGTGCACTCCAGAAGAAAGAAAGGGAATCATCGATGCACTACATAGATATCCAGATGTGATAGCCTAGAGTTATGAAAACTTAAAGACTTATGATACATCAATCATAACCCATACTATCCCTCTCAATCTGGGAGTGAAACCTTTCAGACAGAGGCAAAGGCCTATCAATGCTTTACTGGAACCCATAATACAGAAGAAAGTGCAGAAACTGTTGTCTACAAGAATAATATTCCCAGTCAGACACTCTACTTGGGTTGCAAACCTAGTTCCAGTGCGAAAGAAAAATGGTGAAATTAGGCTATGTGTAGATTTCAGGAACCTAAACAGAGCATCAGAGAAGGATAATTATCCAATACCCTCACTAGATGAAGTGCTCCAGATTTTCAATGGATCTCAGATGATGTCCTTCTTGGATGGTTATTCAGGATACAACCAGGTCATGGTGCAGTATGAGGACAGGCACAAGACTGCTTTCACCACCAAGTGGGGCATTTTTTCCTATAGGAGCATGCCCTTTGGTTTGATTAATGTTGGAGCCACATTCCAACAAGCCATGGACATTGCCTTTAAAGACATAATTGGTAAGTGCATAATCATTTATATGGATGATCTAACAGTCTTTTCCAAAAGGAGAGGTGATCATATCTCAGATTTATGCAAAGTTTTTCAAAAATGTAGAGAGTTTGGGATATCTCTCAACCCAAAGAAATGCATTTTTGGAGTAACAGAAGGTAAATTGTTGGGGAATGTTCTTTCTGAGAAAGGAATTTCCATTGATCCAGAATGAATAGAAGCTATACTCAAGATCCCACCACCTACCAGTAAGAAAGAAATGAAATCATTCTTTGGTAAAATTAACTTTGTGAGGAAGTTCATCACTAGATTCACAGAAATAGTTAAGCCACTGAATGCAATGTTGAAGCAAGAGGCCAAAATTGAATGGAATGCAGAAGCAAAGGAAGCATTTGCAGAGATAAAGAGAGCTATCATTGAAGCTCGTGTTTTGGTAATTCCAGACTATGCTAAACCATTCTATATATATTCCTTTGCCTCTGATCATGCTTGTGCTGCTATGTTGACTCAAAAATTAGACCAAGGAAATGAACATACTATCACATTCATGAGTGCACCATTGAAGGATGCAGAGTTGAGATACCCAAGTGTGGAAAAGAAGGCCTATGCCTTAGTCAGAGCTGTAAAGAAATTCAGGCATTATATCCTCAGAAACAAAATCTTTGCTATAGTTCCTGATCCTGCAGTTAAGTTGTTGTTGATGCAAAATGATTTGGGAGAACGTAGAGCCAAGTGGGTAACTATGTTACAAGAGTATGATATTGAGATTCAGCCCATGAAGCTAGTAAGAGGGAAAGGACTTACAAAGACAATGGTAGAGACTAGCCTTGACCTTACAACTCAGAGTTATAATTTAGAGGATGTCTCTCCTAACGAGTGGTACGATGATATTGTTCATTATCTCCTAACTCAGAGATGCCCTGCTCATCTTAATGCAGTACAAAGAAGGGCATTGCACTTAAAGAGTGACAGTTTCATGCTGAAGGGAGTTATTTTATATAAGAAAAATCATGAGGGTGTGTACTTAATATGCCTAGGAAGGGCAGAGTTTGATAAAGTGATGTTGGAATTTTATGACAGATATGGCACAGGCCATGGATCGGCACCTTCTACAGTGAACCAGATTCTCAGAGCTGGTTACTATTGGCCTACACTCTTCAAGGATACACACAACTGCGTCTGAACTTGTCATGTGTGCCAGACTGTGGCAGCCAGAGAGAAGTATGCAGCACTCCCACTTCAACCAGTATTTGAGGTAAAACCTTTTGCACAGTGGGGGATGGACTTCATAGGTCCCATCAATCCACCTTCCTCTGCTGGTCACAGGTATATCCTTACTGTCACTGATTATTTTACAAGATGGACTGAGGCCCTTGCTTACAAGCAATGTACTTCAAAGGTAGTAATTAACTTCATCGAATCAAGTATCATTAATCATTTTGGATGTCCTATTTCTTTGGTTTGTGATAATGGTCCTACATTTTCATCGTTGAAATTTTCTAATTGGGCTTTTGATCATAGGATTATCATTAAGTTTGCATCCAACTATTATCCTCAGGGTAATGGTCTGGCTGAGTCCTCCAACAAAAACTGTCTAACTGTTATCTGCAAACTGTTAGAAAGAAATCTGAAGGATTGGCATACTCAACTCAGATTTGCTCTTTGGGTAGATCGCACAAGACATAAGACTTCCATAGGGATATCGCCTTACCACCTGGTGTATGTATTAGAGCCTGTGTTTCCCATTCAGTTAAAGATCCCCACCTTGTAGTTCATTAATGAATATTATGATGAGGGAGATAAACGTGAGGTTAGACTTGTTGAATTGTTATACCTTGAGGAAAAGAGAGACGAAGCCCTGGAAAACTTGGCTAAACATCAAGGGGTAGTCAAGAGATGGTTTGATAAAAGAGCCAAGGTAAAAGCTTTTAGGATTTCTGACTTGGTTCTTTATTGGGATAAAGCCCATGACCGTAAGGGGGAGCATGGAAAATTTCATAAACTTTGGCTTGGTCCTTACCAAATTTTAGAAATTTTGGGAGATAATGCTTTCTGTTTGAAAAATCTCACTGGAGAGGATATCCCACTGCCTGTCAATGGGTAGTATTTAAAGCACTATTTCCAGTCTTGAGCTGTTTTCAGCTCTTGTCTTGTATATAGTTAGATTAGGTTTCCTTTCTGTTTTGTTTGCTTTGGTTTGGTTTGGTTAGATTAGGTTTCCCTTTCCGCTTTGCTTTGTTTGTTTTGGTTAGTGTAGGTTTGCTTTGGGTTTGTTTTGTTGTTTTTTCTTTGCTCTTGCTTTGGAGGTTTCTCTGTTTTCACCTGGATGTGTTGCACCTGCATGATAATTACTCATTATCTGGGACTGTTCTAAGTATTTCATTGATGTACTTTAGTCTTGTATCTTGAAAGGATGGTTGAATTCTTTGCTATTGCCAACAGTCTCAATGTTTGATTTATAGAAGATGGGTCACTGGTTTTGATTTGAATTTTAAATACTCTGGAATCTTATATCTCTCATATATCTTAAGAATCTTGATGTTGCCGTAGGATCCTTATGAAGTCCTGCGAGGTGAAAAATCTTATTTCTGCTTCAGCGCCACTGTGGTTCTCAGCCCTGAGTGTGAACTTCATTGTTCACAGGTTGAAATGAAAAAAAGTTAAAATAAAAGAAATATCAAAAGGAAGAAAAAGAGGAAATGTTGAAAATCAAAAGAATGAATTCAACTTATCAGGAGTATCTAAATATCTCTATCGGTGCTATGGACGCCTGGCTGGAAATAGAGCTATGTTTAGGAGAGTCACAGCGATAACCTTATCGGGGCTATAGACGCCTGACTGGCAGCGAGGCTCTATCTGGGTTGCTTTTGAAGTTAGAATCCTTACGTAGCCTGACTTGACTGAGCTTGGTTTCTGCAGTATCTTAAGGAGGGAAATGAACTCATATGCATGCACTTGGATTCTCAGTTTATGGGAGGTTCGATCTATCCTTTGGTTCTGATTCTTTAAATCATTGCATTTTGATTTGTTTGTTTGATGGTGAGATTGAAACCAAAGATTTTGGGTTCTCGATTCTTGTTCGTCATCAAATGCTCTCAAGCATTTTCCTAGCAGAAGTCGTCATTTGTTGTGTAGTTTTTGCACACACACCCCGCTGAAGGTAGGGACCCTCTTTCGCTTTGGTTTTGATGTCTTGGCCCTTTCATTTTGAGGTTTTATCTTACTTTGGCATGTGCTAAAATGTTTATTTTCATTGCCTAAGTGATTCCCCTAGGTTATTCATTGAAGATCTTTAATTTTGAGCTAAGTTCGGGTTTTCACTAAAGTTCAACTTTCCACCCTGGTCGGATTTTCCCTGATCCTGTTTAGAATCCGGCTGAGCACTGTCATTCGGAGATTTTTGGTCTTCGCAAATTTTTGCTTGGCCGAATTTTTTTGGATTTCGTCATGTAGTCGAGTTCCTGGGTTTTCTGACTGTCTTGTCGGTGGCATTAATGTCTTTGTATGAGCTTTGGGTGAGGTATTTAATTGATTTTCGAGGTATTTTATGTCATTAGGCTATTGTTTGCTATCAATTGAACTGTGGAGTGCATCCTTGCGAGTGTTGGATTTGGATTTGAGGCGTTGATTTTGTGAATTATGGATTTGAGTGGCGATTTCTTGTGCATTCCTACCCTTGTTCTTTGTGGACGCCATTGAATTTCACATTTACTATTTTTGAGATCGATTTTCGCTTCACAATGGTATGTTTTCAATTGCCTTTCTTTTAATTGATGATTATGGATAGCACGTTGATGTTATGAGAACTTTTGGGTTCGAACTCATGCGTATTTGATCATTTCATGCTAGGGTTGTCCAACATTGCTTTATTTGTCATCTACGAAGTGAGTTTTGAGCTCCTTTGTCTATTTGCATTTTGATATATCTTGTTTGAGAGTTGTTAGTAATCCCCTAGTCGAGAATTAGCAGTCGAAATGTTTCAATTCTGAGTTTTTCTGTATGCTAATGGCGGATGTATGGGTTTGAAACTTAGGGCATCGCCATTTATCTTTGTATGCTCTTGAATTGGCTTGGAGTGTTAAGCGAATCCATAGAAGGCTCATATTAAACTTTCCCTAAGCTTAAATATTTGAAATTCATGATCAATTTGAAGTTATGAGTGAAATCATGATTTTATGTCGCAATTCAGGTTTCGTCGTCAGTCCAAGAGTTTTCATTCCTTCAGGACAATCCGTCCCAGGAGGATTTTCCTGTTTTCCTCTACTTTTTCAGAATCTGCTATCACTTTCAGAGTTTCATATATTCCGCGGATTTCTGTTGACCCCGAATTTTCCCGATCTCCTTCATTTCCCCAATTTCCTTTGAGTTCCCAGAATCTGCATGCTTTCAGAGTTTTACCTTATTCACGGATTTCCGTTGACTCTGGATTTTCCCAAAGTCCTTGGTTCCCTATTTTTTCCAGATTTGCAGAGTGTCTCTGCCTTCGCAAAAATCCGTCTCTAGCGGATTTTCCCAAAATTTAATGGAATATGATGGAATATGGAATAGTATGATGTGTTGGTGATTTTTATTGACTTTTATGATGTATTCATGCTATCTTGTGATCTCCTATGTGGTTTTTTGTTTGACAATGATCAGATTTAATTGTTAGTAGGTGTTTTCATGATTATTCCACTAGAATCTATCTGGCCCAGAATTTCCCGAAATTCCTCTCTAGCTCAGATTCTGCGGATGGTTCTGAAACCCAAAATTTGTTGTGATCATTTTATATGAGATTCAATAACACCTTGGTTACATGAGGTTCATTCTAACGGTGTTTTGATGGATTAACATTCCTTTCCTGTGGTTTTTACTATGATTTTCATGTCGAGTGCAGGTTGAATCTAGCAAGGCAACAGCAAGGTCTTCAATGTCTGATGCAGAAAAGATTAAGATGGACATTAAGAGAAAGATCCCTGAGAGTAAAATTACATCGGTCTGGTCAGAGGTGACTAATACAAATGTCAGATTGTGGGATTATGAAGAATTTAAAGGAAGAATGGTAGCAGAGGATCCTCCTTTGGTGGCTAGAAGAATGATGGAATCAGGCTTGTCCCATTTGGTTGGTTTCCCTTCCACGGTGCAGTGTTATGAGCTGGTCCTTGAGTGTGCTAGGAACTATGATCAGGACACAGAGAGAATAATTGGTCCTCAAGGGAGAGTTGTAGCAAATCTCAACCCTATTTCCATTGCCCAAGCTTTTGATATGCCAGACAGATCTCATGTGGTGGGATTCAACATAAAGGCAGCTCAGGAGTTCTATGATGAACAAACTATGAAGTCACAACACCTTATCAATTCCTGGCTGGAGAAGCCCAAGTCTCACTATTCCAAACTGCCCAAGTAGCTATTCACAGCAAAGTACAAGGAGTATTATGATGCCATCACTCTTCTCAGCAGGGTGGTTGGATTGAAGAATGCTGGCATGTTTGAGAATTGGATGTGCCATGTGATTGCGAGGATGGAGTAGGATAAAATTAACAACCATTTGGCAGGAGTCATTAGCGGAGTAATTCACGAGCAGTTTTCCAATGTGTTGCAGACAAAGTCCTTCACAATGACTTCATATTTGGTCTTTGCACTTGCAAGATTCCACCCCTACAAAGGATTGAATACAAGGGGCGTCTTTGGATAGGATATCATCTATGAGGTTTACCCTTTATTGCATCTAGGAAGCTCGAGCTATAGGAGGGTGAATGATGCATTCACCATGCATATATCTAGATTGCTCCAAGGTGCAGAGCATGTGAGAATTTCAGATCAAGCAAAAGAACTCATGAAGAAATATGGGGCATGGTTTATTTAGTTCCCAACCTTCTCCTACATTAGGATTGATGGTTGCTAGAGGGCCCCATACAGACCTCCAAGATACCCCGCTGATCACATCGTACTTCTAGAAGTCACTAGATAGATCTGTGACTTTGATGCCATTGTCAAGAGAGACAAGCATAAGACTGATTTTGGTGGAGATTTCCCATTAAGGATTGGCACTACAGAGGTTTTTCCTTCCATTGGTTCTTCCCAGGCTTCAAAAGAAGAAATGAGTACTCTTAGCCTATCTTTCCATTCCAAGAGGTCCAGATTTGATATTACAGCAGAAGCTCAAAAGAAGGCCAGTAGGGAATATAGCCATAAGGTTTATTTGGAGGACTATTGGGCCAATTGTAGTGATGAATTTGAGGTCAGAAAGAAGAATTTTTCTCGCCTCCCAGTTGAATCAGTCTGACTATACAATCTGAGGGCAGTCCCGGACCAACTTGACGATGATGGAAACCTGATCCAGGATCATGCTTATGAGGCAGTGAAAGATAGACCAATTGGTGATGTGGATTGGTTAAAAGAGGAAAAGACATAATTAAAATAGTTGATGGATCCAGTTATCAAATTTACCTAGATGTGGCTAAGGCATAAGCTATGGGAGTTGGAAAATGAAGGTGTAAAGTGCACCTATGCACTGATGGGAGATTTGGATCCTCATTCTACCTCTGAAGAATCGACCGAGCAGGATCCTAAGGGAAAAGGTAAGTTGGATTCTCCTTTCAAAATCAAGATAAAAGGTGTTCAAGAAACAGAAGCCCAGGAAGCAAAAAAGCAGAGAAAGCTAAATGCTAAGAAGAGGACAAGGACTAAGAAGTCTGAGCAGAAGGAAACTGAAGGGCAGAATCCTGAGGTTGATGATCTTGTACCCAAAAGGACAAGAGTCATAAAATTGTCAGAGAAGGAAAGCTCCAAGGGATGAATGGAAGAAGTTACCCCACCAGTGGTGAATATTGAAAGTTCACAGGAGAAGGCCAAGGTGTATACAAGGAGGTCTAGGACTCCTTCTCCTAAGGATAGTGTTCCTAAAGCTTCGGTTTTTTCTCATAAGGAGCATCATGATGATGTGCCTTCCACTCATGAGACTCAAAGCAAACCAAGTGAGTCGGAAGATGTTGAGAATCATCCGAATACTGAAGGAGAAGAATTTCATGAAGGTGACCTTTATAGTGCAAAAGTTGAAGTAGAAAAGGTAATGCAGTCTCCTTTGGTAGCTTATGCAGAGTCACCATTTGGAACCGAAGGGGCTAAATCACCACCAATAGAAGAAGAAACAGTGAAGGTTCCATCACCTGTACATGAAGAAGAACATGTTGAATAAAAGGAAAGAAAGACGATTGAAACTCCTGAGAAATAGAATTTGAGTGAAGAAGTGCCTAAGGAACAGCAGGAGGAAAAAAAGGTGAGGTGAATTTGGAATCCACTATCCCTGCTTGGTTAGACAAGGAGATAAAGAGAAAGTAGGTTGTTGTGGAAGATAGTCCACCGAATTGGGACGAGCTGCTAGCCAAGATTGGAAAAGACAAAGGTAAGAAGAAAGCTAGGGTGATCTCAAGGATTGAAAGAGATGAGGCCAGCAACAGAGTTGTTCACATTGCAACCCCTACCCTAGATAAAAACAAAGATGATGTGGCTGGAAAGGATTATAATGTTCAGAATTTCAATCTAGGGCCTACATCCATTGAGCAGGATATTGAAGATTACCAAGGTTCTAGTGCGGTTATCTTGGGCAAATTGAGGAAGGAAATAGAGACCAAGCAAGAGCTAAAGTAGGAAAATGAGAATCTCAGGAAATGCTTGGAAGATTTGATGAAGCCCCTACAATCTATTAACCCCTATGCCTTTGTTGCAAAGCCTTTACCTTAGGAAACCATCACCGAGCTTGAAAAGATGAAAGATTCCACTCTTGCCACTACAAATTGGCTGCAGGGGTTGCAAACCAAGGGTAATGAAGCTATCAAGTAGATTTTGTCAACTAGGAAGGATGCTATAAGGGAAATTGATTGGTTGAAGGAAGTGTTAACACAGGATAAGGAAGATACAGATCTCCTGCTGCAGAAAACCAGGACTATCATGGAGTACACTAGGGATAAGCTAGTAATTGATAAGATTCTTCCTTCCTCCAGAGCTGCTGAACCTTGGGAGTGGTTTGAAGCATTGCAGATTAGGCAGAAGGTTCTGAAAAAGATTTACAAACAGAGGAGTCAGATTGATGATACCCTAGCTGGTGTGTACAATGGCTCCATTTCCTTTTTTGAGGTTATGACAAGGAGAAGGAAGATTGCGCCCAAATATTTGAGTCTGGAACAGTTGAGCAAGTGGTGGCATGATGTTTATGCCCCAATTAATGATGATTATGTTTCTGAGCACCAGTTGGATGATGTGGCCACATACATTGTTGTCATTGAAAAATACCTAATATATAAGGTGGATTGGGATAAGTCGGTAAAACAGTCAAGGGAAGAAATTGCATCAATTGAGAGATGACTTAGGGTTTTGCCTTTACCACCTGTGGCCGACTTGGATAGGGTGCTTTTGAAGGTTCATGAAATGTTGGATCAAAATAAGGACAAAGTGGAAGGCAATTAATGATTAGCTACATCGAGAATTGTGCTTCCCTATTATTTTTCCATGCATTGGTCTGAGTTACATTGGATATCCCAGGCTGACTTGGATGGAGTTCATGCATTTAATGCATATTTTATTTCATTTGAATTTCTCTTGGCCAACTTGTTGTGCCTTATTATTGTTGTAAAATTTTATCTAGGCCGACATGTTTCGGGGGTTCTATAAATATGGCATTTTTCCTCATTTGTAAGGGTTAAGAAATTTTAGATATAAAAGAATAGAGAGCTAGTTGAAGTGAATTAAGTAGAGCAGGAGTTAGCAAGTAGTTGCTCTCAAGCAAATATTGTAACAGAAAGATGGAATTGTTGCTACAGTGGATAATTTGATGCAAGTAATGGCATTGTGATTTGGTGCCATACTTTTGTTCTTTTGTCTTGCATGGTTCTTGTTATTCTATCTTTAGAATTGCTTTGAGGAAAATCGATATTTAGCTTAGATTTGATTCAATAATGTTTATGATTTGATATTTGAAGTGTTGCAGCAATCCCTGGTCCATACTTTTCGCAACCAACTAATTGTTAGTTGCTTTGCAAAGTTAGCCTGGACTTTTATATCCATTGTGCTTAAGTTCGATTGTGAGTTTTTATTCATTCCAATTGCAATAGGGTTGTTGAATGAATTTTCATGATTTTAAAATCTTCACACCTTAGAAGATTGCATTATTTCTATAAGATTGCAGATTTATCTGGGTGAAATAGAGATCAGTTTTGAGGGATTGGTCCATTTCGAGTGTTGGTCATCTGCATTGTTAATCTTAGGTTTAATATTAGGTTTGGAAATCTCTTTGAAAACCTTATCTTTTGTTATTTCTTTGATTATTTGGTTAAATTTAGGATTGCAATATCACCATATTGTTAGATCTGATAAATTGAGATTCAGTATTTTGCTTGTAGTAAGGTCCCATTGTGATTACCATCATTTTCACATTTATCACTTAGTTGTTTATGCATTGTCAAGACCTGACATTAGAGACCTTGGGGTTATCTCTTGAGGCTTGCTGATAGAGATCTTCCTTTCAAGTGAGATAGGATATTATATTCTGTCTAAGTTGTTACTGTGCATAAAACATCATCAACAGTAAGGGCTTTTTCATTCCTTTCTTATGCGTGCCAAGTCCACTATGTCTGTCCTAGCCCTTTTGTTTCATAATCTCAAAACCTTTCCAATACTGGTCGACTAGTAATTGCGTAGGTTTAGTGTCTTCTTCATCCTTATAGATCCAGGTAGAAATGTCCTCAACTATAGAAACTTTGCTTAACTCACCCCACTTGGGGAAGTTATTGGGGGGTTGGTGAATGATGACTTTCGGATCCTTTTGTAGAGGATATAGTTTTCCATAAGAATTTTTGGTGATGTAGTTAGTTTCCCAATACAAAAGGATCTCTCAATGTTGTACTCTCCACATCCTTGGTCATGGATCTAGATCTTACCTTCGGGAAGGGGAGTGGATGGAGTGGAAGATGTGGATAATGAGGTAGGATTGATGTAATGTGATGATGTAAATGGAGAGGATTCCTAATTGATAGGAACTCAATGTTCACATGTTCCCTCCAGACTGCTATAGTATTAAAATGGATTGAGATTGCTTGCTATTGTGATTTCAGTGCCATTATACGGGAATTTCAAGAATTAGTGATAGGTGGAAGGAACAACCTTCATGACATGGATCCATGGGTGTTTGAGGAGAAGGTTATATGGTAAGTCCAAATCCAGAACTTGGAACATAATGTCTTGAACAATCAGACCAACTCTTATGGGAAGTGTGATTACGCCCTTCAAAGAGTGCTCTAAATCATCAAAATCCTTTATGATAATCCTCTTAGATATATCTATACAAGCCTCAAAGAATCCAGTGTTGTAACCATTTTTAAAGTACAAATGTTTAGACCCACTCCACTATCTATCAAGACTTGTTTGATCTTATGTTTGTTGATGAATACTTCGAGGTGTAATGGATCATTATGATGGTGTTTTTACAAGGGGAGATCATTCTTGATAAATGTTATGTGATGTGTGGAATCTAAGTATCCCACCATGGCTTGGAATTAATTGACATTAAGGTCTATGGGGATTGAAGAATCCTATAAGGCTTTATAGAGAATGGATTTATGTAAAGGAGATATGTGAAGTAGCTCAAGGATAGATATATATGTAGGGTTTTTCCCTAGATGATCTAAAAGGTTATATTGAATCTTTAGTTGTGGATAAAAAGTGGTTGTTGGATGTTGTGGTGTGTTACTCATATGTGGTTGTCATTAATGTCAACACTATTAGCATTGTTGTATTAGAAGTTGTATATGTTGAGGATATTGAGAAAATTGTAATAAGAAGTGCTATAGGTTGTTAGTGGTGAAGTGAAATTATTTCTATCGTTGTGTTTAGTACGTTGTTGTTCAGAGGTTGTGGATTAAAGGGTGTCTTGTTGAGCATATCTAGTTTATCCATGTCAAGTTTCAGAGATCCACATGAAGATTTGATCAAGTTATGGAAATCTGTATTCTGACAGTTTTTCTGTTACTTCAGTTTGTGTTCCTAAATGAAGATCATGTGATTTCAGTAAGTTCAGTTTTTGTGGATGCCTCTTTGATGTTTCATGATGCTTGTGGATGTTTCTAGTTTTTTCTCTACCTGTGTTGCACATCTACATTGATCGTCGTGCTCGTGATCTGATATTTTCTCTTGTGTGTTCATGTTTTTCATGTTCTTGGCCGACAAGGTGTTGAAGCGTGTTGTGGATCCTCAAGGAGTAATTAATTGAAGTAGTTCATGTTTGAGGATGTTATTTTTGTTCTTCACTATGTTGTGGCCAACCTTGGATGATTCGCATGATTAATCTTTATTTGATCTGAGTTGACTATTTGTATTCATTTTATTATGTCTTTGGAGCAGACTTATAGCGATGTAATCTCTTGTTGCGGATATATATGAGCAATTATTTTATCATTTGGAAGTGTGAATAAGAGTGCAAGTGTGAAGTGTGCAAGTCCTATGTGCGAATATTGTTCAGATCTTTCGAAGGCAGAGTAGAGAGTGAAGAAGAGTGAAGAAGTGTTCATGTGCTTAACCGGAACTGTAACTAGGCATTAGCATATGTTATTTTCTTAGTTCAAATTCTGATGGATTTAATCAGAATCTTTATGCAAGACAGTGTATCTTCCTTTGGGTAGTAAGCCTATTTGTAATTGAGCAGTGAGCTCTAGGCAGTGTGCCTGAATGCATGTGCATTCCCCATTCATATTTATTTATACTTTTAATAGGGTATAATCTTGTGGAATTACCTCCACCGTGGTTTTTCCCCTAACAAGGTTTCCACGTAAAAAATCTTGGTTTTATGTGTGATTTTGATGTGTTGTTCATTTATGCTTTCAGAATTAATGATCAGATATGAGAATAAGGTTAGTTCAATAATTTTGAAATTCGGTGACAATTGATTTACTCCCCCCCTCTCAGTTGTCTACCCTTGTGTTGCCAACAATTGGTATCAGAGCAGGTTCCTTGGAAGAAGTTTTACGGTTTGAGGTGATCTAGGATGGTGACTTATAAGAAGGATAGTCCTAGATTTGATGGAACAAATTATTCTTTATGGAAGACTCAAATGGAGTGCCATCTGAGATGCATTGGTGAACCCTACTTGAACATTACAAAAAATATATATGGTCCTACTACTTCTACTGAGATCAGGGATGTTGAGTATAATATCAGGGCTAAGGGGGCATTTTTGAGTGCTTTGACTGATACTGAGATGAAAAATGTGATGGATCTAAAGATTGCTTATGAGATTTGGAAAAATTTGGAGACCTTGTATGAAGGTGATGCTAATGTGAAGATTGCTAAGCTATAAAGTCTAAAAGGAAAATATGAAAAGTTGAAAATGGGTGATGATGAAAATGTTAGTATTTTCATGCAAAGAGTGAATGAACTTGTGTGGTATAAGATGTGTTGGTGGATAGATAGACGAATCAAAGATTGTTGCTAAAGTGCTTAGATCCTTGCATGATTCTTACAAAGTCATGGCTAGTGCTATTGAAGAGCTCTAAACTGTGACAAATGTTACCAGAGATATGTTGATTAGTAAGCTTATTGCTTTTGAGTTGAGTGAATTTGGTGATTCCCTTCCTAAGGTTGAATCTGCATTCAAGGCCACTACTTCTAGAAGAGATAAATAGAGATATGATCTAGGCAAAAGTTCATTAGGAAATACATTCAAGTATGAGGATGAAATGAGACAACTTGATGAACAAGAAAGAGAGCTTGAAGAACTTGAAGCATTGATTATGAAAAGAGAAGCCAGAGGACAAGGTAAGTATAAGAGGAAGTTGCCTATTAAATGTTTCTCTTGCAATAAGATAGGTCATTTTGCATCAAGGTGTCCTGAGAGAGTTTCCAAGCCAAGATTTAACAAGCCTAAATTCCAAAAGAAGTGTTACTATACTGCTAATGAAGGTGTGACAGATGATGAATCTGACAAAGGAAATGCAAGTGAAGATGAATTTGTGTTTATTGCTATCAAGGAAAATAATCCTATGTCTATTGAATCTGCTAGTTGTATAAATGTGGAGAAAGCCCTAGCTGCTCGAGTTGAAGAGAAAGATGAATGGGTAATTGATAGTGGTTATTCTCATCATATGACAAGAGATATAAGTAAGTTTGTAAGATTGGAAAATTATGATGGTGGTGTTGTGAGATTTGGTGATAATACAGCTAGTGTGATCCATGGAAGAGGATGAATTTCTCTTGATGGTTAGCTGATGATGTCTTATATGTTGAAGGTTTGAAGCATAATCTTTTAAGTGTTGGATAGATGGTTGATAAGGGATACAATCTTCAGTTCATGGATGGTAAGTGCAAAATATTGGGAAATTCTAGAAATGTGATTACATCAGGTACAAAAATAAAAGGTAATATTTTCCACCTGAGTGCTGCTAGTAAAAGTTGTTTGATTGCTCAAATTGATGAAAGTTGGTTGTGGCATAGGAGAATGTGTCATGTTAACTTTGATAATATTGTCAAGATAAGTTCCACTAAGGCTGTGAGAGATCTTCCTAAGCTGATGAAACCTACTAATGCCATATGCAAAGAATTTCAGTTAGGAAAGCAAACAAGAATTTCATTTTGAAGTAAACAACAAAATTCAAATGGATTGTTGGATCTTGTGTGTACTGATTTGTGTGGTCCTACTAGAGCTAGAAGTTTACAAGGATACAGGTATTTCATGTTGCTTATTGATGACTATTCAAGGATGATGTGGGCTAATTTCTTAAGGGAGAAATTTGAAGCTCTAGAAAAGTTCAAGATCTTTAAGGCTATGGTTGAGACAGAGACAGGTCTGAAGGTTAAATGCCTAAGATCAGATAGAGGTGGTGAATTCACTTTTGGTGATTTTAATTCTTTTTGTGAAGAACATGGAATAAAGAGACAGTTATCTACACCATGGACCCCTCAACAAAATGGAGTTGTGGAAAGGAAGAACAGAACAGTTCTAGATGTTGCTAGAACCATGATGTTGGAAGGAAATGTACCTCATATCTACTGGAGAGAAGTTGTGAGTATCATTGTGTACACATTTAACCGGGTACAAATCAAAGGTGATACTAGTAAGACTCCTTTTGAGCTATGGACTGGTCAAAAGCCTACTAATAGATATTTCAAGATCTTTGGAAGCAAGTGTTATATCAAAAGAGATGAAGATATAGGAAAGTTTGATGCTAGGAGTGATGAAGGAATATTTCTAGGTTATGCTACTAAAAGCAAGGCCTACCAGTGTTACAATAAGAGATTGAAGAAAATGGTTGAAAGTGCAAATGTTAAGGTTGATGAAGACATAGTTGCACCATCCAGAACCTATGGATATGATTCTGATGATCAGAATGTTAGTACAAACAAAGGTCAAACTTCAATTCAAGGCCAAATCATTCTACTGAATCAAGAAGATCAAGAGGAAGGAGAAACTAGTGGAAGAACATAAGAGAGATCAGAAGAGCCTGAAGTTGAAGAAAATTCTAAGAAGACTCTAAGGTATGTGAGATTGAATCATTCAAAGAATCAAATCATAGGTGGTAAGAACAAAGGTGTCCAGACTAGGAGAAAGATTGTAGAAGAATATTGTTTGATTTCAAAGATTGAGCCTAACAATGTGAATGAAGCATGCAAATATGAACATTGGGTTGAAGAAATGAAAGAGGAACTACATCAAATTGAAAAGAATGATACATGGATTTTTGTTTCCAGACCTAAGGATAAAAATGTAATTGGAACTAAATGGGTCTATAGAAAAAAATTGAATGAACAAGGTGAAGTGGTTAGAAACAAAGAAAGAATGGTATGTAAGGGATATTCATAGATGGAAGGTATTAATTTTGAAGAAACCTTTTCCCGTGTTGCTATAATTGAAGCTGTGATATTGTTTCTTACTTATGTTGCTTACAGAGACTACAAAGTTTATCAAATGGATGTCAAGTCAGCTTTTCTAAATGGTGAATTGGAAGAAGAGGTGTTTGTTGAAAAACTGGATGGATTCCAGTTGACTGATCAGGGAGATATTGTTTGTCATTTGAAGAAAGCATTGTATGGACTCAAACAAGCCCCTAGAGCATGGTATGCTAGATTAGATAAGTACTTGGTGAAGCTTGGATTTAACAAAGGTACTGCTGATAGTAATTTGTATTTCAAGAATGATGATAAAGATTTGATTGTGGAAGTCTTTGTTGATGATATCATATTTGGAGGAGATGATAGCTTGTGCATGAAGTTTGTTGATGAGATGCAAAATGAGTTTGAGATGTCAATGATTGAAGAGATGAAATTCTTCTTGGGATTGCAAATTACTTAGTTAGATAAAGGGATCTTTATATCTCAGTCCAAGTATGTGAAATAATTGCTAAAGAAATTTGGTATGAAAGATTCAAAGCTAGTTGGTACACCCATGGTGACTAGATGCAAGTTGACAACTGATGATGATTCTCTGAAGGAAAATAAAATTAGATACAGATCAATGATTGGTGGATTGCTCTACTTGACTCAAACTAGGCCTAATATCATGAATGTTGTATGTATTGTTGCAAGATTTCAAGATTATCCTAAAGAATCTCATGTGACTACTGTGAAGAGGATTTTCAGATACTTGAAGGGGACAGTTGATTTTGGTTTATGGTATCCTAAATAAGATGATCTTACTTTGAGTGCCTTTACTGATGTTGATTGGGCAAGAGATGTGAATGACAAGAAAAGTACTAGTGGAGGAGCATTTTTCTTGGGAAAGAAGTTGATTTCATGGTTAAGAAAAAAGAAGAATGCTATTTATTTATCTACTACAGAGGCAAAATACATTGTTGTTGCTAATAATTATACTCAAGTACTGTGGATGAAGTAGATGTTGACGGATATCAAAGTTGTGTATGATGAGCCTATTGTTATATTCTGTGATAACTCAAGTGCTATTAACATTTCTAAGAATCCGGTGTTGCATTCCAAGACCAAGCATATATCTATCAAGTTTCACTTTTTGACAGAGAAAATAAGTGAAAAGGAAGTCAGATTGGAGTATGTACGTACTAAGGAGAAGATTGCAGACATATTTACCAAGTTGTTGCCTAAGGATACTTTTGAGTATCTCAAAGGGAAGTTAGGGGTGATTACCCCTCCTAATCAGAACTAAGGATGCATTGATTTGCATCAATCTGTGCATTTCATGATCATATTTTGATCTAGATTGATGTTGTGGTGGCTACTACTCTGGGGGAGTAGTTAGATGTTTAGATGTTTAGGTGCTCAGATATGTGGTTCATAGCTTGTATAGAAGATATCTTTGTCATTGATGTCAAAGGGGGAGAAGAATCATGTGAAAAATCTTTGTGGGGAGAAGAATTGAGGAGAGAAGAGTCAGAACCTAAGGGGGAGTAAGTCTAGTTGTGTTTATGCTATTTTTCACATCATTTGTTGTCATCAATGCCAAAGGGCGATATTTTTGGATGTTGTGGTGTGTTGATGATATGTGGTTGTCATTGATGTCAACACTATTAACATTGTTGCATTAGAAGTTGTATATGTCAAGGATATTGAGAAAATTGTAATAAGAAGTGCTACAGGTTGTTAGTGGTGAAGTGAAGTTCTTTCTGTTGATGTGCTCAATACGCTGTTGTTCAGAGGTTGTGGACTAAAGGGTTTCTTGTTGAGTATATCTAGTTTATCCACGTCAAGTTTTAGAGATCCACGTGAAGATTTGATCAAGTTATGGAGATCTATTTTCTGACAGTTTTTTTGTTACTTCAGTTTGTGTTCCTAAATGAAGATCATGTGATTTTAGTAAGTTCAGTTGTTGCAGATGCCTCTTTGATGTTTCATGATTCTTGTGGATGTTTCTAGTTCATGCTCTATCTGTGTTGCACGTCTGCATTGATCGTCGTGCTCATGATCCTAGATTTTCTCTTGCGTGTTCATGTTTTTCATGTTCTTGATCGACAAGGTGTTGAAGTGTGTTGTGGATATTTGAGGAGTAATTAATTGAAGTGGTTTGTGTTTGAGGATGTTATTTTCGATCTTCACTATGTTGTGGCCAACCTTGGATGATTCGCATGATTAATCTTTATTTGATTTGATCTTACTATTTGTATTCATTTTATTATTTCTTTGGAGTTGACTTATAGCAATGTAATCTCTTGTTGCAGATATATAAGAGCAATTATTTTATCATTTGGAAGTGTGAATAAGAGTGCAAGTGTGAATTGTGTGAGTCTTATGTGTGAATATTGTTTAGATCTTTCAAAGGTAGAGTAGAGAGTGAAGAAGAGTGAAGAAGTGTTCATGTGCTTAACCAGAACTGTAACCAAGCATTAGCAGATGCTATTTTCTCAGTTCAAAGTCTGATGGATTTAATCAGAATCTTTCTGTAAGATGGTGTTTCTTCCTTTGGGTAGTAAGCCTATTTTTAATTGAGTAGTGAGCTCTAGGAAGTGTGATTGAATGCATGTGCATTCCCCATTCATATTTCTTTATACTTTTAACAGGGTATAATCTTTTGGATTGAACTCCATTGTGGTTTTTCCCCTAACAGGGTTTCCACGTAAAAATCTTGGTGTTATGTGTGCTTCTGATGTGTTGTTCATTTATGCTTTTATAAGTAATGATCATATATGAAAATAAGGCTAATAAGTTGAATAAGTTTGAAATTCAGTGACAACTAATTCACCCCCCCTCTCAGTTGTCTGCCCTTTTTTTGCCAACAATGGCTCCTTATAGGGTCACTTTCACTATCTAGGTTGTAACAACACATTCTAGATTTTTCTTCTTGATGGTGATTATGGATACATTATTGGTAGATGGTTGGATATAGTTAATTGTGTACTCATACGCAACGTGGGTAAAATTGGATTGATCCTTTGCATTGGTTCCTTAATTGGAAGCTTTTCCTGACTCATGATTTTGTAGCCCCCCTTTGAAAATGGTATGATCTATGTTTGAGGGCCCTTGTGAATTATCTATAGATATGTCACCTTGGTCTATAAAATCCTAAATGATTTTTTTGAGTTTGAATCATGATGAGTTCTTATGTCCTTTTGTTATATGGTACTCACAAAAGTCATTGTCACTCCACTAGGCCAATTTGAAGGGTCTTGGTTGGTAGTGCCTGAATTCTAAAAGTTGGATGACATTTTATTGCAATAGTTTCTTCAAAATTGACTCAATGGATTCCACCAGGGGTGTGTACATTCATCTTTGAGGATTAGTCCTTTGAGGACCTCATCATTGTGGATTGTTTTCGACCATGTTTGTTGATTGTTCATGATTTTGTAGTTGAGGACCATTTTTCGATGTAGAGGATACCTTGAGACTAATGACAAGATGTCCTTTGTTTATCACTTTTGTGTCTACTATCTCATCATTCGTGACATTCTTATTTCTAGACCAAAATTTTCTTTTTTCACTAGAAGTTCTTGGGTTGTTTTGATTCTCTCTAAAAAAAATTGAATAAACCTTTTGCAACAAGTTCCTTCTCAATGGAAACACCTTTCTTGATGACTTCCTCAAATGTATTGCAACAGTGAATTTGGAGCTAGTAGATTATTTCTGAATTAGTATTTTCCATAAAAATGTGCACCAACTATTTTTTCAAGTATGACATAGGAATTTTCTAGCCATACTTCTCCATCTCTAGAGGAAACAGGTGAATGATTATCCTTCTTTTTGTTTCATTTGGCACAATTTCACTATGGTTATGATGGAACCCTCAAAAAAAATCTTGTTCCATTTTAAACCCTTACTACATTTAGATGCAGAGTTGTTATCTGAGGGTTTAGGGTTTTATTCGTTATAAGTGCTTACAATGTTCTATTTGGTCATTGACTCTCTATTACCCATTGCCAATAATTTTAAAACATCTTATGTCATTCACTACCATCTGGTAACCGGACCCCCTCAAGCTTAAGTTCGAGTCTTTTATTTTATAAAGACTAAGGGATCTTTTTGGCCTTTACATCCTTCGTATTTCATGATTTGAAAAGTCTTAAGCCTATTAATCTCGTGTCATCCTAGAGAGTCCCCTCTTTTAGAACTACTTAAGTGCATGTGCTTAAATTTTCCACTTAAGTCCTAATGGCCCTCATAACTTTATTGCTCATCGTTGATCTATTCACGGGTACACAACTTGAATTAGTGACGAGCGATGGAAAGGTGTTTTCTTTAACATCGCTCATCGCTAATGGCTTTTGATCCTTCGAATTTGTAATAGCAATGAGTGATGCTTCAGACCTTTTGATCTTATTGTTCATTGTAGATGGTCATAAAATGATAAACTTGGATCAGTGATGAGCGATACAGTGTAATTTCCTTTATATCGTGTGATCGTGGATATGCTTTAAATGTAAAACCCACATTAACGATATGCGATGAACACTATGAATGTTGTAAATTCTCTCATCGCTAATTTCTCACACAATGTATGAGGAGAATTAGCGATGAGTGACGGCCTTATGTTATATCACTCCTCTTGAATTCATTTCAGAACTTAAGCTTTGAATTAGCGATAAGCGATGGTGTCCTCTAAAAGGTTTTTTCTTTCATTAATTTGATGTGATCCTATGAGAAATGTCTTTTGTGTCATTTATTTTGTGTAGGTGTACATGTCTACATCTAATACCTCCACAATATCTCTTGCCACCAATAGGATCCTCGGGGAAAAGTTTGAATTAGCAATGCACGATGAAGGGACATTTGCAATAAGAGATGACTATTGATGGAACGGGAAACGTGGAAGGATCCTGAGTATTTTGCAAAAAGCAAAAAGGAAAGTAGCAAAAAATTGAGGAACCGTTGATGAAGTTTTAAAGCAGGATGATCCAGTGGACTAAAAATCATCACATAAATACCTTCATCGCTAATTACACCCTAAAACTTGGGGAAGATCAGCGATGAAGCGATGAAACGTATAACGAAAGTTTCTCTTTGAGATGAACCAATTTTGTGTACTCCATCGATATTAATGAAAGCACGGATTATGTTGGTAATCATGTTGATTGACAGATCGCAACACTTGAGCTAGCATCGCTATTTTCTATGAGAAAGTTGTTAAAAGCATAAAAAATGAGGCTCAGATCACCATGGATGAAGTTTTAAATGCTTTAAAATCAATGGATTAGATTCAAAAATGAGTTTTCAAGTTATCAGCTAGCTCGCGCGAAGAGCTATGGGATCATTAATTCTGCATGCTTCAAATTGCCTATTTAATATAGATGGTTTGTTATTCTTTTCCATCACATTTCAATCTACAATAAATTAGAGGCATGGGTTAATAAGGAAGTGTGTGAGTACTAAATGTTCCTAAGTAAGAGTCTTTTCCTAGTTGATTAGATCTGCCATGGCAATTCTGAAATCTAAGGAATTGAGTTTGCTTGAGTCTGAGAGAAATACTTCTAAGGATGAGATTGAAACACAAGGAGCTCTTGATACGCCAAAAGAAAAAATGGGACTCAGGAAATTCAAGGAGTATAGTAACAAGGAGAATTGCCATCCACGAAACCAGATAGTTTCAAAAGAATTAGTCAAACATAGGGAGAAGAGGATGGTGGAATATGAAAAGAAGGAAAGAAGAGAGAGTGAGCACTGTAAATCTTATTCGAAAGAATGTAATTCTCCATGTGAGGTTTCTAATAACCCTTCATATAGTGAGGGTGACACTGATCTAG
Source organism: Sequoia sempervirens (assembly GCA_007258455.2). NCBI lineage: Eukaryota > Viridiplantae > Streptophyta > Pinopsida > Cupressales > Cupressaceae > Sequoia > Sequoia sempervirens. The sequence continues at coordinate 13,437,083 of VDFB02000010.1, read as the reverse complement.
AGGGTGATTATTATCCCCTCTCCCTAGTACTATCAAGGAATTCTAACAAGGAGGCAATGACAGTTTCTCCAGTCCCACCATGAGCAAAACGTGGGCGAGTATCCTCTGATGTCGATGAATTAGAGTGATGACTGCGCCTATTTTTGTTTTTGATGAAACCATGCCCTTTCTATTAGGATTGTCCTATTCAGCACTCATGTGATTTCTTGTTTCTAGTGCTGAGGTGGAATGTTTTTGGGTTGGTATGTAGGAGAAGTGCCAGACTAGTTAGCCTTGGTGGCGTGTATGTTGTTTCCAAAAAATATACAAGTTTGTGCTGGAGCTGCTATTGGAGGATCTTCTTTGGTCAATAAGGATGAGAATTCAACATGGTTGCAACAAACTCTTCCTTTTGAGGAGCTGACATGTCTTCATTCAGGGAATATGGAATGTGATCTTTTACTCTTCCATTTTCCTTAGATGATTGCATGTAACAAACTAAGAATATCTCAAATTCTGGTGCAAATGAAATGAAATGTAAATGTAATTAAGCCTAATGCTTGTTGCTCCCTTGTTCTATAAAAGGGATTTTAGGGCTTATTACATTGTTCGGATTCTAAAGTCTCAATACATTTCTAGGTGAAAGCTAAGTTCATGAAAGGAACTTTGAATAGAATACTGGAAATAGATCAGTAGTTTGTCTTGGATGCAAAATCTTGTATGTAGGAATCTTAAAGAAGTTTTATAGAAATTACTGATATTGAAACAAATATTAGTATAGAAGCAGATAATCTCCTATGTATGTTCCTTACAAGTTATAAATAAGAAATACTAATGGTGTTATCATTTGTCTTCAAATATTTCATTTGAATGTATTACTTTGTTTTCAAATTTAATTCAAAGAGTTAATTAAAATGCTTGAATAGGGTTATAAACTTTGTAAGGAATGGCTTAGGATTCATAAGAATTAAATGTTTCAGGCACAATGAGCTTCCATAAATGCAAAGCAATATGAAAATATTTTGTTTCTTTCTAAATTGAGTAATTTATAAATTACTGATCCTTACATACTCGACTCTATTGCTCCAATTGATGAGACACTGTTCATTTTTGTCAGAAAATCTTGCATAAAATGAACAGATAGTGTTCCCAGCCCTAGACTTAAGATAAGACAATCTTCAATTAAAAATCTTTCCAAGGATAATATTAGTGGAATTATTCCCAATTCCTAGCAAATAGCTAGTCACTCACTTGAAAATCTGCCAAATATTCAGTGAGATGGATTTTATTTGCAATAAGTAGGAATCAATATGTGTATAAATGTATAACTAACTAAATATACTTCATGAAAACATAATTGGGATCACCCTCCTAGGTTCCATAGAGCCTGAAGTGAAGGAGTACGGATCATAAAATCCTATGCTCGTTGTGTTGGCCACTAACCTAGTAGTTCTTCATCATAGGAGTTGGCTACTTTTTAGAGAATTGCTTGGTTCTACTGGAAAAATCACCAACATAAATGGTGAATCCACTGGGGATACTTTGAATCTCTAGTTGCAGACTATCAAAGTTAGGAATTTGGTGAATCTGAACATCTGGTTTAGATAATGAGGAATTTTCAGACCTAGAATTTATGTTGAGTGAGATTAAAAGGATATATGTGTGACTCTGCTATGGCAGAAAACCCAGAAGGACATTCATCCTTAAAGGAGCTTATATTGATTGAAGTTCAATCCTCTATGAAAGAGGTGGTGAATCCATCAAAAGAACTTGATGATGTGAAGAAATTTTCAGATCTACAACTATTTCCATTTAGGAAAAATGAACTTGTAGCAGTTGTAACATATCCAGGTATTCTTCAGTCTTTGATTTTTAAGAAAGATAAATCTGTATATGAAAACCATATTTGTAAGACTTGAAAATTTGATTCCTTATTGAGTGATTGAGCACTAAGGAAGGGAATAGTAGTGATAGGCTTGCATACTTTTGTATTACTAGATTGTAGTATTTATTATGAAGTAATGTACGCAATATTTTTGAAGAAGCACATTCAGAAGATCTTAAGCAAGTAAAGATAAAATGTTCATTGTAAGGGCTTAAGATCATGTTGTAAAAGATGTTTGAGTTTCTTGGTGTAATTGCATAGTGTAAGAAGGCTTATAGAGCTGTAAGAAAATGTATCATCAACCTATGCATCCCTGTGTGGACCCAAATGTAACAATGCATAGTGCTCAGCCCTTGTCATGTAATAAAAGAAGTTTCAGCATTAAAAGGTGCATGGCCATAAATTTTGATGACATTTGTGGTTACCCAAATGTTATTCTACCTGATATCATAAATGAGCTACCAAAGTTTAGTAGTATGAAGTGTGAATCAACAAGTAAGCATTTGCAATAATTCAACAATTTAATGGATGACTTTGAGGTAGATCATGAGGATGTAATCATGAGGTTGTTTGTTCAGTCTCTAAAAGGAGATTCAAGAGATTGGTTCTCTGATTTACCCACATGGTTTGTCTATTCTTGGAGTGAGTTCAAAGTAGTGTTCATGGAACAATTTGGTGAAAGAATTAATACTAGTTCTCTGCTCAATAAATTTATGAACATTGAGAAGAGGACGAGCTAGTCCCAGCTTTTAACCGAAGATTTACTAAAACATTGAAGGATGTTCCTGAGATTATGGGACTAAGTGATGCAATGTGTTTGGTTGTTTATTTGGGAGCTTTTGATAATAAGATGAGCTATCTGTTGAGAGATAATGATCCTAAAACCTTGCATCAAGCATATGGGATGGCCATGAATATTGAAAACAACCTAAATTATGGAATGCATAAGGGTCATTTGAATACAAGTGTTTGCTGCCATAAGACACCAAGTATTGATAAAAAGGTGTAGGTTAGAAGTTAAAAATGAATATCAGAACACTTACACCCATATTGTTTCAGCTTACACAACATTCTATAATGTTGATCACATGGACCCCCAAACACATCATCAAGAAACTATCACGTCTTTAGATTGCAATGATAATAATTTTGCTACTCTATATGAGTCAAGTAGTGAGATATCACGTGAAGAAGAAGAGAGCAGAGCAAAGGTTGAAGATGTATACTTCAATGAAGCAAATCAATGGTATGGTTTTAGTTCTGTTGAAAAATCCACTACCTATGTTCCTATGGATGATATAAGACTGAGCATTCAGTCTGATAATTCTAAACATAGTTGCAATATTTATGAGTCCTCTTGTTGTAGTAATGATGATGGTGTTATGGAAAATTCTCTGTTGATTGTGATTATCCTCATGGAGTAAAGATGGAATCATTTGTTGCACATGAGAAATGTGTTGATAATAATGGGAATGCATGTTTGTTTGAGAAGGAACAACTTTCTTCTTGTGAAGAAATTTTAGATGTATCTGAGGATGAAAATGTGTCTAGTTGCTTTTCTAGTGATTATAGTAAATTTAAGTACAATAATGACTTGAAGGATTTGGACCTTCATGATGAGGAGGTTCTTATGTCAAAAATGAATGTAAGGGAGAACCCCTTATTTGATGAGTTTCCCTTTTCATTAGAAATGAAAAATGATGATTGTTGACAACGGTTTTACTCGTAGTAAACAGATCGAATAAAATCTCCATAGACAAGACTGTGAAGAGCCTATCCTTCTTGAAAGACATGGAACAAAGACAACCTAAGGGAAAATTCTACATTCACAAAAAAAAGATTGACTTTCGTTCAATCCCAAGTCTTCGATAACTAGGTCATGGTAGCACTAGGGTCGCTCTCGGGTAATGATGTGATAATTGTTGTTAATCTTAAAGGGACTATGGTCATTTCTAGCTTTCCTAAGAATTACAAATATTTCACATAAAACTTCATTTCATCATCAAATAATATCATAAAATTGAAAAATTCAACATGATATTTCATGAACATCACAAATTCTTTGCTATTACTTAATAGATTTAGCACTAAGCATTCAACAATTTTATGGAAAATAAAAGATTTTCAACAAAATTATTTCCATTCACTTATATTTTTTGGAACATTTTCAAAAATATTGAACATTTATTCTAAAACAAAATATAAAAATACTAAAAAAAAAAAATTCTCTCGATTATTCTCCATGGATGCCCCAAAAAATTAATCGAAATAGAGCAAACCGCTTTATATTTCACCAGATTGCTTCACAGCTACGTATAAAATGGTGCAAGCTTTTAAAAAGAGAGGGTTTCGTTTATGGACACGGAGTAGGTTTTGTATGCACCCTTAAACGACACAATATACAATCTTGTTCGGGCGAACTTACAAAACCAGCTACAAAAGATACTTAGATAAGTAGCTATCCATAAAGCTATGATATCCATTAATGTCTACATGCATACAAAGTCTTACACTGGAATGGTTCAGAAAACAGGAAAAAAGAACAAAACTTAAAAGAAGTTTTTGCTCCCCTGACATCCACAAATTTCGAACATAAAATAAAAAAGTGGGAGGAGATGGCCTTTTATAGAAACAAGGCACCTAGAAGTTCAACTTAAAATTTTATCCAGAGAATCAGAAACAACAAATTAAAAAGTGTCACATGGCATGTGCCATCTGTCATCAAGAACATTCTAGAATAAGTCAAAGCTTTGACTTTGTCCATAGCAACACATTTCTTCATACTTCAGCACGAACACTTTATCTCCATCAAGGCTACCAGCTTCTTTTCAAAATACTAGAATGAGAAACACCTACCGGAACTAGGATCAACCTGTAGATTAAAAAAAATAAAAACAACAAACAAACTCCATTATATTTCTGGTATCTGGTATCTAGTTCTTTCTATGTTCGCTTATGACTCAGGTTTCAGAATCCTTCCTTCTTTCTTTAATTGGTACTCTCAAAAAGCCTTTAATACTTGATGTATGCGCTCTTTTTAAATTCTTCGTATTGCTCTCCAAGTGAGCTTGAGCCTGGTATATTCTTTAGTTACTTGAAGTATGATGTCATTTTCATGTGCTTTGCTTGTTTCATATTTGACTATAACATTTATGCACTGTATTATTTCATTAATAACCTCTCGTGTTAGAAATTGAACATAATCTTTATTTATCATTTCTATCCATTCCTTGAAAGCTTTGGCTTCCTTTCCCTCCTGTCCTAATGTTTGAGGATCAAAGCCTTGACATGTCAATATTTCAATAAATTCTCGATTCTCACTAATCAATCTTCTACACTCAACAGTGACTCTTTCAAATCCCTCAATAAATTGTATTATCATGTCACCTTCCCATTTCAGTTGTTTCTTCCATTTTCCTAGAAATGAGACTTCATGTCCTAATATTAAATTATTTTGTATTAACTCTTGGATGTCTAATTGTATGAGAATTTCAATATTTTGCCTTTCATCTATGACCTGTTCTTGGAAAAAATTACATTCATCTTCAAATCTTTTCAATTTCTCTAAATGATGATATGCTTCCTTGTACTTTCTTATTGCATCTGTAATAAATTCATCTCCTTGCTTTACCCAGTATTCAATCCATTCTTCAAATATATTCTTCTTATGATGAACTACAACAATGGCATCCACTTGATCTTGTGACATCAATACCAGATGTTGGGGCAGTTCAGCTTGTTCTCGACCAGATAAAGTAAATGACTTGATAAAATTTTCCAAGGTAGCAACCCGTTCCTTCAATTCACTTTTCTTTTGTTTATATTTTTGTACTTTGGAAACAATAGCATTTAAATTTACTTTTATTTCATTTAATTCTTGTTGCCAAGATGAATGTCCAAGATTAACACTTGTAATCTTATACTCCTTAGGTTTTATCTCATGTCTATCTTTATCAATTATTGGAGTGGCTATCTGAATAGTTCTATCTCCATCTGCATTCCTCTGTATGACATGATTTGTCTTTGCTATGTGCCTAGGTTTAGGAGTACTTACTTCTTGTATAAAATTATTGAGATTCAGAGGTAATATTCCCACTTCCATTGGAGAAGCTAATTCCCTGATTAACCAATCAGGTGTATCATCATCTTGTTGTACCTTTGTAACCTTTTCTTGTCTCTATTTATTGCTTAATTCAGGAACTTCCTCTCTTTGACTTGCCATATTTTCTGAAATGGGGATTTCTTTAGCAATATCTGGTATAGATTCGGAATTAACAGGGTCTGACATTGCCTCCTCTATTTGGAGACTTATATTTTCCTGTCTATCTAGATTTTATGATTCATCTCTCTGAACAGTATCTTCTTCATTTACCACTACACCAGGATTCTCTTCATTTTCAGTTCCATCTCCTACAAATTGTGTAGCTTCTTCTTTTGGAATTTCAGTTTTAGCATGGCCTTTATCTAATTCTTCAAAGACCTACGAATATTCATTAACATTTTGCACATTCCCAAAAGAAGGTTGGGAATCAAGAGTATCTTCAACAACTCTTTCATCAATAGGATTTTTCTCTACATTTTCCCCTGTTTCCATTTCAAGTACACTAGGGTTTCCTGCCTCTGAGGTGAGCGTTCCTTGAATAAATTCTTCTTCTTCAATATTTATGGGGTTAGAGCTCGTATCTTGAATTTCTTCTACCACTAGGTGTACCATGGGCTTGTCTTTAGACTTCTTTTCTTGCACTTTCTCCCACATAGCACCCCATTTATCTACTTGTTCCTTAATTTTGGCTTCATCTTCTTCAAAAATTTCCTCTAAAGCTACAAGAGTCCCGCCCAGTGCTTGCTTCATACTAGCCATATTAATAGAAGGGGGGGAGGTGAATAATGTTGCAGCTCTTTGAGATGCAGACCTAGTTTGTGTACCAAAATTCCCTGTTACTCTTGTTCCTTCATCAATAGTTACTCTTGTTCTAGGTCTAGCTATAGAGGAAGATGCACCTTTAGGTCTTGCTTTTGATTTATCTTTACCTATCTCTGCATTTTTCTGTTTATCTAATAATTTTATGGGAACTTCCTGTCTTATTCCTTCAGGGGTTCTTTCTTCAATTCTAACACCTGGAGTAACCTTACTAGTCTTTCTTTTATTCTTGGTAGGCTCTCCACTTTCAAAAGCAATTTCATCTCTTTGTTTCCTTCTTTTATCTTTTGAGAAGATGGGTTCAATTCCTCTTTCTCTCAAAATTTTGCAAAAATCATTAATCTAGTGTTGAGTATACCTTAGGACTGGCCTAGTAAAGTCATCAATTGATGTCATTTCTTCATCATCAACACCTGGGTCTGGAATGGGTTCATCATATACCCTATCATCATTACACAACTGGTTCAACACCTGACCATCATCCTCTTCCAATTGGTCTGGGATGTCATAGAGCTTGAGCATTCGAGCAAATCCTAAAGGCATTCTTTCATACTTTCTTCTTCTTACCATGTTCTCATCTTCACAATTAATCCAATAATTTTCTAAATGAGGCACATGAGCACAAAAACCAGCTATATTTTTAGCAATATTTCCTTCAATATCATAGTACACTCTCTGGAGTGGAAATTCTTCAAAATGGTAGGTCCTTAGTTCTTCTTCACACAAATCAGTTACTCTAAGTGCACTGCACTTGTAATTTCCTATTGTGATGGGAAATTTAAAAGAGGCCTTTTTGTGAGCATGGCTATAAAGAGCTTGAGATGGTTTTAACTGTCTCACTAATTCCAACAAAATAATTTTATATGTAGGATACATGGGCAGCATGAATGGGTGTCCATCAAATCCCTCCACTCTAATGTAGGAGTAAGTTGGGAATTATATGTATCAGCCTCCCATAGGCCGAATGGCACTTTGTGCTTCCAAAGATAGTCTCTTAGATTTATCACCTTCCATTGTCCTCACCAGTTTCATGGAGAACAAATCATTAAATTCTCTGTAATCATATTTATACCTGTGAACAGTGATTTGGGGTAAATGTGCATATATCAAACTATTGCCAACTTACATACCTAGAGTGCCAATATGTTTTACTCCTTGTTTGTTGGCTCTCATAGCACAGGAGTAAATAACATATGATGACATGTATAAGCATCTGGTTTTGGGGAATGTAGTAATCTGTTTGTGTAGTCTGTCACTTATCAATTTTCCCCAGTGCAACTCCACAAGACCTTCTATCATGTAGGATATTATCACGAACATCCAAGGTTTGAGTTTGCTTGCATCTCTCAAACTAGCTACTCTGCTCAGCAAAGTTATAATGTCTTGCATTTCTTGTTTAAACATAGACCTATAAATTACCTTGGTTTGTAGTGTGATTGGCTGTTGGCACCATTGGGTACTCATAATTTCTCTATTATGCTCCTCAGTGCTTTGATATTTCTTGGCCTTGGCTTTCAGGTCGACATTGAACATCTGTGTGTAGGAGAGGAGACCAAATGTATACATGATTCCTTTTTTAGACAAGTTTGCTTAAATTCTTCCCTCTTTCTCAACAATCCTTTTGGTTGGGTTGTAATAGTTTATGCATTGCATAACTAATTCAAGAGCTTCCATTGTTGGTAGAAACCCTCTTGTAGGAAGTAACCAATTTGATAAGACATTTTTGGTACATTAGGTAGCATTTTCTTGCAACAACCGTGAACGGATTTCAATGTTGGAAGACCATCCCATGTGGGTATCTGTAACCACTTCATTAATGGGCATTGCTTGTGAATTTCAATTCTTGAATTCATCTTCTGCTCTTGCGTCAAAAGTGCTCATTTTGGATATAATGTGCTTTGCAATTTTCAAAACATTTGTCTTGTGTGTGAGTTAGGGTTAAATTTAACCAAAACTTACATTTCATAAAATTTTCAATTCATTTTTTGATTAAATTTAACAACTCAGAGAAGAATTAACATTTCAATTTCAGAATGGGAAAATACCATTATCGAAATTTTCTAGCTTGAGAAACTCTTATCAAATTATCGATTATTCAGAACATACCTGGTTCTAGTTAAATATGGTGATTCTTCAGGATGCAACTTCAAAACCCTTGGTAGCTGCGACTTAGTTTCTCAAAATTTTACCTCTCTTGGCGCACCAATGTCACTTTGTGAATTCAATGTCTTTAGCAAATTTGCAATATGACGTAAAGTGGAGTGTTGTAAAAGAAATTGCATGTTTGAGGTGGTTCCAAGTACATAGGTAGTTCGCTACCTTCATTAATTACCTGTTATTTCGCATTAATTCCTAGAATAAAGGTGTAATCATTACGGATTATGGTTCAAATCACGAACACCTAGATTTCTGTGTTGGCTCGCTATTTGAGAAGAAAGACGGCACAATTATTATACGTGGCACTTATATGTCGAGCTAATTCTTTGCAAGGTATATGTCATTAAAGATATGTGATTGATTAATGATCACCCAGGTTGAGGCTTTTGGTACTGCTTTCGAAAGGATCAAACAACACCAGGATTCAGGAAATACTTTCTGGGGAAAGAGAAAATCGGAACAAGAGAAAGACCAGAAACCGAAACTAAAAAATAAACTCAATTTCAAAGCAGACTTTTCGGTTTCTGACTTTTACATCAAAGAAAAAATAAAGCACCAAACTCTGGTAAAAGAGGAGATTACCGAGATTAGAAAATTTGATCAATAAGATACTAGGCAAAGCTAGAATCTTTTGAAGATACAAACTCTTTTGGCTCAACGCAGGATTCTAGGATTCCAATTTCTTATAACAGACTAAACATTAAGAACATAATGAAACACCAAAATTGGGAAAACAAAAAGGTTATAATACAAAGAGGCCAAGTGAAAATGAAAGAGAAAGACTAGCAACCGGTTGAGCATCAAAACAATGTTGAAGCGAGCAAAAGAAACAAAACAAAAAGGGGAAAGAAAAGAAAAAGCAGGGTCCACATTTTTCCAAGGGAAAAAATGGGGTGTGTTGTGAGACCACACAACAATGATCCTTATTGGTGCAGAGATAATCCACTCTTTGTTGAAGACTCTGATGATGCATCTGGAACAAAGTTTGAATATGGCCTTAAGAAAACAAAGCAATATGTTGATAGGCTCTCTAAGGGAATTTCCTATGATTATTTTACATTTGATATAGATGTTACTAATGAGGTTGAGTACCATGATGCTAGCTACTTGGAGGAGTATGAACATTTTTCAGTTTCCAATTCAGCTAGGGGGAATTTTGAGAAAGCATGAAAATGAAATAACACATATGTGTCATGTGATAATGAAATGATTTAGTTTATGCCTGATTATACAATACATAATGATAGGGATTACAATGGCAATGTTATGCTCAGAAAGGTTGTGAGAGATGTTAATAACAATGATTGTAATCAGGTAGAATCTCACTTGTTCAAAAGAGGCCTAACATTTGTTTTGACAGGAATGAAATCACTCTTATTTCAGTGGTACAACAAGGACAAATGTGGATGGAAGGACATCAATTCTTTTAAGAGGTTGGTTTTTGACAGAGGCAGGACCTTACTCAAGCTTTTTGTGGCCTAGTGCCACCAATCAGGAAAATAAAGCCTAGTTAGACTGAAGGGTACATACTACAATTTGCATCTTTGAGGAAATTTTCATGTTGGTTGGGTGGAGATTGGATCTCCATTTTCAGGTCTTTTTGCCCTGTGTAAATCTTGTACATATGTGTTTCTTTTTGTTCTTGTGCCTGGTCTGCTTCACCTGAAATTCTGGAATCTCACCATGCCTATAGGAGGCATGTGTCCCTAATCGAAGCCACTGATGGAACTCTCAAAAAATTTCTTGTTTCATTTTAAACCCTTACTACATTTGGATGTAGGGTTGTTATCTAAGGGTTTAGGGTTTTATTTGTTATAAGTGCTTACAATGTTCTATTTGGTCATTGACTCTCTATTACCCATTTCTAGTCATTTTAAAACATCTTATGTCATTCACTGCCATCTGGTAACTGGTCCCTTAGGCCTAAGTTTGGGTCTTTTATTTTATAAAGACTAAGTAAGGGATCTTTTTGGCCTTTACATCCTTCGTATTTCATGATTTGAAAAGTCTTAAGCCTATTATTCTTGTGGCATCCTAGAGATTCCCCTCTTTTAGAACAACTTAAGTGCATGTGCGTAAAGTTTCCACTTAAGTCCTGATGGCCCTCATAACTTTATCACTCATTGTTGATTTATTCATGGGTACACACCTTGAATAAGCGACGAGCGATGGAAAGGTGTTTTCTTTAACATTGCTCATCACTAATGGCTTTTGAGCCTTTGAATTTGTAATAGTGATAAGCAATGCTTTAGACCTTTTGATCTTATCGCTCATCGCAGATGGTCATAAAATGATAAACTTGGATCAACGATGAGTGATACGGTGTAATTTCCTTTATATCGCGTGATCGTGGATATGCTTTAAATGTAAAACCCACATTAGCAATATGCGATTGACACTATGAATGTTGTAAATTCTCTCATCACTAATTGCTTACACAATGTATGAGGAGAATTAGCGATGAGCGACGGCCTTATGTTATATCACTCCTCACGAATTCATTTCAGAACTTAAGCTTTGAATTAGTGATAAACGATGGTGTCCTCTAAAAGGTTTTTTCTTTCGCTAATTTGATGTGATCCTATGAACAATGTCTTTTGTGCCATTTATTTTGTGCAGGTGTACGTGTCTACATATGATACCTCCAAAATATCTCTTGTCGCCAATAGAAGCCTCGGGGAAATGTTTGAATTAGTGATGCGCGATGAAGGGACATCTGCGATAAGAGATGACTATTGATGGAATCAGCAGTGTGACAGAATCTTGAGGATTTTGCGTAAAGCAAAAAGGAAAGCAGAAAAAAGACTAAGGAACCGTTGATGAAGTTTTAAAGCAGGATGATCCAGTGGACTAAAAATCATCGCATAAATACCTTCATCGCTAATTGCACCCTAAAACTTGCGAAAGATATCCGTGCATGATACTATATGTTGCACTATACTAGACTCACGACCAAAGGCCCTTAAGCTTCTAAAACAATGGTATCTAGTGGGGAACTTTTGTGAATAGAGAGCCTCTCTATAATAGCCTAAGATTGGAGGGGTCTCCTCTACTCTCATCACCAGCCAGTCTTGGCAAATCGAGGATCCTGCAGCTTAGCTTCAAATGGCGTTGGCCACTCCTTGGGGTACAACTTTCGTTCCCCCCCTTTGATATAGCCTGCTAGGAAATACGCTTGAGGTTGAATCTTGGGGTGATGAAATCCATAGGCATGCATCTTACTAAAAATTAAAAAAGAAGCTACTATGTATTTCTCTTGCATCCAGGATCACACAAGTGCACAAGGGGAGAGGATACATATACAACAACTTGGGTAGACACGACTATGCAAGTGCATCAAACATGGTAGACAATTATTATTTTTAAGAACCAATTCCAAATGTTCCCAATTTAAAAATCATAAAAACACAAGTTTATAGAATAATATTCGACAATCAAACCTGGAAGAAATTAAATTAGTAGTCTTGATTCAAAGTCTTCTCCCAAACGATTGCCACACAACTAAAAATCAAAATTCAGTAACCAGAAACCGCTACTCTACTAGAATCAACTTTTTGAAATCAAAAATCCAAAACTTATACCTTCTTTTTGGATTGATAGTCAAATGTGGTGCAAGATTGATCAGTTGCAATGTAGAATGCCACAATTTTGGTGCACAAATGTAGTGCACAACAAAAAAATTAAAGTGCTACTTTGGACAATTACAGTGCACAAATCAGGACCCTGTAAACATAAAAATTGTTAGAATACACAAAATCCAACAACCTAGATAATATAATCTCATTGTTAGGATGTCAAAAAAATAATTATCAACCCAATGTAATAATCAAAATAAAATTGTTAGCAAACTTAAAAATTTCAAAAACTACAATCAGATGTGATGCTCAATATGATGAACGTGGTGCAGAGATCCTCACATGTGTCACATTATAGATGTAGTACCAATGCAAAAATGTGGTTCCAGATCGAGCAGATGTGGTTCTATGTAGAATGATTGCAACACTTGGCAGAATAATTGTGGTGCTCGATAGAATAGATGCAGTGGACTTCCTAAAACACAAAAATTCTCAAAATTTGCACAGAAATTAATTAGTTCACGTCAGGTTCACGAATTTGTTGATAGGGAAATCAAGAGAAAGGCAAGAACCATCGACAACAACCATAAAAATGTCTAATTCAATGCCTAAAGAGACCCTAATCTACAATGAAGCATAAGATGACATAAAAACTCAAATGATAAATCATATATACCTCAACTCCTATGTCAAAGTTGGCTCTCCTTCATTGCTCTTCTTGATTTTACTTGTTTTCTCTTAGATATCAAGTGTGCACAATCTTCAATAAGCTCAATGTAGATGTATGATAGAAAATCCTCAAAGAATGTGGTTGGATTAAAATGAGGTTGATAGCTTGATTTTATAGAAGTTCATATCAGATGAATGGTGAGGATTAAGAGGTGCAATGATGAGATCAATGGTGGAGGATTGTTGAGATGAGGAGGTGGATTAGTTAACTCATTGCATGAGGAGTCAAGTGAGCTAATTATGAAGTTAATTGATTCCATGAAAGAAGAACTAGAAGAAAGTGTTAGATAAAGGGCAGGTTAGGTTTTGCATGAGGGTTTAATAATTAATTAAAATAACTAATTATTATTGCATGTGCAAAGAGGGCTAAATAAATAAAATAAATAACTTTATTTATTTAGAGGGTGGATAAATATAGATAAATTAAATAGTTAAAATAATTCTTTAATTTAGGAAGTGGAGGATGAATAATTAAATAATTAAAAACAATTATTTAATTATCAGTTAAATAAATAATAATTTATTTAATTAAATTAGAAGAATAAAGTAATTAGTGACGTAAAAAAAATTTATACATAAATTTGATTATATTGAAAAATATTTTTACATCCAACCAGTTTTGTGGTGATGATACAGTTAGAAGCCCATACATCAAGCTAACAAAGCCTACAACCCCATACCCCAACATACAGTTCAAAATAGGGGAGGCTATCCACCCCGACATTCAACAAACCCAAGCAATAGGTTGTTTTGTGAAACACTGCCTAGTCATGGTGTCGCCACCAAAAAGAAGTAGCAAAACTAGCTGGCCAAATTTGCCACCAAGCAACCTCCTTCGCAGTCCTCAAACTGTAACACCCAGTTGAGCGATGCACGTCCACTAAATGAGTCATGTTCACAGATCCAACACCATACCCAACACCAACGTCGAACAACCACAAAATCAAAGATGATCAAAACCCAAAATCGAGTGCATCACTCACCCAACTCCACCCCCTCAACTAGCAGATACTCACAAAAATGCCACCTCCAATCCACTCCACCTATAGGTTCCAGATAAAGATGGTGTTTTAGGAAAATGAGTCCACACCGCGCATGGGTCATGTGCTCCTGCAAAGCTTCACCTTTGAGATCCAGAAGAAAGGGGTACCTTTGGACAACCAGCCCAGGAATCAGAGCCCGTGTATATCCCTAGGATGTGGCAACCCAACCCCCAGCTCTATGATGATTATCACATCTTCCACACCCTCCAATAGATTTCCCATCACCAATTTGTGTACCATCAGGAGTGTTACCGCTTTAGGAACCTCCAAGTCCAAGAGCGCAACCAAAAAATGAGCGGTGATGTCTACATTTGTTTGATAACGCTCAGATGAGGCCATGTATTCTTCCCCCAGAAGTAGTTGCATCACCTCCAGAACCAAGGGGTCCTAATCTTTAAACACCGGATTCAACCTCCCATAACAGATTTTGCTGAAAAAATCCCAAATCTTGCGAGAAGCCTTAAGACACACCAGTGTCTCCATTATCACAAATAACCAAACATACAAGGTAGCCAAGGTTATAAAGACTCACATCACCCACAAAACATGTGGAGATGCAGTCATCTCTCTCCACCATATCTTCATTCCATTAATTCGCCAGCATATACCATCCTATCTTTGATTCTTCGCACACCACCCAGGGACAATGTTGTCATCATCAATAGACGATGTGACATCCCAAGTAGTCTTGGGTGATGTCCATTGATTACACCTCCCATAACTAGCATCGACATTAAATTTCTCCCCGTCGCCGAGCACCTCGTTTGTGCCAGCTAGGCAGTATACTGTCCCAAACCTACCACCCGGACAGTACCAACTCCGAGGCCTCCCACCTAGTAGCCGCGAGGTAATTATTGACATAATTAAATAAATATATATTTTTTAATTAATCAAAGAAGAATAAAGATAAAGTGAATTAATTAAATAATTAAAAATTAATTAATTTATGTGGAAAAGACGCAAGTTAGTGTAAAAATATTATTCGTAGGCATAAAGACTTTTTTAAGTGTCTACAATATGAATATAGTTTCTTTGCAATGATCTAGGAGAGAGAGATAATTGATAAATGATAGGTTTCTTTTATAGATTGAGTGATATTGATCAACAGTTAAGATCTAATGAGAGATTGAGTAGATTAATGGCTTAGAATTGATAAGAGGAGTTGATGGATAGTTAACTTACTGTATTATTTTAGTGAATTGAGTGCATGGATTAGTTAAGTAGATTTGATTGATAAAAAAAGTGTGAGTGACTATAAGTTAGGTTAAATAGATTGGATAGAAGACTTATTTGATTGATAAGTGATTTAAAAGTGAGTGGGAGTTGACTGGTGAGATGGAAATGCACGATTAATTAATAAATATTTAAATTAATTAGTTATTAATTACATGTGCAAAGGGGAAATAAATAAAAAATAATTTTATTTAGTTTAGAAGAGGATAGTATTGAGGGGAATAATTGGATAAATTAAATAATTAGAACAATTATTTAATTTGAGAAGTGGGAAATTGGAAATGAATTGATTAAATAATAATGAATTATTTAATTAATCTAAGAAAGAGGAACAATTATTATATCAATTAAATAATGTTAATTATTTAATCAATATAGGGGAAAAGTGATGAAATAAATGATTTAATTAAATATTGAAATTATTTAATTAAATGTAGAAGATAGATTGATGATACCTAATGATGGAAAGCGATGATGTTCAGAAGAAATATGTTAGTCAAATTTAGGTGTCTACAAAAAGAATTTATACAAGCTTACATAATAACCATAATATGAAGATTAAAGATATACCACAAGATTACACAAGGAATACCTTGGGAAAACCCTTAAAAGGGAAAAACCTAGCCTCCAAAAGCATTCACTCTCAATATATTATTTATAAATAAAAATATTACAATACACTTACAAAACCTCCATGAATACTTATAAAAATTAAGTTCCTCCATGTGTCCAAGAATGTAACCACACAACCCATGACATGCTTCACATATGCACTCAACAAGAGAGTTGAATACAAATGACAACACACTCAAACCAACTAGCCAACCTCAACCACTAAATTTGTGACTTATTTTATAGATTCAAAATTACACAAATACAACCAAATGGTAGGTAAAACCATGGGCCTCAAAACCATGCGTACACAAAACCATTGACCCCAACATTTACTTTTTGGTACTAAGTTTTCTTGATATTAAATATTTTTTCCATGTGCAATCCTACATTAAATATCTAACGAATATTAAAAATAATTTTACAAGTAGAACCAAATAAATTATAATGTGGCTAGACACATCTTCTAAGAATGTACCAAAAAAGTTTATTTTATATAAGTAAAATAATTATTTATTGTGCAAGGTGTACAAAACCCTTTTCCTAACAAGGCCTTGACTTCTAACCAATTATGTTTTCTTTACCTCCATGTCATACTCTTGGATTTTGTTAAATTCATTTGTACTTTCTACCCAATTCCTCCTATTGTTGAAGATATCTCCAATCGTTGTATGTGGCCTAAAGGTTGTGATATTGGCTCCTATGAGATACATCCTAATTTTTTTACTTCCTTAATAAGAGAATAAGAAAGATTTTCCATTATAAAATAATTCAATTCAATGTATCTTAATGATTTTCTAAAGAATTATATTGGTTGTTCAAATTATTCTTTGTTCTTAAATAATAAAACAACAATAATAGTGTAGAACAAGGCAAAGGAAAATAATTGAAAAGGTTTTAAATAATCTAGGCTTTCCATCCTTGTGCCCTTTTGAGTGCATCTTTGATTTCCATAAAGGAATATATTGAATCCTTGTCCTATCTTGATTATTGTCCCCTATTTAATACCTTTGAAATGGCCTTAGTCTTCTCAACAAAGGCAGGAACAAATCTCCTAACAAGATTTATCTACTCAAAGAAAAATTAGAGTTCCTTAACTATTTGGGGACGTGAGATGAGATCAACTTATTTGAAATATTTGTAATTAATCCATAGCCCTTTTTTAGAAACAATATGCCTAGGAAGTTAACATTATTCCATGCTAAAAATACATTTCTTGAAATTCAATGAAATCCCATACTATAAAGATCTCTGGAAGATTAAATCCAAATGGTTGCAATGATAATTTCAATTCATGGAGTAGGAAGTCAAGTCATCTTGGTAGAAAACCATGATTTAATTTATGAGGCCAAAAAAGGTGATATCCATGGCTTGTTTGAATGTTTCTCCACCATTCTTAAGCCTAAATGAAATTTGAGCATAAAAAATGTTCCCCATGGTATACTAAAGCCGATTTTGTGTTGCTCATACAACTTAACCATGACTTAATAATAAACTGAGAAGCCATGCATCATAGACATCCACTCATATCTTATTACCTATTTGTGTGAGGGGGAAAAAGGACATTAGATTTGAATTCAAGACGAACAAGAATGCAATTTGACAAAGGAATCTAATCTACAGTCAAATGCACAAATCTAAAATCTAAAACTCCTACACATACGAGATTAAGCTATACTATTGCAAACATAATAAGAAACCTATTGATTACCAAATGAAATGAAAGCAAAAGACGGTTTCACCATCCCGTAGCGGAGTGTATTCACTTGATGTTGGATTTCTCTTATCACAACAAAGCCTCCAAATTTCATGTGCAAAGTGTGGATGAATGCTTGGTTGATCGAAGGAAGGAATGAAGCTCTATCAAGGATGATCTCGATAGCACTTCGTTGCATAAGGTATGTTGATTCTCTGATCCATATTTATGAGGAGAGATGTTTGTTATATAGGAAATGAGATTTTGAATCGACAATTAGGATCGCGTTGGAGAATATCTAGATCAATGGTCCACATGTGTTGAGAGGATTTAGACATGAGAAGATTGTGCAAATTTGATTGCACAATTAGGGTGATTGAAGAATAGATTGGCTAGTCAGGGTTTAGATTGATCAGTCAACAATTGATTGATCAGTTAGCAATTGATGATTGAGTTAGCAAAATTAGATTGTTTAGTTAGCAAAATTAGATTGCTTAGTTAGCAAAATTAGATTGCTTAGTTAGAAATCCATGATTTTCTCAATCAAAAAGTGGGTGAGGAATTTGAATTAATTAATTCCTTTTTGGAGTTGAACGTGCAAATCAACTTTGACTTTTGCAAATAGAGTTGCATTAGTTTGATTTTGATTTTTGATAATTGATTTGAATAGTTTGATTTGATTATTCAAAATTTGGAGGGAAAGTGTGATAATTAAATTATTATGATTTAATAATTCAATTAATTTTGCAGAATAAGGTGAATTAGTGACAATCAAATAATTAGCGTTTTTTGACTAATCAGGATGAAATAAGATAAGATTAGGACTTTATTAAATAAATGTAATTTATTTAATTAGTCGAAATGATGAAAACGTGAATTAATCAAATAACGTCGTTTTATTTGATTAAAAGTAGGAATAGGGTTTTTAGGACTTTATTATATAAACAAAATTTATTTGATTTGTCAGAAATGATGAAATAGTTAATTAATTAAATAATGTTGTATTATTTAATTAATAGAGGAATTTAGGGTTTTGGATGTCTTTTGATTCCGTTTGATGATCGTGGGATGATTTTGAGATGATTCGAGATGTTCTGAGTTGATTTAGAGTCGTTATGAGACGTTTCGAGTTGATTCAGAGTCGTTCTGAGACATTGTGAGTTGTGATAGGTGTTAAGTCAATTTTACATGTCTACACTGTTATAGTAACTGGTCCATATTAGGTAATGGATAGTTATCCTTCAAGGACTTAATATTCAACTTTGTAAAATCCACCCATAACCTATTATCACCATTTTTTTGTCTCATATGAACCAAGTTTAAAACCCACTATGAGTGTTTGATCAGATTGATTATACCCCATTCTTTAAGCTTTAAAAACTCATTCTACATTAAAGGGATGAGAGCAGGGTTAATGGGCTACTAATTTTTACTAAAGTGATCTCTAATTGAATGGTATGTTGGAGTAAATATTCCTTATAAACATTTATCTCTTCATAATACCAAGTAAATAATTTATTATGCATTTTAATAATGCTACTAGCATTTGCTTCTCTAATCATTCTAACCTTTTTCCAAGGTAGATCATCTAGGAGTTTATTTAATTCCCAAATTTGCACCTTCTATATCTTCTTCACTGATTGGATTACTCCTTGTTTCATAATGATTAACATGATCAAACATTCTTTATAATTCCACAAAACCTCTAAGAATGGTATTTTTTTAGTTGTATGGTTTTATTTCCAAAGAGAGTCTCTTTTCCATCTTCTTCTTTTACTATGTGCTTCTAATCAATAAGGTGATTTTCAAAATGACCAATGAAATTCAACAAATTATAAATATGTTAATCATCATTTAAGACTTTCCAACTATAGATATTATCAATAATTTTAGTCCTAGTGAGAATTTGAACACCATACTTGCAAAGGGGATATGTTAGGGAAGTATCAAAATTTGAAGCTAATAGAACAAAGGCATTAGATATTATATTTTTTCTTTTTCAACCCATTTGACATCAAAGACATCACAAATATCAATGATATCCTATACAATATTCTTATAATTTTTTAAACTCTTCTCCTTAGCAACATATGTGCCTCTAACCTAAGATGCTACAAGTTTTAAATCACCATAGACACTTCCAAATTTTATCCCATACCTTGATGCCACATTTAAGCCAAGAAACAAGGCTTCATACTCAACCATGTTACCGATGCATTCAAATTTTAGCCTAAATTTGAACTTATGATTTGTTCCATCTAATGACACCAATACAAATACTACACTATTTTCTTCTCTTGAACATGCACCATAAAAATGCATATTCCAAATACAATCACTTTTAAGATATTGATGAAAATAAAAAGAATAGGTTCAACTTGATTTTTAAACTAATCATTATAATACCCAATTAAATAGCTCGGTTCTATTTAAAAGTAACATATTTCATTTTTTGCCTCATTTAGATTCTCTACAATGTGGAGTGTCTTCTTTTCTCTATATGGTTGAACTTATTTCCCATGTAGTGGGATGGTTGTATAGGAAAATTCCACTTTATTGTTACCACTAATCAAAGCTATCAATTTCTTGGATAGTAGCATACCCTACTTGAATGAACAATCAACAATTATGATGTCTAATGAAAAACATTTACTAGGGTATGTAGAAAGTTTCACCTCAACATTGTTTACTACCCCAATTACATTTACCTTATCAAAATACATTAAAAATAATTTCCATATAATTTATAAACTTGTAAGACTTGTTGATTCATGACTTCTATAGGCATAAAATTGTTAGATGCTCCATAATTTATGAATAGGTTCACTTGGTTGATAAAAAAGACTGGGAACATTAATATAAAGTAACACCCTTTCTATATGTAGACACTAAAAATTGTCTTGTTTTGCGAGCGTCTTTTCTCCATTGTCTTGGTCTTCTTCCCTGCATAATTAAATAATAATTATTTAATTATTTTCCTTTGATTGTGTTCCTCTATTAATTAAATAATTTTAATTAATTCATTTCTTGAACTTTGTTCCCCATTGATCAATTAAATAAATTCATCCTTTTAATTGTGTCACTAACATTTATTTTTCTCTCTATGATTAAAAGAATTATAATTCA
Organism: Sequoia sempervirens; assembly: GCA_007258455.2. NCBI lineage: Eukaryota > Viridiplantae > Streptophyta > Pinopsida > Cupressales > Cupressaceae > Sequoia > Sequoia sempervirens. The sequence goes on along the minus strand of VDFB02000010.1, from coordinate 13,416,127 downwards.
TTTAATTATTAAGCCTACGCCCTTCATCCATAGTTAAATAATTATTTATAATTATTTATCTATTCATTGGTCTTCTTTATTTCTTCTATAGTTAAATAATTATTGAAATTATTTAATTATCCTTTGTCATTCCTCTCCCATTAAATAATTAATCTAAAATTAATTATTTAATACCCCTTCTCTATTTCCCCTTTATTTAATTAAATTGGTTGCATCAAATCATTTTAATTAAATGCCCATTTTCTCCCTCTTCCACAAATAAATAATTTATCTTCCACTTGGTCAAAGATTCCCTTCTCATGAATTAAATGATTTTAATTTTTAATTTCTCCATTATCTCCCTCCACTATCTCATTTCTGAATCTCAGCCATTGATTGTCTTTGGTCTCTTTTCAATCTTAACTGTCCATGTCATAGCCATCCCTAGCCCACTACTTTGTGGTGCATGCATCCTCAAACGTTGATCTGAGAATCTTACTAGAAGCTCAATCTCATTCGTCCGTTCAAATTGCTTTCTATAAAAGAAGCTTTTCTCCTCCATTTTTTATTTAACAACCACATATCTCTGACTTTCATGCTTATTGTTTGTAGGTACTTGCATACACACACAATAATTTGAGGGAAAACTTACAAAGGCTGTTTGAGGAGAGACAAGGGAGGTGATTCAACTTCAACATGGAGAGTGCTTTTGTTTGAGTGCTTTCATTTTATTCCTCATATTTGTTTGTTCTCTCTTGTTTTTTATTAGGATTTTAGCTTAGATAGTGTTGTGGTTGTCACTTAATCTATGCTATTTGAATTTTCCTATCTTACATTGGTGAACCTGACATGAAATGGACAAACTTTTGCAGAAAATTCGTGTTTTATTTTTTCATTTTTGTTGTGTAACAGGTTGTGAGCCACAACTACAAAGCACAGTGACACAATCGAAGGCGCGTTTATGAAATTCAAAATAATGACACAACTGCAATGAGTAGTGCCGCAATTGAAGGTGGGAATCCTAAATTTAAAATAGAAACACAATTATGAAGGGGATTGATGCAACCAAACGTGACCTCTCAGATTTGAAAAATGACGCAACTATAGGCATGAACGACGCATTACAGTGCCACAACTGTTATCCCAAATGACGTAATTGCCTATTTAGGTATAGCTTTTCAATTTTCAGTTTTATTTGAGTTTTTTCCTTTTGGGTTTTCTTTAGAATAAGGTTTTTGGTTTGCTAATCTTTTGTTTTCAGTGTGTGGCATTGGACTTGAGTTTTTAAAACTATTTCTTTTGAAACAATTGAGCTTACACACCTTTTCATTTAAGTTAATCAATTTTATTTGTTCGCTTTCAACTAAAAACTTGCATCACACTCATAAAGGTTAAAATGAACATGCATTTTCCTTCATAAAGATTAAAATGAACAAAAATGCATATTTCACTCATGGGATCTAAAATGAACTTGCATCACATGTCATTGGTCTAAAAGGAATCCAAGTGTTTATTTGAAATCTTAAGTGGAATTAAAATTAATGTGTGTTTGTCATGTCTTGTGGTTTACATTTTTCCATTGGATGTGTATGCTCTTCTCTCACGCCACGTGGAAATCTTGAAAATCAAAATCATTCCTTTGGCATTTTGTACAACCACCCACACATTTCGATTTGGATTTTTCTTTTTAAAATGAACCCCATGCAAGTGTGAGACAAAGATGTTGTGTATGCTCTCTCCTTGCACTTCGTGTGATTTGGGAGATAAAAAACAAAGTACTTTCTCACTTTTGTTACCTTCAGAGGGCCTGCCTCCCATCTTGTGAGAGGGAATGACCCAAGCAACATTGTTTTAGGCTTCTATATAAATTATTGTGATTGTTGGGAAAGTCTTTGATCACCTGATGAGGATGTCCTATGCAGACAAGTGCCACCCCTAGTGTCCACATTACACATCAAAATCCTTTATTAAGAAGGGACAAGGAGGCCTCCTAATTGAGCTAATCTTTCTTTTCTTGCATAGGCACCAATATTACCTCGAAACACAGAATACAAACCAATTATTTTAGTGGCCAAAAACCCTTTTACTTGTTGTTGCAGGAACGGTCGTTCTGAAGCTGCCCTACGTTCTACCATTCATTTCAGAGACAGGAAATCCCTCAAGGTTTTTGGATCTTAGGGGGTACGAGATTTTGGTGAGACTATGCCATGTAAGGGGGAGCTAGCACCACCAAGATCTCTATTTGTCCACTTTGTTTAGGTGTTTGGAGCAATCCAAGTAGGGATCCAACAAGTAGTATCTTTTCCAATCTAGGTTGTGCATTGTCTACGAGTGTCTTTATTCACATTAAAATCAAACATTTTCACACTCAAAATCATACCAAAATAAATGTTTGCTAACTATTTTTTGTGTTTTCCAAATTTCATTTCATAAAATCTCATCAAAACCAATAAAAAATCCATCCAAAAACCATCAATTTGCAAAACAAACACTTTGTGAACCACAATTGATCAAAATAGGCCCGCAACTGCATTCTGTCGTAACTATTCACTAGAAAACCACAATTGATATCCTACACCATAATTACTTAACACATAGTTGTAACTGCTATAGTGCACCACAATTGCTCATCAGAAACTAGCAACTAAAATGACACATTTGAGAAAAATAGTGTCGCAACTGCTTGATTACCATAATTTCACAAAATCTTTGTCCAAAATTGATCCAATTCATTTTGATAATGAAATTTTCATCTGCACCTTAGACTTGCAGGGTTTTACTAGTCCATTCCATCATCCTCATTTAGGTTTACATAGCACTTTAGGTCACCTTTTCCTTGCATAATTAATCTTAGACCTTAGGTTGCTTATACCTTCTAGATTTAGGACATAGGAAGATTATCAAGACTTTCAAGATAGTCCATGGTTACTTATCCAACTTATCATTGACCTTCATTGTTTAATTTATCAACCTTTATCATTATCATCTTGGTCAAAACTTGAGTCTCAAACTTGAGTCCTAATTTGGACTCACCTTGTCAAATCCATTATTTTCTCAATATTGGTCATCATAAAAGGTCAATGACAATTGGGTTAGTTATCTTGGACCTACAATAGCTTGGTTACCATCCTTTTTTAAAATCTTAAGGTCCATATCCTTAGTGTCATTTTCATTTAGCTTCATACCACTTCCTTTATCATTATCATCCTATCATTCCTTGGTCTTGGATTTAGATTGCATTATCATCTTTATATATCCCAAAAACATAAAAATATAGCTTAACCTCATCTTAGACTTAGTTGTATCTTATCCTTTGGTCATTGATTTAGCATTACCTAACCCCACATCATGATCCTTGGTCATAGATTGGTCTCCCTTTGGTATCATTTAATGTCCATTAGTTTCATTTAGCTTCATTTAATACCATCCCTTTAGTCTTAAGGTCATAATTACCTTTGCATGGTCACCTTACATCCTTACACCCAAAAAAAAAATCACAAAAACATAGTGTAGTTTCATATCACCTTGCATTACCTTCCAAACTTGCAAGTCTTATATGGTTGAAACAAGGTCACAAACTAAAAGAAAGGACATGGATTCTTCAATTGACCCCTTTACTAGTCCACATCATGACACCAACTTTGGACCAAATTCAAATAAATCTACACCACAAAGAGACTCAATCAAACCATTTGACAATTTGGGCCTAGAAGAATTCAACAAGAAATTGACTCCTTAAGAGATTGAAAGAGCTTACCAAGATCCAAGAATCTTACACATTGTTGATGAGCTTGTTGGTGTTGATCCTAATAGATACTTTTATGCACTAGCCAAAAAGGGTGCTAAACTCCCTCAAGGCTTTGATGTCTCCACAATTGTGGAAGGAGCTACTCAAAACCCATTTGCATTAGGGATGCCCTCTTCACAAAAAATGACTAGTACATTACCACTTGGGACAACAACACACATGGCAACTACCACCACACATATCCCTAATATCTCCACCTTTGGAAACAAGAGAACCCATGCAACAACACAAGGACAAAATTTCACATTTGGTAGCTCATCAAATTCCATGGGTAAGACCTTTACAAATCCTCTTTTTCAAAATACAAACCAAGGTCTAACATTTCAAGGTCCTACACCTATATTTCAAAACACAAACCAAGGTCCTACACCTATATTGCAAAACATGAACCTAGGTCCTACATCTCAAGGTCCCATGCCTACCCTTCAAAACATTAATCAAGGTCCCACATTTCAATTTCAAAAAACTACCCCATCAAATCAAAAACAACCAAACAAATCTAGGAGAATTCATATTGTCCCATGAAGAGTGCCAAACCAAAACACCAACCAAGGACCTATATTTCAAAACACCAACCAAGGACCTACATTTCCAAACATCAACCAAGGACCTACCCCATCATTCTCAAATTCCAATCAAGGACCTATATTTTCAAACACCAATCAAGGACCTACATCATCTCTCCAACATACAAATCAAGGTCCAACATTCCAAATCCAAAGTACAAATCAAGGGCCCACACTGCAATTTCAAAACACCCTACCAAATACCAACATGACTTTTGGGAGAAACCTAAATACCAATTTCACTCCGAATTAGACCAATACCAATACATCATTTACACAAGGTAACCAAGGTCCCATGCCACAAAATGCCAACCCAAATCCAAATCCAACATATGACCTCAACACCAATACCATAACGCAAAATCAAACCAACACGACACCATCTCTTGCAGACATCTTGATGCAACAAATACAAGCCATACAACAACAAATGACAAACATGAAATTGGGGATCAACAAGAAAACTTATTCCATGGAGGAATTATGCCCCTATCCATTCAATAGAAATCTATACATGCCAACCTTTCCCCCTCACTTCACAACACCAAGTTTACCTAAATACAAAGGGAAAGGTGATCTAGTAGAACACATACGAGAATTTAATAGGGCATGTATGGAAATCACATATGATCCTACCTATTTGATGAGACTATTCCCACAAAGTCTCACGGGGCCGACCCTAGATTGGTTTGCACACCTTCCTCCAAGAATTAGAACATGGGATGAATTGGCTGATAAATTCATTAACCACTTCACCTTTAACATTGAAAGTGATGTGACCCTCACAAAATTATGCAACTCTAAACAAGAAGAAGGGGAGTCACTTACCACATTTGACCAAAGATGGTGAAGCATGGCTAGCAATTTCCCTTGTCACATCCCATAAAAGCAACTAGTCTCCATGTTTCTAGAAAACCTCAATGCAGAACTGATGAGTGGTCTTCAAATCCAATGTTGCTCAACCTTTGAGGAAATCATGGAAAAAGGTGTCATTATTGAAAAGGCTCTTATCACAAAGGGACTAGTTAAAGTACACAAAGAAACCCCAAAACCAAACAATGACAAAGGGAAATTTTGGTCCCAAAACAAAAATGTCACTAATGATGGAGTCGCCAATGCTAAAGTGATAAAAAAAAGGTCCTACCATTCATCTCAAAGGCTCATCCACATCAAACACGTCAAATTCCCAAACACAAGGTCTAGATCACAGATTGAACGTAGTCCAAAACAACCAACAACATAGAGGTCCTCCATGCATTAAGAGAACATACACCCCATTGGGTGAACCCATTGAATCAGTCTTGAAAACACTCTTACAATCTAGTGTCATCCAGTTTCCAGACCTCAAAAACTATGAACCCTCATTGATCAAACCCGACTAGTGGAAGGAAAACAAATATTGTGAATATCACTGTGGAAAGGGACATAAAACATCTTCTTGCTAGACACTCAAAAATTTCATTCAAGACCTCATTAAACAAGGAATCATTTCAGTAGACAATTCACAAGGTAAGACAAATGTTGATCATACCATATTTAAAACTCCCTTGCAAGATCACGACAAAGGAAAAGCCTCCAATTCAGGGAATAACAATAATGCTAATTATACCCACGTCATGCATGATTAAAACACTATTATCCATAGTATATGAACCATTGATGATTGTGTTGCCACCATTATCATAAATAAGAAAAGTTCAAAGTGTTTTATCACCACTTGCAGAGCCAAGGTAACTCTTCCAGGACCTCGTCCCAATCCACAACCAAAAGGCCAGTACAATTTCCTAGAACAACTAGGAAAGACTCCCACACAATTCTATTCTAGAACTTTATCACATATCCCCACAACATAGAGCTATCCTTGATAAAGTATTGCAAGAAGCATATGTACCCACTAATCTAGATGTCAATGAATTCTAGGCCATGGTTGGATACCTAGCTATGTCGCATCATGTCACCTTCTCTAAACAAGAATTTTTTGCACAAACGCCCAATCATAATGATCCCATACACCTAGAAGTCTACGTCAATAAACATAAGATTAGATGAGTCTTGGTAGATGGTGGAGCAAGTCTAAACATTTTCTCCCTAAAATTGGTAAAAGCATTGGGATACTCTGAGAATTGCATAGATTAAACCAAGAAAATTATTATCAAAGCCTATGATGATGTTGAACGTTTGTCTAAAGGAGTAATTTCACTTCCCATAAAAGTTGATCCAGCTATGCAAAAAACAGTCTTTCATGTCTTGGATCTGGATTTACACTACAACCTCCTCCTTGGCCACCCTTGGATTCACACTATGAAGGCCATACCATCCACACACCACCAATGCCTCAAGTTTCCACATAATGGCATTGAGATTACTATTTTTGGTGATTTTGATCCTTTTCAGTATTGCACAAACCTAAAAGGAATTGTTGAACACCAAGTGCCCATAAATCGAGAGGCCCCATCTTCCACCTCATCCCATTACATTGATCCATATGACCTCATCAAATCATCCACTCCATCCACCCCACCTTCCAAACCCAAAGTCCAAATTCAAGACAAAGGATGTGGAGAATACAACATCAAGAGGCTCTTTTGCATTGGAAAGTTACCTAAATCGCCAAAGTCTTATGGCAAGTTGCATCTCATACATCCTAAGGTTATAATCCACAATCCCCCTACCACCTTCACTAAATGGGGGGAGTTAGCCAAAGAATCTTTAGATGACCACATTTACACATGGATATATAAAGAAGAGGACGTAGAACCTACACAGTTATTGGTTGAACAATATCCAAAAGGGTTGCTCTTGATGAAGCAATGAGGATATGATGGACATAGGAGCCTCGGTTTAAATAAACATGGGATGTTGGAACCCTTACTCCCTCCTAAATTTCCAAAGTATAATGAATTAGGGTTTGTACCAGTAAAAGTGATTATTCGAGGTATCAAGTTGCCTTTGAGTGAGACCGTTAATGCTTCAAATGAAATTGAGACATCTAAGGACTATTATACTGACTCTGATTCTAATGAATGTGAATGGGGTTTCGAAAGATCATTCAATGAATATTATGTTGAGGAAACATTTAGAGAACCTGGCGAGCCTACCTTTGAGGAAAGATTCAATCAAATGTTTAAAATTGGTCCCCTACAGAACTTGTCAAACACCGAACAAAGGGTCCCCTTGAAAAGGAAAGCTTGGATTGAAAACTTCTGGGAACTCGATGAATCTACCTCCATCTTTACCTTATCTACCTACACCATGACCCTTGACAACACCAATGATGGCTTGTCCCTTGTTTACCCATAGTTAATAGATTGGGATCAACAAGGACCACCGAGTTTAGACACATTCGAGAATGACGAAGCAATTGTTGAGTTCATGGTACTTCGTGAAGGAATACCAAGTGGGGATCATAAGGTTGGCTTCATCATAGAGCTTAATAGTGTAGTATATTTTGGTGAGGTTGTCATTTCCTCTAGTCGCAAAAGTGAATGAAAAACGTCAAAATGAAAAGAATAGGTCTTTAGGTGAAAACCAAAAGGCACCTGCTAATTATGAAAAAGTAAAAATAAAAGACGTATCCGAAGGTGAAAACCTCTATGAGGCACCAAAGGATGGATGATTGGATAGTCTCCATATAGACCAAGAGAGATCAGCATTTCTCATAGAAGAGATAGAAGAAGTTAACATTAGGACACAAGACAACTCTAGAATTATACAACTTGCAACATCTTTGACCACTGAGGAAAAACCTGAGTTTATAACATTCTTTTAAGAGAGACAAATTAACTTCGCATGGTCATATGGTAATATGCCTAGGTTGGACCAAGCTTGTTCTACATCACTTTCCATTGATACCAAATTCCAAACCATACAAATAGAAGCTAAGGAAAATGTACCCGCAGATTCCATTCCTAGTCAAGGTCGAACTAAAGAAACTCTTGGATGTTGGATTTATACGCTCTATTGATTATGAAAATTTTGTATTTATACGCTCGAAATAAAGGTCTCTTAGATTAAATTAGTAACCATCATGATCATTATATGATAATACAAAACAATTTTATTCAAGAAAATGAACAAACCATAATACCCAAACTACCCAACAATTTTTAGCTTGCTAATTTAGTAGGAAGAAAAAACCCAGAGTTTGAACAATCATAACTTTTATGTCTCTTAGTAAAAATTAAAAACTCAATATGTTTTGGAAAGGGAAATGAACAAGGAATAAAACCCATAAATAGTTTAGCATGAATCTTAAATGTGTATGAGCAGTTCTTGTGCAACTTAGTCCACTAATTTTAGAAGATTTAACAATTTCATAATTTTTAACACATTAGACTAAATACCAATTTAATTTCTATAAATGCACAAATTGTTTAAATGACACCATCATCCATAAAATGGCTTGCTAAATGTAATAAGCATAATGCCATAAGACTAATTCAATTATATAATACTTAGAACAAAATTGTAAAGAGTAAAAATAATGCTCACAAATTCAAAGTCAAGCATATAGCAATCACTTAATGAAGGGAGAACCAAAAGGAAATAGTTCCAAACAAGAAAGTAATTTTGATGGTATCATCAAACATTTCATAGTCCAAAAATTAAATTCTAAAGCGAAAATGAAGTTGATCTTTAAAGTGGAGAGCATTCTTTTAAATGCTTCCAATTGTGAACTACAAACTAAGCTCACATTACTATCATGCAAAGTTTTGGTAATGCCAGTGTGCATGCAATTTAATTGAACTACTTATGTTTGCATGTCAATCACAACAAAGATAATAACTTAACTAATTTGTAGACATCTACAATATATATAAAAATATACTTAAACAAAATAAAATAGTGTAAATATATGTGCAGGAAACATAAATTATAAAATTAAATCAAACAATCAACACACTTAATCAGAACCTCTCTAAATATACATTATTTCATTATTATAAACAAATGAAAATCAATTTTCTTTCATATTCAATGTATTTTCCAGCTACTCGGGCACTGCAGATTATAGATCATTTTGTATAGAAGTTTAAAAAGAACCTTGGTAATGCAAAGGGAAATTTATAACTACCATAACAAATGAAAACCCATTTCAAATTAAGCAGATTAATGTTAAAGTGCAGATCTATTAGATTTGATCAAGAAGGTGTGGTTGGGAGTGCTACATGTTTTGAGCATAAATTTATTGCAAAGATTGCAGAGTTTGCCTCAAAAGGATTTGTTACCATGCTAACGTGGATGCACTAATAGGGTGTGTAAATTGCTTGGCATATTTCCTTGTAAGTTTCTTTTATGGATTGGTAAAGGGCAGTATTGTGGAAATAAAATTCATTTATTAATATTACTAGCTTAGCATATAGATTAGCATACACAATGTGAGAACTATCTTGCACAAAGATTGAATAAATATCGTTTTGGACTATCACTAGCAATACTAGGCAGTCACTTAATGCCTACTCAAGGAAAATCAAGACAAAAGAAGAAAATCGTTTTGGACTATCACTAGCAATACTAGGAAATCACTTAATGCCTACTCAAGGAAAATCAAGACAAAAGAAGAAAACATCACACTTTAATTATATTTACAAATTCAATTCTTTAAATATTTTAAATCCTGCCAGAAGTTTCTCTATGTAATTGAAATAAGGATGGAACCCAATTTACTAACTTGTAATTTCCTCTCGGTCAATTCTTATTTGTACCTTTTTCTTCCCAAGTTCTCTCCCACTTCTTCAACTCTTTATTTGATGTTGATTAATCATTCGCTATATTCTTTTTCTCCAGGATTATAAGATCAATGTCCATATACTCAATGTCCGCTCAAGAGTCAAAATTTCAAACACTTTGTGCTTCCTTTCTAGCTATGTTAGTCACCCATTGAGACTGTGAAAAGAACCTTGTCTTGAGCTCAAGAATCTGATAGCTCTAGCACTCTAATATTTTTAGATATTCTTTGCATTCATTGTGAATTGAATGAAACAACAGTTGCCCTCCTTGTTACGCTGATTTAAAATTGATTAAATCAGAGTTATTTCCAATCTAGGGGAGAGGGGTCTATAGTGGAGCACCCTAACTTCGCATTTCTCAAAATCCTACATGGAAATTTCAAATCACTCCCAATTTTGTACAACAGTTTATTTGGAAACTCATGTCCTTCTATATTTCGTTTTAGGGCCACATCATCAAATATGATGCCACGTCAGCATGCTTTTTGTTGAGGTATCCAAAAAGACCCTAAAAAAAAAAGTGAGACTGATAGTGGTGCACGAAGTCATGTTTTATTGGTGTGTTGATGTGGCATCAAATGATTCGTCACTTTGCATACTTTATGGATAAAAAGTGTTTCACAATTGGATATTAAAATGCTCCACTATGGGGCCCACTAAGGACTACTTCTATCCCCACTATTGGACCTTGCTCCACTATGGGCCTCTCTCCCCTATACTATATAGATCTATGTTGGTTGTGAATCAAACACCACATCATGCTCATGGATTACTCAATCACCTTATCTTTTCAAAAAGTTTTATATCAATCCTATGACTTTAGAATCACTTGACAATATATTTCTTTTGGTGGGTCAGAGATTAGAAAATTTTCCCCCATCTCATGCTTACCCCTCTCTTTTAAAGTATCGCCGAAAACTCACCCTTAATTTTCCATGAATTCCACTATATATGGAACTCCATTTTTATCTCTCTCCAAAATTAAAGCGGCTCCCTAACATATTAGTCTGATCAAGAGTTATGATTATCCTTATCCATTCCTCCAATCGACCAATGAAAACATCTTCTATAATTCTTGATTTCAAGGGATGAGATCAATGCCTTTGGTTTTTACAATTTTATTGCATGTTTTCCTTTTTCTTGCAATGCATGTGATTTATTCGGGACCCTTTCTTCTTTTTCTTTTTTTTCTAGTTCAAAGCAACTTTCATACAAAATGATAGTGATAAGATAAATCCGTCCACTCCAAAAATATTCAATGGTAGTTATCTCCCCAGACGTGTAAAAAAGGAAAGTCGACACATAGACCAATAAATAAACTTTAAATTAGAAATTGAACGACTGCTATGAGGTGACCTCGAGGAGTGGAGGTGACTTCTTGAAATGGCGTTGAAGTCACAATGAATAAGATGAGTTGTAAGGTCAAAAGAATGTTCATGCAAAGCATTGATTGCGGGCAAGATGAATATCCTTAAAATTGCGCCTTCAACCTTTCATGCCTCTTTGCAATATAAATAAATTTTCATGGATAATTGCTTTTAAATAAATCTTATGCAAGCTTCCAATATTTATTAGCTTAAATAAATAATATTCTTATTACATAACTATCATAGTATACGTTGATTGTAAGGTTTAATTATGTATCACACTAACATGTTGGGTTAGAAATATTATAAGAGTAAGAGAATAACTATTGAGGGGTGAAATCTAATTATAGGACATGAATAACAATTATAAGTAATTAAACATCCAATCACATAGTAAAATGATCTTCACGTTACTACTGGATATTTAGTCGATAACTTATTTAATTTCTATAAACATAAGATCAACAAATAATAAATATTAGAATAATAACTTGTTAACTCTTACACCTAATATCATTGAAAACATGAGTGTCACTTACAATACTAGTGATAAATAATTAATAATAATGTTGAAATATTGAACTAGGAATTAGATTAGAATATGTATAATTAATTGCCACGAATAATCTATGTTCAAGCGTTGATAATTTAATATTATCAAAACAAATGATTCACAAGTAAATTAATGGTAATAATTTAATTAATATTTATATTAAAATATTGGGGTTGGGGCCCTAGCTTAGTTGGCTAAACCTTTCTTGTTGTAGGAGGTTGGTCACGAGGTCTAGTCTCCCCCACCCCCGTGGTATCGGAGGGCGTGTCGCGCCAACGCCACCGATCAAGTTAAAATTTTTACCAGGCGCATTGCAGTTTATAGGGGGTCATGCTACCCGATTCCTGCACTCTATATATATTTATTAAAATATTAATTTTAAAATGAATACTATTTGAAGTAGTAAATTTATGATAATATTCTAAATGGTTGAAATACTTCATCGTAATTATGAAGTGAGTTACACATCCACTTATATCATTTGAATTATGAAATCAATTCTTACTAAGTGATGGAACCCCTCAAAAAATTTCTTGGTTCCACCTTAAGTCTGTGAAAATTTTGGCTTGGGCCCTTGTTTCTGATATTTGGTCATGTCCCTATCACTTTTTTAGGGTTTTATGTTGATTAAAACCTTGCAAAAATGGTCTATAAGTCTAACAACCCTTGGTCGTTGTATTATTGGAGTGACTTGTATTCTCAGTTTCTAGTTGCCTAAGTTATGTTTTATGTCATGCACAGTTGTTAGGTGATCGGTCCCTCATGCCTAGGTCTAAATTTCTAAATTTTATAAGGTTAAGTTAAGGGCCTTTTTGGCCTTTACATCCTTTGCATTTTGTAACTTAGAAGTTTTCAAGCCCATTTTCTCATGTCATCCTTGAGGGTCACCTTCATTAGAACAACTTAAGTGCACATGCTTAGGGTTTTCACTTAAGTCCTATCGACCATCTTACTTTATCGCTTATCGTTGATTACTTCAGAAGTGCATGTTTGAATTGGTGACAAGTGATGAAGCAGTATTTCTTTGATCTCGCTCATCACAAATAGCTACCATAGCTCTTAAATTGAATGTGTGATGAACGATGTTCCTTGTATTGTTGAGGGATCGTTTATCACTAATGGCTTTTGAGCCTTCAGTATTGTAATAGCGATGAGCGATGCCCCTGACCTTATGTTATTATTTTTCATCGTGTATCGTGAATATGTTTCAAGTGCTAAGTTCCACATTAGCGATACATGATACACATTGTCACTATGTAAATCCTCTCATCGCTAATTGCTTGAAAATTGTATGAGGAGAATTAGCGATGAGCGACGACCATATGTTTTATAGCTCATCGCAGATTCATTTCAAAGTTTAAGTTCCAAATTAATGATGAGCGATGGTATTCTCTGAGTGGTTGATTTTTCCAATATGATAAGATCTTATGTGCGATGTCTCTTCTACCATTGATTTTCATACAGGTGCATGTGTCTAAATTTGATTTCTTCACTGCATCTCCTGTCACTGATAGGAGCCAAGGTGCAAAGTTTGAATTAGCGATGCGCGATGGAAGGATGGACATGATCAAGGAATGGGCCATAGATTCAAGGAATGAGATTTCATTGTGGGGATGTTTACATCACTGATGAGGCCAATGAAGGATGAGATTCATTCGTAATAGGCGATGACTATTGATGAAAGGGCAACGTGGAAAAATCTTGAGGACATTGTATAGAGGAAGGTAACAAGATGACTAGAGAACCATTGATGTGGTTTTAAAACAGGATGATCCAATGGACTAAACTTCATCACGAAAATATTTTCGTCGTTGATTGCACCCTAAAGTTTGGGGAAGATCAACGATGAGCGATGAAGTGTATAAGGAAATATTCTCTCTAAGAAACACTGGTCTTATGTACTTCGCCGATATTAATGAAAAAGCATGGATTAGGTTGGTGATACATGCTAATTGATAGATCGCGTATGATTAATCAAGATTAAGAAAAGACTTGGCAACACTTGAGCTAGCATTGAAGGTATAAAAATGAGGCTCAAATCACCATGGATGAAGTTTTAAAAGTTTTAAAATCAACATCCTAGATTCAAAGCTGAGTTGTTAAAATTATCAACTTGCTTGCACGAGGAGTTCTTAAATCATTAATTTTGTATGCTCCAAATTGCCTATTTAATGCAGATTGCTTGTTGTTCACCTCCATCACATTTCAGTCTATCGTGAATGTGAGGCGTGGGTTAGTGAAGAAGTGTGTGAGTATTAATTTTTCCTAAGTTAGGAGATGTTCTTGTCCTAGATGAGTAGGTTTTCCATGGCGGTTCAAGAGTCTAAGGGATTGAGTTTGCTTGAGTCTGAGGAAAATGTTCCTACGGATGAAATTGAGACACAAGGAGCTCCTGATACGCCAAAAAGTCGAAGGGGACATAGGAAATTCAAGAAGTATGGTGTCAAGAAGAATTACCATCTACAGGGCCAAATCATTTCAGAAGAATTGGTCAAATACAAGGGGAAAAGGATGGTGGAATATGAAAAGAAGACAAAAAAGGAATGTAAGCATTGTAGGGCCTATCTAGGAGGACGTAATTCTCCAAGTGAGGTTTCTAATAACCCTTCAAACAGTGAGGGTGACATTGATCTAGAGGGTGATTATTATCCCCTCTCCCTTGTACCATCTAAGGATTCTAACGAGGAGGTGGTGATAGTTTCTCCAGTCCCACCATGAGAAAAACTTGGGTGAGTATCCTCTGAGGTTGATGACTCAGGGTGATGACTATGCCCATTTTTTTTTTGATGATACCATTCCCTTTTTTTCAAGATTTTCCTATTCAATATTCATGCAATTTCTTGTTTCTAGCGCTAATGTGGAAAGCTTTCGGGCTAGTGTATTGGAGAAGTGCCAAACTAAATGACCTTGGCGGCATGTATGTTGTTTTCGGACGATATACAAGTTTGTGTTGGAGTTGCTAGTGGAGAATCTTCTTTGGTCAATGAGGATGAGGATTCAATGTTGTTGCAACAAACTCTACCTTTTGAGGAGTTGGTGTGTCCTCATGCAAGGAATATGGAATGTGGTCTTTTACTCTTCCATTTTCCTTAATGATTGCATATAACTAACTGAGGATGTCTCGAATTCTAGTACAAATGAAATGAAATGTAAATGTAATTAAGCTTGATGCTTGTTGCTCCCTTGTTTTATAAAAGGGATATCAAGGCTTATTACAGGGATCAGATTCTTAAGTCTCAATAGGGTTTTAGGTGAAAGCTAAGTTCAAGAGAGGCACTTTGAATAGAACACTGATAATAGGCTAGCAATTTGTCTTGGATGTGAAATCCTGTATGTAGCGATCTTAAATGAGTATTATAGAAATTACTAATATCAAAACAAATATTAGTTTGGAAACAAATACTCTCCTATGTATGTTTCTTACAAGTTATGAATGAGAAATACTAATGGTGTTATCATTTATCTTCAGATGTTCCATTTGAATGTATTATTTTGTTTTTAGCTTTAATTCAAGGACTTAATTAAAATGATTGAATAGGGTTATAAACTTTGTAAGGAATTGCTTAGGATTTATAAGAAGTGAGTGTTTAAGGCATTGTGAGTTTTCATAAATGCAAAGCAATATGAAAATAGTCCGCCTATCTCTAAATTGAGTAGTTTATATATTACTGATTCTTACATATTTGACTCTGTTGCTCCAATTGATGAGACACTGGTTAGTTTGTTGGAAAATCTTGCATGAAATGAACAAATAGTGTACCTAGCCCTAGACTTAAAATAAGACAATATTCATTTAAAATATTTTCAAGGATAGCGTGGGTTAGGAATATCCCCAATTCCTAGCAAATAGATAGTCATTCATTCAAAGATTCGCCAAATCTTCAGTGAGATGGGTTTTATTTGCAATAAATAGGAATCAATCTGTGTATAAATGTGTTACTAAGTCAAATACACTTCAAGAAAACACAATTGGGATCACCCTCCTAGGTTTCACATAGCCTGAAGTGAAGGAGTAAGGACTACAAAATCCTATACTCGTTGTGTTGGCCACTAACCATGCAGTTCTTCACTATAAGATTTGGCTACTTTTTAGAGAATTGCTTGGTTCTATTGGAAAAATCACTAACACTAAGTACATTATTACTAGCCATTTGAAGATCCCTAGAAGTGTTATGGAGAAATGACTAGGGGCCTTGCAAGATCCCTCATTGTTAGAGGCCAAAGGCCTTGCCTAAAGGTCATTTCTACCTCTTATCACTCAAAATCACATTCTGAGTAACTTCTCAAGCTTGACCAGTATCATATAATGATAAGGAAGGACAACTAAGAGGTCTTATTTAGGCTTACTAAGGGAATACATATATACCTAAAGAGTATGTGGGGCCTAATCCATGAAAATGAAAGAGAAAAATATCAAACAACATAGAAGAGAGTGTAACCAATTCTCGACCTTCACTTCCCCAAGGTTTAAAGATCTTGAGGGCTTAGATCAAATGAAAAATTAAACTTCCAAGAGGTGTGTCATTTGATTCACCCCTCTTTTTATATTCTTTTGGAATGCTAGTTTTTAATTCATCTCCTTGGTGATGAAATCTAAGGAAGGCCTACTAAAAGGTATTATCTAAGTGCTTTTGATCACCTAACATCACACAAAACATAAGGGGAGAGCATACACATATTGGGTTTCTTTGGATTAACAATAAATAAAATTGATCAAATATAATATTTTGATCTCGAAGATCACCAAAAGGTGTGAGGAGAGAGCATACACCTAAACATGATAATATACACAACAAACAAAGTTCATTCCATTAAAAAAAAGACATTTCCTTTGACTACTGGGGACATAAGCAAAGTGTTAGTAATTTCATTAAACTTATCTTTGATAAGAAATTTAGGTTACAAATGAAATGTTAGAAAAATATCAACATAGAAAGACAACACTAGTTAGTGGGACTAGAAAAACTTAAAATCAATCAAAACTAACCTTGAATATCAAGACATAACTACCAAAAGGTGTGAATTCACAAAAGATTTTAGTAAAGTTATTAAAGTGTATTGTGACTATAAAAACTTACTTAAAAACCTACAATAAGAATATTTTAATCTTGCACTAATAGAGATAAAAAAACATCTAAGAAATATAATAGCTTATAAAAACAATTTGTAATAGAGACTAAAAATTAAATCAATGAGAATCATAGAAAATGAGGGAATTTTCAATAAAGAAAAAACAAATGCATCGATATGTGTTAAAATTATTATAACATGTTAACTTGGCAAATCAAAACTTGTGATCATAAAATATTACAAGAAACGACACAACATAATTAGTGTAAGGGATGTGGGATCGCACCAGGAATAAAAAAATGTCATCAATAAAAATGTGATACCAAATTTAGATGAAAAATATGTAAGATTAAAGTCTTTTCACATTAACCTACACCTCTATAAAGCTAGAAGTTCTAAAACTAGAATAAAAGAATTAAATGATTTTACCAAACAAATCTTATTTACATCTTGCACCCAAAGGGAAACATGCTTCCAAACTATTAGTATAAGGGACATGGTTTCTCATTTGATAGCATAACAATATAATAATATGTTATTTTTATTAAATGAATTGGAAATATTTAGTTCATAGATTTACAAATGTGCAAATTAATAGTAGAGATCAAAATAAAAATCAAATGTGGAGATGGAGTTGGTTGAAAGATTAGAAAAAGGGAGTTATGAAAATAGGTGATGGAGAATAAATAATTCTAAATTTTAAATTTTTTTAGGAAATTATGAAGATTAAATAAATTATTTTTTATTAAATCATGTGTAAAATCAAAGGGCGAAGTGATTAATATTAAGAAAAAATTAATTTCAAAGTATCAAAAATTCAATTAGAGATTCTAGGGATTTAATACCATGTTAGAAGTATCAACAATCAAAGAAATATGATGTCTACGAATACATTGAGGATGGAGGGAGTTTAATGCCTTAAAAGGAATTACAAATGAAGGAGGTTTTCCTTAGAAGGAATTTGGATAAAAGAGTTCTAATGCCTTAGAAAGCATTAAGATTGAGGGACATGTGATGCCGGAGAAGGAATCAAGATTGAGGGATGTTAAATGACTAAGAAGGCATCAGGGTTGAAAGAGGTATGATACCTTCATGAGGTATCCGACTTGCAGGAAGTCCAATACATTTGAAGGGTATAAGAATTGGAGGAAGCTCAATACTCGTGCGAGGTATTAGAATTGGAGGAAACCTGATACCTCTATGGGGTATCAAACTTAGAGGGAACTTGATGCCTCTATATGATATCAAACTTAGATGAAATCTGATACTTAAAGAGAAAACATAGCTTTTTGAGGAAAAATAAAAAACTTAAGGGTAATAACAAATGACTTAACATTTATTTAGTGAGGATAATGGATTAAATCGAATTGGATTAGTATGGATAATTTTTTTTGCCTACACAAATATTTTAAAATGTTTTTTATTAATAACAACTAATAAAAATATCAATAGTAAATTATAATATACTTAATTGACAATGCAAGAAACTCATGAATTTATTTCTATGCAAATGCACCTAGATAATTGTTGTAATATGTTCAATATTGAGAAACTATAAGAAATTATGATCTAATTTTAATATTCTCAAAGTAAACTAGTTCCAAATAAACACCTATTGCCAATTTTACACGTCTTCATTTCCTTTGTAATAGTCGTAAAATGTATCAAACTATTGTCATATCACTAAAAAATATAAGACAACTGATGTGAAAATTATATCCGACTATAAAATAATCAAGATGAATTCCCCCTCCAAAGATATATTAGAGAAGGTGGCCCATTGGCTTTGTATCCTTATGTACTCATATTTTATACTCTTGGTTGTATCTCCCTTAATATGCTCATCAATATAATTTTATCCAAGATATTTTCTTAGGTAATGTTATAACTTCAAAATCACAATTTTCTTATGACATGATGTTTTTCCTATAGAATTAATTAGAGGGAATTTCCAATATTCTTATTATTTTAGAAATTCATTATACTACCTCAAGTTCTTAACTGTCAACCAGTAAAATAAAATATTTTATGATCTCCTCTAGTCTTCCTTCATCATACTAGAATTCGATTAAGCATTATACTTGATCTCCTCTAGTCTTCCTTCATCGTACTAGAATTCGATTAAGCATTATACTATCTCCAAATACTCATTCGCCCCCTTTATTAGTGGAATTATATTAAAGGATGTGTGAAAATGGTATCTTGAAAAGTTGGAAAGAAAAATTTTAGTTTGGACAAAAATATTCTCTTAATGAGTACTAGAATTCAAGTTGTCAACAAAATTCTTTTGGCTAGTCATGATTACATTTCATCAAGTTGGTTTTCTTTAAAATATTGTTACTTTCAACTCATAAAAAATATTAGGAGCTTCTTGTGGGCCAATTGAGGTAGGAAAAATAGATGCCTATGTTTGCATGGTCCTATTGTGTAGTCTCACAACACACTCCATTTTTCCAAAGCAAAATGGAGATCCCTTCTTTTTGCTTCTTCTTTCACTTTGGTGGTAATGGTAAAATCCATGTATTTTGGTGGAAGTTCCAAATTTGAAGATCCTAAAGGTGTTATTCTCTTTGAGAAGTTGAAATTTAGCTTAAAATAACATTAGTTGTCTTTTGGAACAACTTAAAATTAAGTAAAATAAATAAGTTACATTTTACAGGAACTTTGGATCTTATTATTTTCTTGAAAAAGAGATTCTAGGTATAATGTCTAGATCACTAAAATCAATCATTTTTCAATAAAAATTAGATTTCAAATCGACAAGGATACAAGATTGACTTACAACCTCATAGGCGAGTCAACTTGCCTTGGATCTGGAATCTTTATGCCTTAAGAATTGATTGAAATTAATGTGAATATATTGAATTGATTTAACTAGAAGACCTAATCTAAAAATGCTTTTATTGTACTAACAAAACTAAAATGTTAGAAATTGAAAACAAATCTAGGAAGGGTAGAGTATTATGCACATGTGACTGAAATTTGAAGCTGAAATAGCCATTCTAGGGTGTAGGGCAATCCATACTAACCTCCTCCTTTTTTGGATCCGAGTTCACAAGCTTGTAACATTTTGTCTGCCTTCTACAATCATATTTTGGAATCTTTGGATCTGAGCCTACAAAAATCTTAACAAAGAGGGGCAAGGGAGTGGCTATATAGGAGTTTGCCTTAGTCAAATCCCTGTTTTGGTATTTTTCCCTCCACAAATAGCCAAGAAACTGAATGATAAAATGTGCGTTCTTTTAACCTTAAGTGTAGCTAAGGCTATAACAAGCTAAAATGCTAAAAACCCTACTCAAATGTGTTAGATAAGGATTATGAAATGATAACAATGAGATCAACCCAAGAGAAAGTCAAATACCCTTAGGAAGATCTAAAATGCAATAATACCTTGCTTAGGGCAACAAGTAGACTAAAGCTTGAAGATGAGAACACTCTAAAAACAATTCATTAGGTGGTTGAAGAGGGCCAAAGCAATCTCAAAAACCTAGATTCCATCATGTTCTTCCATTGGCATCAAACTTCCATCATTATAGAAATATTGATTAAATCTAAAATTCACCTTAAAAACCTATAAATTCAAATGTATTTCAACAAAATATAGTTGTCTTATGATTCTTCTCCCTAATTTTGAAATAATAATTCATGTTTATATAATGGAACTTACGATAAATTAAAGTTTAGGATGACATCATTAAATTTGAATTTTTGGGATTAAATTACTGCTAAGGCCCATATTTGAAATTATATCTATGAAATTAGAGATTGAAAAAAATAGGAAATGAAATCTATCAGGAAAAATAGTTGGTATACGGTGCAGGGTGCCCTAGACTGGCCTTCTCACACTCAACAAGATTTGCATTGGGTTTTAGGTTCTACTAAAGTTAGGGTGTATTCATGGTGAGGGCACTTTTTAGATTTGCTTTGATGATGTTTAACTGATAATGGATTTTCTAGGGTAATATAAACACATTCTCCTAGTTCGATAGGAAAATTTAGGGCTAGGGAATGTCCAAATGCATTGATATGAAAGGTCACTAATATTTAGGGCTTAGAAGATGAAAAAATAGTAGAGGATGATAAGGAGAAATAAAGATAAAACACTAAACAAGGAAGTATTGATGCCATCATGACTTACAATACATAACAAATAATAGATCCCATGGAGAGGACAAACGAGTTCATGACCAAACAAAAGTAAATTGTTCTTGTGATAGTGCTAGCACTAAATATTATCATTAACACTCTCGTATGGCAACAAATTGAAATGAATCAACCAATACCCATTTAAAAGATGGAAATAAGTGATGTATTAAGAGTATTTCTATAAAGGATTGGATGTCTATATGTCTAACTACATAGGATAATTTTGACAAAATGGTATAGTTGATTTGGCAAAAATATCTGTAAATTATGATTGACCCCTTGTTAGATAATATAAAGAAATTGAAGGGATAGTCTAAATCTTACTAGTGGAAGTAGAGCTTTGGCAAAAGGAGGAGCAAATAGAAGAAAACATCATTAAGAAACATGAAAAAAATAAATTGAGTGGGGCTAAGGAAAACCGGCTAGTGGTCAAAAGGAGTTGAATGAACAAATAACGAATGTGGAAGACACTTGCAATAATATTATTGTACTTTTTTAGTATGGTTTTAGTTCACCAGCCTCCACTCAAGCATTGCAGACCTAGTTAGATACTTTATAACATTAATTTCTTCAAGATTTGATTCTTACAATTTGTTAAATTTATATGAATGGAAAGAAAAGATAGCATATAGAAGATCTTAATTCTCAATTCCACCAAACACAAGAACTAACCGAGATTATTATGTAGTTGGAGTCAAGTGGTGTGGTCAGCCTAAGATATTGAAATCCAAGCAAATTATAGTTTTTTGTAGAGTCTTCTACTTTAGATAAGACAAAAAAATCATATCTTGATGTCATGGCGTGTAATGGTAGCAATGAGAAATTGCTTAATGGAACATCACATATGCACAATCAAAGTTTTCTTACAAGAGTGTGGTTCCAAAATTTTAATTTTTTTGGGTATTTAAATCAAAATTTTAAAGTTTTTGGGTTTTTAAGTCAAAATTTTAAATATTTTGTAGATGAAACCAAGCTCAATAGTTAGTTTACTAGTTGAGAGGGAAAAGTTATATTGATATAAGCATTTTGGACAAATAAAATGATAGATATAACTATTTTTCCAACTTTTGCAAGGATGAAAGATAGAGCCAATATCTTTTCTTTTTGTGAAGTTGGTAGATAGAGTCAATATGTCTTAAGTATAAGACAAATAAATTTGGGAAATGATGTTGGAAATAACACAACTAACTTTGGGACTGATGGAATTTGTTGAAAACATGAGAGGGTGGCTGGACCTATCCTTATTAGGTTAATAACCCACAATGCTGACCTAATGGAATTTGATGATGGACAACCATAAGGGTGCCAAAGGCTAAGTCCATGATGTTTACCCTCCTAATGATAGAATGCACTAGAGGCCACCATAAGATCCAATAAATAACATTGCAATACAACCATACATTTTACCTCCACCACATCACAACTATATGAGGTCAAGTCTAGGGATGCATCCTTACACCTTATAAAGCTATAAAAACAATTTAATGTACCACACATGTAAGATCTAATATGAAAGACATACAACACAATTATATAATATAAAGAATATGTGAAAGATATATATGTACTAAGAATGATGAAGATACTTACTGAAAGTAAATATAGGAATAGGTGAACGAGTATGTTTGATGTGCATATCTATATTTGCATGAATATATAATGAATGTTATATCTACAGTAAATGGATGGTTCTATCTCACATTTTGTTATGTGAATATATGGGTTAAGTTTTTATTTTGACCCATGGTTTACCACACTTGTTCGAGTTTTCCTTCTTATTGTGTCACAATGGGACTAGTTTTTAGGACATAGATAATCCAAACCCTTTGTTGTATTTTATTTTAACACCCATACTTGCACCATACTATAAAAGTATTTCATCACAATTCTTACAAGGCCATAGTAAAGAAATTATAACCACCTCTACAATTACTTGATATTCATCAATCAATTAATCAATGTTTTAGCCAAACCATATTATTTTGCATAACTTGTTAATATTTAAATGTCATATACTAAATAAAATCTACAACTAAAATTATCTTCTTTGTGAGCCCTATATTATATCTCTACTTTGTAACTTTTCAATTAAAATAAAGAACTTTTCTTTGTCACTTCGAGCTTTTGATGAAGGGGACTCGCCTTACAAATCTGAAATCAAACACACATAAAGAGACTTGCAAGATGGCTGTAATATGCTATTAAATTTCAGATTTAAAGAAACAAAATCAACAACATTCTTATTTACTTAAATCATAAAATGATTACATCAAATTGAAGCTCATGGGCTTCCTTACAATCTGGGCTTCATACATACAAAAATCTACAACATGTAATGCCTTCAACATTCTGGCATCACTCCGAAAACATCTGGGTATGCAACCACAACTTCTCCATAAGCCCACTCTCCAAATGAATATGCATGAATATATAGAGAATGTATGAGGAGAAAAACATTATTGCTTTCCAAAACAACCTTCACAAACCACCAAGAAATCCAACACCCAATTGGAGGAGAGATAAGAAAATAAAATATAAAATAATTCATTACCTTCACCACCTTCACATGGGCACCTAACTTTTGGCCAATTATGACACCTTGTTTGACTCTCGGTGGCCCTGATGGCTCCAAATATGGTCATGCAACAACATGCAAAGATTGTGGTACAAACATGCAATTACATGCAAGGTATGCAATTGAACATGCAAACACATGCCCTCCAAATAGTCCCCACCAAGAATTTGGACACCCAAGAGGGGTATTTACCCAATTTTGCCTTAGAAAATATTCATAAATGCATAATTCCCACCAAAATTACAATTACAATTTCATCCCAAGGGAAATTACAAAGTTGCAAATCAAAATATTTATTTTCCACATAGCTTAGCCCTTATTGAAAACAACAAAAATAAATTAGCCATACTTTTGGTGATGCAAGATTGCTAGTACCCCTAGATGCTCTTGCATCAACTTTTGATTTTCACCTTTGATCAATGGCATATATTGAATACCTTTTAGATTGATTGTTTTGGTAATTTTTTAAACCCTTAAGATACTCACTATTTTAATAACCAACCTTGTAACAATCACAAAATACCAAGTTTATATCTCCTATTGACTTAACCTCTCCATAACTAATCAATTATGTGGAATCTTTGGCCTTCAAAATTTATGACAATAGTATATTGACTTTTGGCCAAGATATTAGGTAGTTAGGTCTACCAATATATTGTGATGCACTAAAATATTTGATTACTAGGAATCAATGATCCATTCAATTCATTGATAGATCAAACCGATTTGTGGAGTATGGATGCCATGTGCATGTGAAACATATCAGTATTGATGATCTCAATCTACATAAACTTAGTAAGGAAGTAATGTTAAATAGATGTTGAGCATACCATTATCCTCGTTACTATACACCATGTGGCATCATTTCATTCATTGCCACTAGGAGGGACCACACTAAATTTTTGCATATTAGTCTTTGAACCAATAAGATTGATCTACAAGACATGTGCTCTTCATACATTTTCTTGGCTTATTGACTTTTAGTTTATTCCATTTTGAACATGATCAACATCCAAGATTCACTTACCTTCGAGATCGATAGTATCAATATATTTATGGATGCCTAAGATGCATACTACATTAATCAACTAATATACCATATGTACACTTTAGTTTCCCTCCACCCTCTTTTGCTTTTGGTGATCAATTGTCTATCATCAATGACTAGGATAAATTTGTCTTTGATATCAATGACTTGTTTTAATTTATGGTGGGCCCATTTAAATTCAAATCACCAATATTTTGTATCTTCTCTAACACCTTCTTAAAGGTCTTTTAAAATATATGCAAGCCATTGATTGATGCTAACCTATTTGATCTTATATCAAGAGGCCATGCTAACACAATTTCAAAGAAACCCACTCCACCCTTTTCTAAAATGCATGCAATCTGTAAAGGGGATTTAATTAATGACCGTTCATACCTAGGGTTTTTATGTGAAATTATCATTGAATAGAGTAGTGGGCACCCTTAGATAAAATATGATCTATGTTTGCCATTGCACTATTTAAATTATGCTCATAGGCCAATTAAAACATGCCACATATATCCTTCTTTTTAATGCTCAACTACATTAGATAAATATTTTAAAGATTAATCAAGAACTACGACTTTAATTTGTCATGGAAAATGACCCACCAAATCAACGGTTTTGTAGATTACCAAGGTTCTAGGTAATTTAATATGTCAATATATTATTGTGCACATATTTGAATAGGTGGTCACATGCTTTCAACTCTACTTCTCTATACCTTTTGATAGATCAAAATGCCTCAAAGATTAATGACATTGGTGTATTAATGGATGACCAACATGTTGAGTAGTTCTATTTATCAAGGCATATTCTTCTACTAGAGTCCACTTGTAGACACCAAATTTGTCCATACATAATCATATTCAACTTTACCCTATTCTAACCATTAATTAAATAAATAATTATTAATTAATTAATTAATTCATCATTTACATTTATCCCTCACCCTTAATTAAATAAACTTAGATTATATAATTAAGTTTAACTTTATCCCCTAAATCCTCCAACTAAATCAATTAATTATTATGTACTTAATTAATTGATTTAGGATAATTAATCTCCATAACCATTTCCTCTAATATTTAAATCCACATCATCCTCAATCCTTGTCTATTTAACCCTAGCCATTAAAACCATCTACATTGATCAAAATTTGAACTTGGCATCACTTGACAAGTGTCCCTACCCTACTCCTTGTTCACACATGTGTGAATACACCTCTCACACATGTGCAACCACCTTATCTCTTAATCATGTCATAAAGTAACCACCCTATTATTTTTACTTATTTCTTTTATAAACAATCCTATTTTTTCCACATGATGTGCTCACACATGTTTGAACACACCTAGATATTTCCCTTATGATACATGTCATTCTTATGCTTCTCCCTTGTGACACCTATCAGAAGGCCAAGCTTTCAAACCATGCCTCCATATTCCTCAAATCCTAGCTCTATCAACCAATGCATCTTGGTCCTCCATATTTCTCTTGGAAAACCTATAAATTGAAGACCTCTCTTCCTATTTGATCATCTCTTCATATCCTAACTACATACTATTTGGTTTTCTAGCTATCCACCTTCATCATATTCTTATGCTACCATTTTCTTGTTCTATAATCCTAATCCCAACCTCATGTTGATGGTTTAATAAGCAACCACATTCCACCATCCATTACACATCACAAACTATAGAAAATCAAGTGGAGCATTGGGTGCACTCTACTTCAACTCAATTAGAGGAGCAAGATAAACAAAGGCAAAAGGTTTGATAAATGCTTTAAACATCTATGTTATTTCCCTTGTTTATTTTCTTGTCTTCACCATCAAATAATGCATGGTCACTTCATATGCATCCAACCATATACCTACTATCAACGACCTTAATTTTCTCCCATCAAGATCAATGAATTTAGTAAATTATTGATACACTAGTAGATTTATCTACTAATGAGCTATAATAAATAAGATTATAACATGTCCCCTTAGGCTCTACTATAAAAAAAGAGATAGTTCACTTTTGTAATATATAAATTTTCATGTGGATTTGTTTCACCATTGATCCATCTAGAAATATAAACATCATTGTTTCTTGTAAGAGACATGTCCCCTTAGGCTCTACTATAAAAAAAGAGATAGTTCACTTTTGTAATATATAAATTTTCATGTGGATTTGTTTCACCATTGATCCATCTAGAAATATAAACATCATTGTTTCTTGTAAGAAGACTTTGAAATGAATGTAATTTGTGTTGATGACATAGACATTACAATGAATTAATGGATATATATTAAAATTACTAAACTAATTCACATAATATTAATTTTTAATAATAAATATAAATATAAATATTTGAAATGCAGTGAAATCAATTTTTTATTTTCTTCCTATTAACACAAATTTAAAAATAAAAAATAAGATAAGTACAAAATAGAAAAAATAATTTAAATAAAGCAAAGTAATTTTAAAATAATTATTTAAATTGGTAAAATAATTCGAAATTGATCTCCCTGAATTTTTTTTTTTTGAAGAAAATGCCTGTACCAATATTTATATAAGAGAAATAAATTACTATAGAAAACGTTAGTCATTTGGTATCACAATAGCTGCGAGTTTCAAATCCTACTGCTTATCCAGTTACAGGAGTAGGTCCTTCTGTTTATGCATCGCATTACTTCAGTTTCTCTCACATCCTCGTTACAAAAAATTGTATGATGCCATTTGTCTTCCGTTTGAAGCTACGTTATTGGTAGTCACAACCATTCATATTGTCTGAGCATACACCTTTCCTCAAGTTTGTCTACAATAAATTTCACCGAAATGGTATTTTGATAGGGTTTTAGAGATAGATTAATTTGATATAGATAGTAGTGATTTCATCAGACCCTTTCGTGTTTGACATGGGTTTTATGGGATTTTTCTTTGAGAATGGAGAAAGATTGCATAACATTTCATTGCAGGTGAATGTTAGTTGTCTGTTATCATGGCTCGTTTCTGGTGAGAATAGAAAGCATGAGCACTGCTGTTGGTAATGAGTGTTTCCATTGGAATAATCCAGTCTAAATTGGTGTTAATGGAGAGTTGGGTGCTTTGCAATTTGCAACAAATATGTTGGTCAGGAGGAGGTCCAAAGCTGGGTTCCGAGAGACTTCTCTTGGCACCCCGTTTTACTTGGTAAGTTGTCTTGTCATCACTAATGCCTCCATTTTGTTTACAATTCATCCACGGACTTCTGATTACGCTTTCAAATAAACAGCACTTTAGCTTGTCTGTGTTCTTACCAGAAGAAGCCTCATTTTAGTTGGGGACAAATCTTACCTTGTACGATAACATTAACATGAAAATTTATAAACATTATAAATAATATTAACAGTCTGTGTCTTGCTGAAGACCCCCGTTGATTCTTTTGGTTAGTCATCCATATCCAGGAACACGGTTATGAGTTCTAAGTTCTAACTGAGTTCCATTTGACAAGAAACGCTGGGGAATGATCTTTTGTTTAAAAAAAAATAGTAGAATCATGGCAACCCAATCTTTATTTTCTGAGTTTTTGTTTTGATAGGAACTGTACTTACTAGAATTAGCTCATCCCCCTCAAAAGAAGACTCTTTTTATTCACATGTGGCTAAAACCAAGTAATGTATATCAGTTCACTTCTCAATCTGAGGATTACGGTGGTCTCCTAGTTTTACAATGCTCTCTGCACTGGATACCAAATTTATACAACTGCTGGGATGAGTTCAAACCTCATTCGGCAAAATACACCAGCATCTTGATAGTGTCAAGGTCGTTCTTATTGCTCTTGTAAGCTTTGTTATTTTATTAGGAGAAACTTTGTTTTTAAAGATATGTTTTCCAGCACACTGCCATGACTTAACTCCAGTAGGACAAGTAGCAAATATCTTATTGTTTTAAGCAGGTACATTGTTTTGTGTTCATCTCCCCTGGTGTCAACCCTCAAAAGCTTGGATATGCCGGTGCAAAGGTCAGGGGTTAGGTAGGGTGTGGTTGCCCCTAACATGGGTATGATGCCACCTTGTAAATTCAAGATCCAAACATTAAAACATCAAACATAAAAGTTGATACATAAAATCATCAGCTAACTTAGTAAATCATATATCACAATGTATGAATCAATATGTCAAATACCTGTTAGCTAAAATTCTGAAACAGCTAAAAGGTTGTGGTTTGATATACCAATTGAATGTCTGGTGCAATAGAGTGCCATGGAACAAACAGAAATAAACAAAATCACATGCATAAGTTTTCCACAGAAATAATTGTCTTTTACTTTTACTTTGATGCTTCTACTTTTTATTTTATATCATTTTTAGTAGGGTGAATCTGAAATTAGGGTAAATAATTGGGCGTGCCTTGGGGATGTTAGGCTGCACTGGTAGCCTGTGGTGTAGAGTCAAGTGTGTTACGCTTTACTGGGTGAGCCTGTGTGCAGAATCGAGTGTGTTAAGCTGCACTGGAGGTGGGTACATGCAGCTTGACAACACTGGTTTAAGACATAGTTTTATATACTTAGATTTTCTGGAAAGGGAATAACAGATATCAGGTTTCCTGTGAAGAGCAGAATAGATATATCCTTGTCCTTCAATATTTCGTCCTCCAAAATGAACTACTCTGCTATGCTATTAAATATCATATAACAGAATAAGTCTTCTTTTGTAATTTGCTTTAGTTGGATGCACAACAAATGTCGAGAAATATATGGCCTACACATGTTAGCAACTAATAATAGTTTCCTTGTTCAAATATTTTTTTTGATAAGTCAAGTGAGGGTTAAGGGCCCTTTCACATTATAATAAAAAATATGAAAAAATTAACAAGTCTTTAAGGGAACTCAGTTCTTCACAAAGAATACTCTGACAATCAATCAGCCACCACTAAAAAACTCTAACCCATAGAGAAGGGACAAAACTTCCTAAGAAATTAAACCATTTGAAAAGTTGCTCAGTGATGCCACTCAATTTAAAAAAAAAAAATTTCAAACCAAGGTTGTAGGAACCATTGTTGCTCATGCCAAAACTCAGGGCCTCAAGAATGTTTTGAAAGCAACTTCCTCCCTCTTCTGGTGAGGAGATCCATAGTCCATTTTGTTCTATCATCAACTGAATCACAAGCTTCCATTGATAATTTTTCTGTTTCTGTTTTCCTTTCTTTCTGCTTATTCAAAATTCCACAATTAAGTTTTGGTCTTTTTTTCTTTCTGTCTGGGAAATAGTTAAAATATCAGATAGGAATAGATGATTTTCCTCATTCTTGAGGAAGTCATTCATTTCCAGATCTTGCTCTTTTGTGAGTTCCTGGAGGAAATGAGCCTTATCATCTAAAATCTGCTCCACACCATATTGATACTTGTCATCAGCATCAGCATTCTGATCCATAAAAAGATGAGCCTCATCATCAAAAATTTGAGTATGGTTGGAAGCCAGAGGAACCACTTCATTGTTTAAGATTGCAGAGCATGAGATATCTAGAATGATAATTTCCTTGGATTGATTAATTTTACTATTGATGGTGACGCCTTTTGGGAGATCTTAGACATTATCTAAAAAATTGAATGTCCATGAATTCTTTGGACCAAAATTTGGGAGATCTATGGAGACCCACATCTCTCTCCATTCTGTGTAGATCCTGTTATGGATAGTCTTGTGCCCCTTGATGATTGTGGAATGGGCAGCATTCCTGGTCCACTGTTTTGATCATGGTGTTGAGAGTTTGGAGGCCTCGATTGCTTGGAAGACTGTCCATGGTTGTGCCATATGCATTTTTTATCATCAGTGCTAGATTTTCTCACCCATTTTTAAGCTTGATGTCTCCCACATTAATTAGGTCTTGGATGTATTTCCTCAATTTTATGCATGTATAGGTGGAGTGTTGTGATTTTATGAGGTTTATGAATCTTGGATCTTATGGGTAGCATCAAAGGGGTGGATTGCTTTCATTTAGCTTTTCGCATGAGTTGATTTGTAGGAATGGCAATGTTAGGGGGATTTTGGATAACCTCAACATGCTTGTGCTTGCTAGAGGTGTGGCACAACTCCTTAAATTCATGTTTTTTATTGTAATTCTTTGTCAATAGCCCTTGGGTAACATCTTTCATGGTGAAGTTTGGTTGATTGGATTGGGTGGATTTTTGGTTAGGCTTCAAATGTTTGGATGATGGATGACTTACGCAAGAGGATAAGGTTGCCAATTGGTTGTTTGGGGTGCATAGTTGGTCAAGCACATCTTGATTTGATTTTGGCTTTGGCAAGAAGGACCTTCTTGTGCTCAAATAGTTTCTTCATGGTAAGGGTTGACATATGGATCATTTGGATTAGGAGTTCCATTGGTGGATGAGTT
Source organism: Sequoia sempervirens (assembly GCA_007258455.2). Classification (NCBI taxonomy): domain Eukaryota; kingdom Viridiplantae; phylum Streptophyta; class Pinopsida; order Cupressales; family Cupressaceae; genus Sequoia; species Sequoia sempervirens. Next base: position 13,384,942 of record VDFB02000010.1, on the reverse strand, counting down.
AGGAGCTTCATGGATAGATGAGGGATTTGATGGATGAGGATTTATAGGGATTGATAGGGGATTTATATGGGTAGATGGGGGATTTATATGATTGGGTGGATGGTTTGAAGGATTAAGATTGGTATGCCAGGGTGGACGATTTGATGGTTTGGGGTCTATGTGGGCTAAGGGATGGTTTGATGGATTGGAATTTAAAATGTTGAAGGATATTTTGATGGGGAAGGATTTAGAGGTTCAGATGGATTAGGATTCATATGGATGGAGGGATCTATAGGGGTTGATGTAGGGTTTAATGAATTGGGATCTATAGGGATTGATGGACAGTTTGGTGGCTTTGAGGGATTAGGATTTATATGGATAGATGGATTAGGATTAATATGGACTAATGGATTAGGATTGATATGGATGGAAGGATAGTTTAATAGATGACTTGAAAGGTAAAGATTTGATGGATGAGGGGCTTCATGGGTAAATGGCTTAGGATTAGGATTAATCATGCACAACTTTTCATTTGAAAATTGAAAGGTTTCCCTTACATAGGTGTTAAAGGTTATAATTTGGGGGAAGCTCGACTCTTATGCTTGTAAGTATCTAACCATGGCATTTTGTTTTGGAGTAGGAAACAATCTAGTGGGGTTTAACCTTGTTTAGTTTTGGGCAAATAATTGGGGTCATTGAGATATTTGTAGTGTTCCACAGGGACGCGTGCCCCCCAAAACACCCCGCATTTCCTAGACGGTGACGTCTTGGAGACTTGGGGACTTGGGGGGGATGTCCCCCACCAGCCCACCACCAACGCCACCATCCCACCACTAGTGTCGCTATCTCCAAGACGCCGCTAGGACTTCGAGGATGCTGGGGTGTCCTCAAGACATCTAGGGGACTCCTAGTTGTCTCCAAGATGTATAATTCTTATACTTATACATCTTTATATAACTATTTTTTCAAGTACTATATGTATTTCAGCACCTTACCGCCCCTCGCCGTCGTCGCCCCGCCCCCAAATTTAGACCCCTCATCTCATGTCCCCAAAACGCGTCCCCTGTCGTCGCTCCGTCCCCGTCCCCGAAACCCCGTGGAACATTGGATATTTGTCAAGGCTCTCATCATTGGGATATTTGTCTTGATCTACAAGGCTTTCCTCATTCTGATAGTTATCTTGATCTATAAGTCTCCCATCATTAGATTTTTGGATTGGTGAAAGGGTTCATAATTTTTTTTGCTTTGTTTGGGTTAGGCTTTGCAAAGATTTGACTCAAGTTTTGCATGGGTTTAGCACAATCAAGAAGACAATGAAAACACAAGAACACCCTAGCTATGTAAATGGATTGTTTGGAATTGTGAGCCCTTTGATAATACCTGAACTCGGTCATAAATAGTGTTGGGGCAATATCTTAGAGTGCTAACTATTGAGGATTAGGATTGTACCCATAGCTCACTATTTTGTTTCCAAAGGTATGTGGTGAGTAACTTTCTTGGGCTAACTGTTTATTGATGCATCACAAGCACCAAAAGGCCAAAAGGTTTGCTATGCTAGGTTTTGCACAAGTTTCAACTAGAACGAGTCCTCTATATGTTGGATCTCAGTTGTATTTATGGTTTGTCCTTGATGACAAAATCTCTTTCAGTTTGTTCTCATTGATGATCTGTCTCAGGATGGTTCTCCTTGCATATCATAGGTATTGGTTGTTTCTCATTCGGGCTTACTCATATCGGCGTGAGAATGGCAGGGTCTCCCCGATCCATTTTGAAATGTCTATGTTGCCTATCGGCAAGACATTTCTGATGTCATGTCGATTGAATTTATCATACAGGCTGCTGTCGGCAAGACTTCTCTTTTGTTTCGGTGACAGAAAGTGATCTCTATCGGCATATGTTATTCCGTCGGTATGTGGTCTCAGCGAAATTGGTATGTCACATCGATCGGAGATTAAATGGAAACACATCGGCAAGAGCTTAAGGCTTCGGCGAAGGGTCTTAGCGAATGTGCAATGTCACACCGACCGATGGTGGATGGATGCGTATCGGTAAGATTTAGGGTTTTTGGCGTGAAGTCATAACGGATGTGCAATGTCACACCGACCGCTGTTGGAGAATTGCATATCGGCAGGACTTTCTGGAAGTCTCGGTGAACAGGTGTGTTTTCGGGGTGTTTCGGTATGACTGAAACGATCTACAAGATGTCTCCCTGATAGTTTGAAGTTACAACGACTTTTCAAATGACTTCTTTCAAATTGCTCGTCGGTGAGAAATGTTCTCTTCGGAATAGGTCTTCCTGAGAGCGATATGTTACGGCGACAATGTGTATCAAGTGACTTTCGGTGAAACTTAATGTGGTCTATGAGAGGTCACCCCGACTATACTGTGTCTTAGCGAAGACGAATGATGATTTCATTTCGATAAGAGATACTTTTTGTCTCAACGACCAGAAGAATGTTATATGGCTCTCGGCAAAACATTATGAAGTCTACAAGAGGTCTCTCCGATATCGTTTGGTCACAGCGATAGTGAATGAAACAAAAGTAAATCTCGGTGAGAAGTTTCCTTATGTCTCAGCGAATGAATAATACACTAAGGAAGCCCATCGATGAGACATGATGTATTCGTTATGTCTTCTCCCCAACATCGATGTGTCACAGCGAAAGCGAATTGAACCAAGGGGACGACTAACGATTGAATTAGGGTTGAACGTCTGGCGTTAAAGTTGCCTTTGGCATACTGTTACATCGATTGAAAAGAATGTTAGGGTAAACTTTTTGAGTTTATTCTTTTAGCTGGGTATCGAACCCTAGCCTGGCCGCCATCATGAGAATGTTTCATAAACTGTTCTTTACTATTGTTGTTGGCTGTAACGGCATTGTCAGGATGAAATTCGTTTTTGGTTTAGAAATGAATGGAATAGCTGCTATGTTTGATGTGCCTCTCTGGCTGGAAGCTCGACAGTGGTTGACGGAGCCATGGGAGTTGCAGATTTGTCTGGTATTTTTATTTATGCGTTTCATGCTGCACATACTGGTATATAATCACCATTTTCTTTAACTGCTCTCTGCATCTCTGTTACTAATATGACAAATGATGCCCTGACTGAGTATTGTCTTTCATACATTAGAGGTTATGATTTTCTGTGGTGAGCAGTTGTGCTTTTTATGCAGAGAAATGATCTCATAAGTTTCAGACTTGTTGAGGACGGCTCTTAGCTGGGTGAAATGACTCTTGTTTTGTTTGGTTGTTCAACCGTTACTCCTGAAGACAGTTACCTATCTGGTAGATGTATAAATAGAAGCAAAAAAACTCTTTTCTGCTGCTGTTGTTGTAATTCTGAGATTATCATTCCTTGGCTGTATGAAAATGTATGGAAAAAACTCTGCAATAAAATCTGAATAACAAGATGCAGAGATTGTAAATTTCTTCTCTATGTAGTATTTTAGGGATTCAATTATTGAATCTTTAAGGTATTCTGTAGACGAGAAAACAGAGAAACATGTGCTTAACTGAAAACAGAGAAATCCTCTGAGTTATTATTGTTGTTCAAATCATAATTTGAGGGGTTGGTACTCCTTGAGATAGATATTTCTAAACGAGGGGTTGGTGCTCCTTGAGTGGGTGCTCAAAAATCAGCCTATAAGGCATTGTGAACAGTTGATTAAAAGATTAAGCCTGGAAGGCATTTCGGGAGTGGTTTTTATACCCCAGGAGGGTTTTCCACTCGGCAAATTTTTGTGTCTCTTTGTTCTTCTGTGTTCTCACAGCTTTACTGTGTTGTTGTTGTTTCAATTTACTGTTGGGACTATTACTTTTCTCAATTCTGTTTATGAATGATTACATTCAACTCATGAATGCATTAATCAGAGTAATATTGAGATCAAATCTGAGCTATGTTTTTGAATTTTTGAAAATTGGTCAAATCTGTTAAGTAACTGATTCACCCCCAGTGTCATTTTAACTCCAACACTATATGCCCAAGGTATGTGAGGCTAAAGTTTGTGAGACAAGGGTGTTGTCTAATGGCTTGGTTCAAGGGGGTAACCCCCTCCTCCTTCACTTAGCAAACTGTAAAGTGGATGCCAGCTTAGCTCGAAATGATATCTTCTCCTTGGAATTTATATATCCCACTGGCACATGTGATTTTGAGCTTTTGTTGCTTGGTGATCAAATCCAAGTCAATAAAGACCCCTTACAAAAATAGAAAAGAGGGGAAGAGTTGAGTGGTTTTGATTCCTAGGATCACACAGCCACACAAGGTAAGAGCATACACACTCAATTTCTGGGTAAAACAAGTGAAATAAACCACTTTTGATCTTCAAGGTCACTGGAAGGTGCAAGAAGAAATCATATGTTGTTTAAGTCACGAAAAACAACACATGAGACAAAAACAAGCAAAATTGGTTTTGATCCTTAGGATTGCCTCGCAGCATGAGAGGAGAGCATACACAGTTTTACTTGTATGGACAAGACAAACAAAAAGCACACAAAATTAATTCCCTTAGAAGAAAGAAATGTGAGGTTAATTTTATTAGAAATTAATCTTGGACAAAGCAACCTGCAAGAATATGTTAATAGTTTGAAAGTTTGGGTCTTGGATGATTGTTCTTGTAGAAAAATAGAGTCAGACCAACAAAAAAAGATTAAAATAGCAGACAAACAAAGATCAGAGCAAGATGGCTAGCTAAAATTGGAAACCACCTATGAAACATTAAAGATGCTGAAACACAAAACACAATGGCCAAAATTAACAAAGAGATGCTAAGTCTAAAAAACAGAGAAATAAAGAACAGAGAGGTTGAATATATGATAGAGATGCCAAAAACTAAACATAGATGCTGCTAACCAGGGAAGAGATGCTGAAGTAAGCAAGGTTAGTAAAAAAGACACAAATGCTAAACAGTACTACAAAGACTCTTAAATTAAGACACAGATGCTGCAAACCAGAGCACAGACACTAAAAGTCCAACAACAATTGAGATTTAGCAAGAAAACACAAAAAAGTTAAACAACCCTGCAAGATGAATTAACAAACAAGTCAGTGAACAAGAAAACCTGCTATCAGATTGATTAGTTATCCAGGACAAAGCAAGGATTAAACAAACAAGGAGCTAGAAACCCAATTTTTAAAGACACCAAAAACAAGATTAAAACACAATGAACCCTGCAAAACAGAGAATTAGGATTGATATTTGCTGCCAGTGATGCTTGCAAGAAATGGGACCTTAAAGGACTGAGGTTAGAAGATCTGAAATTCACTAGAAAGCACAGATGCTGAAATGTATTACATAGACATTGAAGTTGAAACACAGACACCACAAACCAGTGTGCACATGTCAAAACCTGTAGAGGATAAGGTTAGGCTCAAATGGCAAAATAAAAACCTTGCAAATAGAGTTAGTTGAGGTTCTGCAACACAAATGATCAATATGATATCCTGCAAACCCAAATTAGTGCATAGGTTGAGTAAAACTAAGGTTGGAAACCCTAGTTAACAAAGAAAGCAAATATGCACTAAATAACTAGTAATAATAAACCCCTGCAAAAAATCCAGCTGGTGGATGAACTATAAGAAGCCTCCAAAGGCTTGAATCTTTGCGCAAAAACCAAGTAAGCCAACAAATGGGGACAAGTGTAGACGCTAAGAGTAGAAGTGGAGATGTCAAAACTTAAGTGCATGCACCACGAACTAGAGTGAAGAACTTGCAACGGATATTTTAGGATAGTATAGACTTCAAAAGATATCATGGAGACATTGATGTTGAAGCATAGATGCCGAAGTTGTGAGCACACCCAAAAAACGCGAAGATCCTACAAAATAAACGCTTCAAAGCATTCCAAGATGAGAATTAGTACTTGGACATGTGTCTCACTGGATGTGCTGGAAATGTGGATGCTAAATTCAGACAAACAAGGTGAGTTAATGTACTAAACACAATAAGCTCTATCGAAATCAACACACACCTTAACTTAGAGCAAAATGGAAGCATTAAACAATATGTAAATGACACAAAGCACAAGCTAAACCTTCATGATTCTTGCGATTACTCCATGTTAATGTAGATGCAATGAGATGAAATGATATTGATTGCTCTTTTGTAATGTCCCCTTCCTAGGCAGTTCAGGTGTTTGAGGGGTTAGCCTATCATTTTGACCCTCGTAGGCTGACAGTTGTGATTAGAGGGTTGATTTTGGTAGTTATCTTGAGTTTTGGGACATTACTCCATCAGTTGATTCAGGTTTGGGCCTTTGCAGAGGCTTACAGAGTGATATTTAGGCACTTACTATTTATAGTAAGTCAGGCCAACAGGGGTTACTATTTCTAGCAGGGCACCTGGTTTAGTTGGTCATCTCAATTTTGAACCAGTTTGGCAGTTGGTTGAGCAAACAGTGAATATTTGGGCATTTAATGATATTTGGAGAATTATTAATATGGTGACTTTATATTATAAAGTCAATTAATGAAATATTAAATTATTGATGGAATAATATAAAGTATTTAATACTTTATATTAAAAGAGGCGATTATTAATTAATGAGTATTAATTACTCATGGAGAAAAGGGACGCCACTTTAATGATTAATTTAATAAAAGACTCAAGGGCGGATTTAATATTATTAAATGTCATTTAAATTGCTTTTTTGAGAGGGTCGACTTCTTTGATGAAGTATTTATTTCTCAAAGGAAAAATAGAACTCATTATTGATTGATTATTCAAATTTTGTCTTTTTTCTCTGAGAGCATTTGGAGTTGGAGAAACAAGGGTTTCTGCAATCAGGTTTTGGAGAATGTCAACTCTTCAGAATCAGACATATTGAGACTGTGAAAGATCAGTTGAAGCTTGTCAATTAGAGTGGCTTCATTCAAAAGTCATACAGAGCTTATTTGTGAGTTACAAATTGGGGTGTGGAATCGATTTCTTCCAGGAAGAGATTCTTCTTCAGTGGCGATTTACAGTGTTCATCTGGCACCTTTTTCAAGGCCATACGGATTTGTACTTGCTGGTTTCAGGCCGTACTTTTATAGCAGCAAGGTCGTACCTTTCCTGCAAGCCAAGACGCCTTGCCTTTTTGTCTTCTGCCTTCATTATTTGGGACGCCTAGGTTTCTGGGGTATTCTGCATTAGTTCGTGGCTGGAGAGACATCAATCTGAGGCTGGCCGTACCATTACTTATTTATTTTGGCGGCTGCAAATAAGCCAGGGTTTTTAAAATAAAAGTGTTGCCTTTTTACTTGCATGTTTGTATTTCTTTATTGTACTCATCCAGAAAATTAATAGAAGCATTCGCCATTAGTCTAGGAGTGTTTTTGCTTCAGAATCTGTAGTTTAGAATTTTATATTTATTTTAGAGTTTTTTTATGCAAAATCGCACCATTTCAATATATTGCAAAAACCACAAAAACTACAAAAATAGGCCAAAACAAACAAAAACTTGCATTTCGGTTAGTAGCTGGGGTTGAGAGAGACCAGGTCTCTTACATCTTCATTATAAATTGCTATATTGGGCAGCATGTACTTGCATAAGAATGCAGTATATTTTCCCTTTGAAGGAGGTTGCTTAATAGATCTCCAACCATGAGGATAATGGTTAGGATTTGTTTGGGAGATCAATGGTGAGGATAAGCTTTCATGATTGTGCAAGCTCTCCAAGTGACAAGTGGAAGGCAAGGATGAAGTGGAGGGTGGAGATTACTTTAGAATGCATGGAAGTTGGATATTCAAGCATGCGGAGGTGTAAGAGATAGGGAAATGGATGGAGCGTATTGAATTTTTGATTGGAGGGTGGAGATTTAGGCATGTGGAAGGTCCACACATGTAGGAGAGTGTGGAGAGATTGTGAAAATGGAGGGTGGAGATGCCTTTTGCTTTTAGTGGAGAGAAAATGATTTGATTATTTGTATTTTGGAGCAGATTAGAGGAACATATTAGCTTAATTAATCAAATAAGCATAGCTCATTAATTAATTAATCAAAAGAAAGGTTAGACTAGGTTAATTGAATAAATAAGATTTACAATGACGGGTATTAAGTAAATATGATTTAATTAATTGATGAATGGGTGTGTGTGGGGGGGGGGAGGAGTAGCTTAATTAATTAAACAAATCAGATTTTTTAATTAATTAATCATTAGAGGAAAGATGGTAAGAATAATGATGTGGATTGATGGAAGTGTGTTGATGTTAAGGTTGGAATGCTGAAGCTGATTTTATGTGTCTAAACAATTTTTACAATTTCTCATAAAGTAAGGTTTGTTTGCCTTTGGGATTGCCCAATTGGTTTGTACTTGTAGTCATCCATGATATAAATATGATGTGTGCAAACATTTGAGTGAATGGCTTTTATATCGTGGTAATCCCATGCAAAAAAGAAGTGTTATGTTAGCTGTAAAATTTCAAACAATTTTTGGTGTTGTTCTAGGCTTAGTTGATTGTTCTCACTAAGAGTCCTTCTAAGAAAGATTTTGATCGTTGTGATCTTTGGGTTATTTGATTGTACAATAGCTAAACAATCATGATATGGGCATTTATGTGGCAAAAGTTGATGGAAAATGGAAAAATCATTAACGTGACTTCAAGATCCCTTATTGGCCATAAAATTGCTAAAAGGACAACTACTGTTGGAACACTCGTCATTTTCAAAATACCTCTAAATTGGTGTTTGGGGAGTATACACATTTTGTACAAAGTTAGATGTTTTAATTTATCCTCATTAGGATCCCATAATATGATAATCTTATTTATTGTTTGTATGTGTTGTGTATTTGGTGTATCGTCCTCCCCAATTTCCAATCACAAGGTTTCTTTAGTTTCTAGGAATTACTGGGCAAGAGGGTTAAGTGTTAGCATCCTAGTACTATTTCCATTTGAAATGAGCATATTTTCTAATTCGTAGATGTATGTGTTAGTTGTGACGAACAAGTCCTTCTCAATATAAATGGATACCTACAGATGACCATACTTTGTTTGGGAATAACAATCAGTCCAAAACTTCAAACACAGTTGCACTCGCTATTGATTGTTTAATTTTTTGCATTGTGGGAGCCATGAGAAAGGAAGAACGACCCATTATTGACAGTGGAGCACTGTTAAGACTTACGAGGCGTCAAATTGTTGTGTTTCTGCACAACTCTGTGATGTCCCCACTCTAGTCAGTTGCCAGGTGCAGAGTGTTAGCCTATTTCTTGGACCCTTGTGGGCTAACTAGAATGGTTAGAGGGTCAGTGGTATTTTTTGGAGGGGTTGGTCGTTCTCATTTCCAGAGTTCAGTGATTGGCTCACTGCAAGCCTTGGCAGTTCAGGAGTTGACAACTTCTGACGACACAAAATTATATGGAGTTTCGAGGAAGTTATGCTTATTTTAGTGATTTAAGTTATTAATTAACTTAATACCTTATTATAAAGTCAAAATTGACTTTATCACTTTATATCACTTAAATATTCATAAAAAGGGTGATTTTAATTTAAATCATTTATACATTAAGTGGGCGCCAAGTATTTAAGTCATAAACTATTGAAAATGACTTAAAAGTATTTAAAAATATTTAAAACTTGAAAAGGGCGTCACTTCTTGGAATTCGTGCCTCTTGAGGATATAAGGCATTTTGGGCAATGAGAAATTCATTCATGATTATTTCGACTTTGCCTTTGAGGTTTTCTGTGTGCTTTCCTTTGTGATAAGGGTTTGAGCAATATTTCCATTGGAGAACACAATCTCTTCGATGTTGAGCATTTTTGAGACTGTGAGAGACCAATCGAATTAGTGCAACTGTGAGAGCTTCATTCAGAAGTTCTACATGCTTCTATCAGAGTTTTATCATTTAGTATTTACTTATCTGCAATAAGGAAAAGGGGGTTTCTTCTCCAGAGACGCCATCTTCAACAGATCTCAGCTTTCAGTTTGTTTCTTTTGGTTTCTTCCTTGGCCGTACCATTTGCCTTGGGATTTGTGCCTTCCTGGAGTTTGGCGTGTGAAGTTAGAAGCTTAAGCGCCTTCTTCTTTGCTCTTGAATGTGCTTCATTCTTGGCGGCTATGCTTTTCAACCCTTTGTATGCTGTTTCAGAGTGGGAGAAGTTATTTCTGGAGGCTAGGCGTCCATATTTGCCAGTTTTCACCATTCTTGGCTGGCAAGTTGACTTATCTTTTTAAATAAATAATTTGGAAGCATTCTGGTATGTTTATCACTTGTGATCTATTTGTTTCAGTAAAATAATACCTTCTGCATTTCCATTATGTAGAAAATAGCTCAGTTTTACAATTTATGAGCTTTTATATGATGCGTCCCTTCTCTTCTGTCTACAAACTTTCTTTAAAAAATTAAAAAACACAAATAAGATAAGGAAAAAGACAAGGGTTTGAATTGTGAGCCAGCAGGGTTCATCACAAACTCCTTCCATTTCTTCCCTGTGAATCTTGTCATTCCTTCTATGCGACCTTGTTGGCAATTGATGAGTGTCCAAGAAAGTGCGTGATTTTTATTTTTACAGTTTTTGACTTTTTGTTATTTTTATTTTTAGGTTCTATTAAATATTGTTTTATTTTTAATAATTTTTAAAATGTTGTATTTTAAAATATTTAATTTAGATTTTAAACTATTTATATATAAAATTAAATTTGTGGATATATATATTTTTTGGGTAAACGCTTTTCATTTGGAGGTATGACCTAGGGAGGTCACAAATGGGGGACCTCTTCCCCAATTTAAACATTCAATAATAACACCCCAGTGGGGTTTGAGCCTTGATGGAAAGAACAACATCACAACAACTTAACCATCATACTATGCCACTATTGGCAATTTGTCGATATATTACTAATATTTGAAAAATAAAATTACATAAGGCGGTATCTAATTACAATTATTTTTTCTGATTTTTTTCCCTTGCTGAACTTCATCCGAATTTTATTGTTGCTGAACATGAACTTGAAGTCGAACGTTGTGACATATTTGCATAATATCAAAACAAATATTTTTGTTCATTAGTTGGTTGATTTCTGCAACTAGACAAATGCGTTCAATATGTGATAATTCTTTAGAGCATACCTTGGTGGTTGTATTTTCATTGTTTAGATGAGAGTCTGTTGCTGCCATTTGTATCGAATTTTGGGGTTGTTTGCAGTAGTAATACAATAGTTTGGGTTCAATGTTCAACACCGGTTCATCCTTTGTCATACTATCAAACATATCTACTCTTATTCCAGGTATTGTACATTATATGCTGATTTCTTGCCAACTGTTTGACCAAATGTCCATCTTTGGATTGTTGGCCAATTGTTTGAGATAATTCTTGGATTTGAATACTAATTGCTTATCTTTCAATATTGTAATAAAGTGGATGGACTATTGCTAGATAGAAGTAGCATTGATATTGCAAGAAGATCCCAAATGATTTACTCTTGGATTGAGGTAATTATTGTAAGAAAATATTAGACAATTTACTGCCAAATCCCTTTATTTGCATATCATCATCTGCCAATTTGGCATTGATTCAGAATTGAATGATATAGTCTACCATTTTGGCATTGATGCATTTCTGCTTATTATTAGCCAACTTGGCATGATTGGAATTTGCATATTTGCCATTTTGGCATTGATCGATTCTACCAGTTTGATATTGTTTGTAATTTGTTAGCTGCCAAAAAGTTGTTTGTTGTGATTATCATTCTCATTCTAGTCTCCATATGCTTTCACCTTGCCCACATCAAAATTGTGGTGATAAAAAAGATCTAGGAATTGAGTTGATTATTAGAATTTGATGGATTTTAGCTGACTGCCCTATGAAAGACATTACAGAAGAGGGATGTAACAAGAGACCTTGGATTGAGGGACTAAGTAACTAATGTGTTTGTTGTTGGCTTCTGCATGGTTGTTGTCGATGTTGACTTAGAAACTGCCATTAATTACCAAGATATTGTAATATCCCAGGCTAAATTACCAGGCAATTTTTTTTTTTGATTTTCACCAATTTGGCTGCTCAGACATTTTGTCAAACAGTTTTTTTGAATGAAGTTCTGAGCTTGTTTCACAGTTTAGTTTAATGCTTAAAGTGTGTACTTCAATTTTAATGATTCCAATCAATTCATTACCATTCCAAATGCATTACATAGATATTCATAACAAACAATGTATACATAGCTGATATAATGAACTCAGAAATTTCATACTCAAACTATACACACACACACACATTCAGAAATATCGCATACAACATTTAATATTATAATTTCTTGACCTGGGAATACACGCCAATTCTTGGATTCTTAAAATCTATACGGTCCACATCCCAAAATGTAGGAACAACTTCCAATATATTACCAATGCCTTGTATCTATCCCTTGATTGCAAAGTTTGATGCACATTAGATAAGAAAAGGCTGGTAGTTGTAAAACGAATGGCCTTAGGTCCTTGCATCACTCCAATGTAACGGTTTACATTTTCAAGAGCCACGACCAATAGACTAATACTATGAACTTGTGATTGGCGGCACCTAGAAGCTTTGAAGCTCCAATTCCCTTAGTCACACATTGGCCTATATGGAATTGGTGAAATCTAATATGTATAGAATTCCCAACAATTTCTTAGTGCCAACTGTTGGGATTCTTTATGATCATTCAATTAATTGGTATAGCTTAAAGAGATAGCGGTTTCTCCACTTACCACAATCATAAATCCAACAACGCTTAAAGAGTTTGGGTGGTGTTTGTATTCACTATTCCCTTCCAATTCATATGCTAGCTCCTCTTTGATAATACCTGCGACCTTTGACCACACCCTTTTAACAATATCGGCATGTTAATAAGGTGTGCCTACTTTCCCAATGAATAAATAAATACTCATGACCCAACACCTCAGACTGGTGTTATGAATCAATCATTCGTCCCACTCGTATTTCATTTGCTATACATGATGGAGGTGAAAATAGCCAACATTAAACATCAGATGTCTAACAAGGATGAGTCAAAACGCCTTAGTAAGAGCTGTCAATTCCCACGACTTGCTTTCACAAGCTCACATCTCTTAGAAAAGGAGTGTCGGCCTTTCCTAGACTTCTCAAACTCATACAACGACATTGATTAAATTCATTTTTCCTGGTATCTTTTGAATTTATCATACAATCCTACCACATCACCTTCATGATTTCATTCCTTAAGAGCCTTTGAGACTAAAATATTATGGCACGACCAATAATTAATTGCAATCGGCATGTATAATATGTAAATTTCATTCACCAAAACTATGAAGTTTCCTTCCTGTAATCACACGACTGTAGTTATGTCATGTGCAAAAATCCTTTAAAGGCCTCGTAAACAGTAAGGGACACAATTAGATGCACCCAAGCCTCGATTCTTCCCAAAAATATATATCTATATCATATGAAAATTTGATACTCGCAACACTGGAAACTATATGGTTGTGGATTGGTGTGCGAATATATTGTGGTCAAGGAAATGGAATATAACAAACCTACCACTCTTCTTTTGGTAGTGAAAACACTTGGGAATTAAAATCTCAATTTTCCATTTCCCTGCAAACCTCTAGAAAATTGTAGAAACTTCAACCATTAAAATCCAATGCGAAATCTGATTGACATCGGCTGTACCAATCAGGGTGGATAATCTCACCACCGAAACTGATTTTCTTTCAGAGGGTTTCTATCCTCCAAAAGGTTGTGGTGAACTTTGTTCAATCAACAATTACTTGTTCTCCAAAACCAAAACCAGCCTATCTCAAAGATGAACTCCATAAATACTTTTATTTCCTCTTCTGTAACTCCTCACCTGAAACTGATTTTCTTTCAGAGGGTTTCTATCCTCCAAAAGGTTGTGGTGAACTTTGTTCAATCAACAATTACTTGTTCTCCAAAACCAAAACCAGCCTATCTCAAAGATGAACTCCATAAATACTTTTATTTCCTCTTCTGTAACTCCTCACCTCCTTTTCTTGAAATCCTCCAATTTTCTTTTAATTTTATTCTTTTTAAGAATTAGACCTTAATTCACCCAAAAGTGACTTAATTTAATTTAACTTTCCTAGAACTTAAGTCACTTTTGCATACCTTTTTTTAAAAAATAAATTTGAGTTGTCTTTTAATTTAATCTTTTTTCGATAACTTAAAACCACACAACCAATTGAGAATACGAAAAATACAAAACCTGATTCGAAGTGGCGTTGGAAGGTGCTAAAATACATAGACTCATTGGAAATGTCAAACAACCCCCTTGGCTATCATCATGAAACCTGAAACTAATTTTGATGCTGATGTAACCAAAAATGGAGACATTACAGATATTGTGGCCTTTAATTAGTCCATTGTTGGATTAGTGATTGTTGAGGTAGTGTTGGCCATTCGCAAGTGGGTACCAACCTTGTGAAGGATAAGCCTGACCCATTTTCGTACCCAATACGGATTAGGACGTTGCAAATCATTTGGTGTACCTTAGTATTGTGATTATGACTACTATGGCTTTCGTTGAGTCATGTAGTAAACAAAATTTTCTTTCTCCTCCATTCCTCGATAGATAGGCTTGAACTCATCAATGCCTTCTCTATCTCACACGATGCTAGCAATCTTTGTTTTGTTGTATTCACATTTTCCATTTGGGTATTTTTTCCTACATGTTGGGCAATAGATTGCTAGAGCTTGTTGTGTGCCTTCTTACTTTCGCCTTGCATGAAGTGTACCATGTTTAGAAAATTACCATCTTTAGATCCTCATACAAGCTGCCTAGGTCTCCTTTTGTGATCCCATCAATACCTCTAGTTGTGCCAATAGCTTGTGGTGGTGGCACAATAAATGACCTTTGGCTCTTTCCCTTTTGTGTCATGGACCTAGAACAATTCATCCATAGACCACATTTATCATCATAGCTTTATTGGGTAATGCACCTTCTCCCTTTAGGTTAAGAACTTCCATGCAATCATCTCACACTCTCAAAAAAAGAAAACTTTATAGACTAAGAGTCTAATCCACATTGCTTTGATAACTGGAGATTAAAATTGAAATTTTCCATAGTCTTTCTATTGCTTCATCTTATTTTTGCATCATACAAAATATTGCATTGTGAGTATCTCTAACCTTGCAAAAGTCATTATAGACTAAAGGGCTAATCCACATTGCTTTGATCTTTGGAGATTATAATGAAAATTTTCCATATAGTCTTCTATTTGTTTTTTTGGTTCTTTTGTTTTTTCATTGAAAAGTGGCAGATGGCAATGCAAAAGGTCAACAATACAGTTTCAAGCTATATTGGGCAAAAATGGTTCCAAGAGGTAGTAAAATGATGGAAAACTCATTGAAGTTAAAGGATTTATGGTGCCTATGTTTGAAATGAAAAATTGACTAAATCTAAAAGAAATTCAAAGTTGTGAGTTAATCGTTCGAAAATTGGTGTTAATAAACCAAAACCTCCACCAAAAATCAAATGGGCACCTAAACTCAATCAAGCACCAAAATATCATGTTTTTCTTGAAAAAACAAAGTGGGAAATAGAGCAAAAGTAGAGCCCAATCATATGGGCCCAAGTGAATATTGGAAGGAAAATAAAGTGAAATAAAGGAGAAAAAGCAAGAATTTGTGAAATATCCCCCTTAGTTTTTTTCAAATTTTCTCACATAAACTTTCACTCGTTAGTGTTAGCACAATGTAATAATCAACAAATTGAAAGCAACTCTTCACTCTCTGATCACCTAGATCCCAGAATGGGCAAGGTGAGAGCATATGGTGCAAGGGGATTTGAATATAATTTCAATGCCGGAAGTACAAGTAAACTATTGGCGGCAAGCTATGCAATAGAGAAAGGAAATACTTGGCGGCATAGCTAGCCACTTCCACTTTTCAACGGGTAACAAGAAAAGTAAAGCAACTCAACCACTTATTCAGTAGGAGTGAAGTACAATCAAACTGAGAAGTAGAAGGCTAATTGGTACTACCAAATCAGCATTACAATGATTATTAGATACATGGAAAATATGTCATGAGCAACTCAAATGAAAGCTTATTACAATATAATCAGTCCTTGCTTCAATGAACCATAAGGCAACATAAATCAAGCAAATATTAAGAATTACCAGGTCTGATAAGAAGGGGCAGCAGTATGATTTTCTGAACAATGAACTTGATACATCAACCTGCACACTGTCAAATGCTCATAACTCTCTAACAACACCTCCGAATCACCTCAAATTTGTTGCAAATGATGCCTATGAGCTGGGCGTCCAAGTCCCAGCAAACAAATTCCACAAACCAGCTCAAAAATCTCAAGCACGCATCCTAATGTACCTGATGTGAATGGTACAACCTCCCTAGCTGGTTGACCTCATGCCAAAAATCAGATTCTCATCTAAAAATCACCAAAACTGGAGCAAGGGGGCGCCCCAATGAGAGGAAAACTCAGCAACAATACCCACAAAAATATCTGAACTCCTTAGAACGATGCAAGTTAAAACGTGGGTCAGCTAGGTTTGTTCTGAACACTTTCAAAATACTCCAACAGCAAGAGTACACACCAAAAAATTACTAGAAAACATCAAAGCTACTCAAAATTGAAGTAAATAGGAAATCCATCACTATTGAAGCTCGATATGCAACCTCTGAATGAAGAAACACCTAATATTCAGCAGGAGTTATCTTCCAAACTCGAAACTGGTGAAGAACTAGGAGGTGTACCAACCTTGAAGCAAGAGTTTGAAACGATTTTAATAGCACTTCGTTATGATAAAAATGAGATAATCCAAATGAGAGGGAGAGAGGCCTTTTTATAAGCTCAAAAAACTAGAAGTTTAAAATCACCTTTCCCTCCAAAAAGGGATGCCACTTTTAGGGCATTATAATATTCATTAAAAAACACTATCTTTTCAAAGTTAGGCGTCCACTTTACTTGGCATCAAATAACCTTTTTAAAATGCAAATATTTCCCACTTGGACGTCCAACTTAAAAGGCATAAATTAAACTTTAAAAAAGCATAAGTCCAATATGCTTGGCGTCCAACTCACAGACCCCTTTTTAAAAACAATATAAGTTGATGCTTCCTAGGCATGGGGTCAAAAAACAACTTTAATAATATAAAACAAACTTAAGTTGCCAACCTTCCATTTTTCAAACTCCAAAGACAGTGGAGAAGCCAACTGCTAAAAATACCAAGATGCAAACCACTTCAACTGCTAACACCAACATAAGTAGTAACCCTATGTTGAACTGTTGCCAAACCACACAGCCAAAAAAACACTTACTAAAAATAGCATATTGCTAAAAATAGTGACTCCAAACACTGTTTAAGCACATTTCGGGTAGCCGTCGTAACTTACTAAAAGTAGTAAGTCTGCAATGGTCATTGATAGTCATTCATGTGACACCCCATTGAAGCTCTCTGAAAATCCAGAAAGACCCAAAAAACATACTGACAAACTTTTGCATGCATCCCCTGAAAACTTAGATACCTCCTAGAAAATAGGAAACCCTAAAAATGCCTACGAGACTCTGGAAATAGGCTAACGGTCACTGAAAAGCATAGGACTGAAAACGGGACATTACAGTCCTCCCTTCCCAAAGATTGCTTGTCCTTAAGCAATGCCCCCACAAGTCCAAAAATAATAGACCAATCCCCATAAAAACAAGTATGATCCTAGGGTCCCACGTCCATCTCAAAGAGGACCCACCATGCTGACATTGCATCACTCTGTTCACATCTGTGAAACTATCTTGCCAATTTTGCACTATTCTCTCTTGTAATCCCAATATGTTACCATCCACGAGACTCAATCTGAAATACTTGGGAAACTTGAAAGCAATACCATGCAACATCTCCTGTCCAAACACCTCTGAGAAGTCCATATCTGCAATGCCACTGGCTAACACTATCCTAGGGAATCGGAAGGAAAGTCTGCTCAACTTAGAACTGTACTCCTCAGCATATCTCCTCATGGTGTCAAGCAGACCCATGGCTGCAAAAGTGACTCCCTCCTATCTTCTTGGTAAGAGGAAAACCATCCTTAGCAAGAGTTCAACCAACTCATCATCATAATACCACACACAACCACAAAGACTTTTGAAAACTCTAACTATTCCAACTCCAAGAGTCTCAAAATGATGAACCATAGCATGTGGAGGTTCGTTGTCTTGAACCAACACTGTGAGTAAACTAACAAAATTTGCTTCATAAACCTTCATGAGATGAACTTTGCGAGTTTGAAAGGTTTGAAGAAACAAATAATCACTGCTGTTCAAAGCTGGGATCAACAAGGTACAATCACATTTATGCACTCTAGTCAAAGGATAACAACAGTGCCAAAGGAATTCCCAAGTATGAGTATGTGAAATGAGCATTGTGTTGCACCCATACAACTCATAAGTGGCTGGAAAACACTCTAAAGCAATCTCCAACTGAAACCTTTCACTTCCTTGACAAGAAATAATGAGTCAACTCTCTTGAACAAGAGTAACTCCCAATGTAAGGTGGCTGGTCTACAACCAATCAGCAAGCTCTAGACTAAAAATCTGCCCTTGTCTATGCCAAGGAACACTCCCAAGAGTAACCATCCGTTCATTTTTTCAACCCTTACTTAAAATTTCTCTCCAATCCATTTGTTGATGAGCAAATGGAACCACCAAATGGCTGGTAAGGAAGGGAACAACACCATAAATTCTGAAATTTTGATCCTTATCCCTCCTAAAATCCTTATTATGTAATGTCCCTTTCTTGGTTGGTTCTAAGGTTGTTGGATGATAAAGGATTTGAAACCCTATTCCCACCCCAAGGGTTCTTTGCAATTGTAAAACCTTGAAATAATACCTGCATCACCAATTGTATGCATGTCCATATTCCTATATGTTAGCTTTAATATCTAGTATTCATAAATGAAACATAATCATACTTGTAGATTGAAAACAGAAAGACAGTCACTCAGCCCATCAGGAGAGGGGAATCCTTAAGGGGCCAACGGTCTACCACCTCCTATTGCCCAACCCTTGCTTCGGGCTTGTGGGGTAGAATGCCCAACCCTTGCATCGGGCTTGTGGGGCTGAATCTAGGTGGGACCCCGCAACCCTCCATGACCCAACCCTTGCTTCGGGCCTATGGGGCAGAATGCCCAACCCTTGCTTTGGGCCTAGTGGGGCGGAACCTAGGTGGGGTTTTTAGACAAACCACTTAAGTCATGACTCAGCTCTCCTGGCGGGATTACAATCAAAATGTAGACAGTTCTATACAATTTCCAATTATACAGTCATTATTGATTCACTTGCATTTTCACTTATGATGCTATGGAAAGAGTCCAACATGAGTATATAATTTAGCATGATGATATATGTAAAGAACTGGACCAATTTTTTTTTCAATTTTGAGATGATCACAACAGCACCAAAGTACTTGTTAGGGTTAGCTCAAATCAAACCAGCAACTGAAGGAAAGAGCCTCAACGCCAAGAATGTGCTTTCTGACCCAAGCTGGGTAAGAAGCTACCATATGGCGAAGTATCACTAGTAAAGAATGCAGTACTAGAAAGTAAACTCAACGCCAAGCAGGTGCACTCCTAACCCGAGGTGGGAAAGGCGCTACCATATGGCGGAGATTCTATTAACAATGATGCTATGCAAGTAAAATAATCTCAACGCCAAGCATGTGCATTCCTAACCCAAAGTGGGAAAGGCGCTATCATATGGCGGAGAAATAGAAAGCAAATACAATGTAGACTGAGCAAGGGCTAGTCGCATCCACAACCGTGGGAATGAAAGTGATTAAACTGAAAGTAAACTAGGTGGCAAAGCCATCCTCTTCCACTAAAGTGGCGATACAAAATGTAAAGTGCAAAAAGTAAAAGAGCTGATCAGTACTACTGATTCAGCGTTACAATATGATGAACAATCTGCAAATACAATGAGATATAGATAACCAATGATCTCCAAAATGTTAGGAAATGAACTCCAAACAAGCACAAGCTATCCAACATATGAATATAGCAAAAGGGACTAAAATATCAGGTCTGATATAAAATTGCAGCAATCAGAAAATTCATACCAGCAAACCCTAGAATCACCAAAATGCTCATAACTTCGTCAAAACACCTCCGAATGATGTGGAACTGAATGCAAATGAGAGCTAGGAGTTGAGCGACCAAGACCAAGCCAAGAAACTCCTCCAAACAGTAGTGATTTATTTATGCACGCTTTCCAATGCAACCTCAAAGAAGGTACAACCTCCAGAAATGTTCTACTAGCAAGATAAAATCCGAGACACCTCCAAAAAATCTGAAAACTTGCAAGGAGGGGCGCCCAAGATAGACTAAAGCATAGGGCCAATACCCAGAACCACCAAAAAATCGTGTATGGATTTATGAGCAGATTTCTACTTCAGCAAAACCCTAACCAGCAAATGCAAAACTGACAAATCTCTAAAATCACCAACTTTGATGCTCTGTCTGCTAGTCTGGATGAGAAGCAGTCTCTGAAAACTTAGCTAGGTGCTATCTTTCAAGCACGGAACCAAGAGAAGGAACTAGGAGGTATGCATTCCTCGAAGTAAGCTCTGAAAGCATTTCAGCAGCATAACAATATGATAAACAACAATAGATAATCCAATTGAAGGCCAATCTCTTATTTATAACTTTTCTGTCTCCAAATTCAAATCTTCGTTTCCCTCTAATTAGGGTGCCTAAATGAAATTCACTTTTCACCTTTTCTCCAAATTTCATTTGCATTTCATTTCCAACCCATATGTGGAAATATAATTTAATAAAATGCAAATATATCACCAAAAGGCGTCCAAGATAGACTTAAGTGAAATATTCTATAACTTGCAAATATTTCACTAAAAGATTTAAGTGAAATATTTAATTAAACTCAAATGTCTCCAAGCTAGGCGTCCCCTTTTGCCTTAGCACATATTTCACTTAAATATTAATTCATCAAATAAGGCCTCCAAAATGTTTAATTAATAAACATTATAAAAATCACTTATCTCTCCAAATCGTCCTCCATGCCTTAGCCAAATATTTTTCACTTAAAACATTATTTTTCATCAAATATCAAACTTGCCAAAATAATCACCTCAAATGCTGGAGACCACTGCTCAAGCTGACCTGCCAGAAATAGCCATTGCACTGAACTGCTGCTAAAAATAGCACTGCTAGAAATAGTACTTATTAAAAATAGCATACTGCTAAAAATAGTAAGTTGTTCCAAACTCATTTTCTCCACATTTTGAGTAGTCGTCACAACTTACTAAAAATAGTAAGTCCGGAAAAGTCATCTGATTCAGTTGCATGTCACACCATTGCGAAGCTCTCTGAAAACCCAGAAGGAATCCAGAAGCCAAATTGGAAAACTCCAACATGCAAGCCTACAAAAAGCAGCCGAGAACGCAAGTCAATAACTTGTCATGCATGTTACCTCATTGCGAAGCTCTCCAAAAACCCAGAAAGCTTCACCAGACATGCGTTAGAAACTCTCGCATGCAAGACCTCAAAACCTCCTCTGAAAGTGGAAACCCTAGTTTTTCATTTCAGCTTTAGCCTACGAGTCTCCGGAAATAGGCTAAATCCAAACGAAGAGTGTAGGGCTAAATTGGGGACATTACAGATATATCAGAATGCAGGAGTAAATATAACAAGATTCAAGTCTAGAGATCATTCATCATATTCTACAGATTAATGTAGTCCAACAGATTCAAATTAGTTTAGTTCAATATGTGTATATAGTTTCATTGAGGCCTAGCATGAAGGTATATCAGAATGTAGAACTAAATTAAGCAATATCCATATCTTTATGTTCATCATATCCATATGATTCGTGATGTAATTCAATACAGCCTACAGTTCCAGGATTAGTTCGTTATAATTGCAATTTTGCAAAATGCAGACTTCAATCAAACATAAATGTAGATCGAGCATCATTAGAACCAGTTCTGAAAAAGGTAAACAATAATGGCGTATATCCGTTCAAAGACTACACAGTCCCCCAAATCTAATGCCCAATATCAATGCCAAGAATTCTATTTCCAGATTTTGATCTATCAAGAAGGAATGGTTCAAAACACACCAGAAGCACTTATATATTTCAATGAATAAAGACTGGATATTATATTCAATAGTACACAGATTGATTGGAGCTTGGGTCAAGGGTTTATGCAACATCATTATGTCAGATTGAGGAAATTAAATATTAAAGCTAGTGAGTAATCTCACCTGATCTGCTGTGTCTTCTGATGTCTCCTTATTCCTTAATCACTTCCCTTCAACCTTACATTTGATTGATCATAGATATTAATCTATTCATTTTTATTTTAAGGTCGTAATTACTTATAAGGCTCAATAATTGCTGCAAGCATCATTATTGCATAATCATGAATATAAATATATATATTTATATATTCTATATAAATATGCATATATCATTATTTCTATATAACTATGTATATAAATATGTATATATATTATATTTAAATATGTATACATTATTATTTCCAATTGACTACAATTTATATCATTACTTCTAATAAATATTTATATTTCATTATGTAAATAATATATTTATAATTATTAACTGTCATTTAAATTCTTAATGCATTTTTTCCATCATCTAAATTTATTCTATATTTAACCATTATCACTTTCTAAATATATATTTTTTTTGGTCGGTGAACACTGCAAGGGGCAGTACCCTTATATTAATTTCAAAAAATTTTCAGTAGAGATAGTATGAGGATCTGGCAGGTCTTTTCTATAATAATGACCACCAGATCATCCTGTTTGAAGTTCACATATACATTCCAAAAAATGGTTGCCCAAACAATTACATGCAAACCATCAAACCCAAAAAACCATGGTAAAATACCCCACGCCCGGGACTGACACCTAGCCTAAAGGTTCGAAACTTATGAAAAGAGCATTATACTGCAAAAGTATTCAAAACCCATATTGAAGAGGTCCAAACCTCAGAGACTTTCCTCCTCATCAACGGCTTCACAGTGTTTCAAGTATGCCCTGCAGCTGGCGATTGTGGGGCAGTCGGGGCCACACTTACTATGAGCCAGGGCTTTCGCCTTCTCTTCTGGGTCTCGCTGGTCATTCTCCAGCCACTCCTCGCCATCACCCAGGTCCCAATCTTGAACGTCAGCAGTGTCGAAAGCGTCCTCCAATTCTTCATCCTCAACATACCTTCTGACCCAACCCTTTGGCAGATTTGTTGTCAGCTTTGCCGCCCTGAGAAGGAAGAAGATGCTCTTGTCCCTTTCTGCCCATAGTTTCTCAAAGCCTTCAGGGTCTATGGTGCGAATCAGCGGAAATTTCATGACCTCGCGGCCCCTCACACGCAACATATAATAGTTTTGTGGCATGGGAATGTTCCTGTCCTCATCCACATTATCTAGCGCTGCGTCTATCTCACCCAGCCAAGTATGAACAAACATCATTTGGGTCAATTTATTACCTAAAGCTTTGGATACGCCCATATGAAGAAGAACTGCTAGGAACATTGCCGGAACCTCTGTGTTGGCATGCACTTTGAGGTATGCAGCCAAGAATTTTGGACCCAACACGCGCTTAGTGGCCACCAGAATGAGCGGATGAGAGGAGTGAAGGAGGCCCTGCAGCCGCTTAACCATGACCTCCCCACGAAAAGCTTGCATTTGCTTGGTTGTTTCTAGGGACAATGGTGTCTCCATGATTGTCTTTTCTTCACACCTTCTAGAAGCCTCTACTCAATGCTCGTTTGGATCCTTTGTGGTATGGAGGCAGCTATTAGTGATTTTAAACCAACTTGCATTCTGGCGTATAAACACTGATGTACCTGGCGCCGCCAACGAGCGAGTCGGATGCAACATCGAAAATGAGGCGTACTTAACACTCGAGTGTGAATAATGCGAAAGCTAGCGCCCATATGAAAGAATAAAATTCCTTTTTGATCTTTTTAGATAATGATTGCAGCTACATCATAATGCTTGACGGGGATGACGTAGGAGCGACATCGCTAACCAAAGTTCAAGGACCGCCAAAGTAACATCCGGTGTCGAAATGTTATCCTAGTCATCAGTCCATCTATTTCCTAGCTGGCCTGAGACGCGGCGTCCTTTGCCAACACATCTGCCTCAGAACTACCTTCTCTATATATGTGGCTAATTTTGAAGGCTGTAAAGCCGATAGCCAAGTCTTTTATCTGATGAAGCAAACGATTTAACTTCCAGTTTGGTGTGGAACCTTTACGTATGGCATTGATCGTAATGAGGGAGTTGCCTTCTAGATGGACCTGGTTAAACATTAAGTCACGACCTAGCTGCAAACCAATTGCTGCCGCTCTGAATTCTGCCTCGTTGTTTGTGCATCTACCCAAGGAGACTGATCTCATTGCTAACACTTTTCCCTCAAAGTTTCGAGCTACACACCCGGCCCCACCCGGGCCAGGATTGCCTTGAATAGCGCCATCAAAATTGATTTTTAGCCAGCCAGGATCTGGGGCTTGCCACTTAGTTGTCTCTCTTGCTGCTTTTTTGGATTGAAGGGAGCTGTGCTTGCATATGGATGGGGGTCTAAGGCCCAGGAAGTGTTTGATCAGAGAGTCATCCCAACTAGTGAAGATTTTATTTTTGGCTTCCTTGCGCCTAGCAGTCTCATTCACCAGTTCTACTATTGCTCTTTCAATCTTGTCCCATAATCTGTCTTTGTTCAATTCTTGTCCTTGAAAAATTCTCCGGTTCCTTTCCTTCCACAGTTCCCAAATTACTAATGAAGGGGTTATTTGCTAGATGCTGTTGAACACTGTTTTGTTGCTCTTTTGAGGCCACATTTTGAACCAAGTTGCAAGATCAAAAGGAATTGGGCTCTGAAAGTTGAGCTTATTTCTTAAACGGTTCCAACATTCTATTGCGTATGGACAGGATAGCAACAGGTGGTCTGCCGATTCCCAGTGGTTTTTGCAGAGGCAACATCTTCCTGGGCCTTGTATCCCAAATTTGGCCAATCTGTCCTTTGTGAGAATCCATTTTTCAACCGCCAGTCATGCAAAAACTCTTGCCTTAGGCACATAGTTGTTTCCCCAGAATAGCTTACTTGGCCAATCTTGACGTGCTATCACTAATTCCTTGGCCTTGTAACCTAACTTCACTTTGTAGGCTACGTCAGACGATCCACACCACCTAATTTGATCTTTCCCGTTAGATGGGACAAAAAACCTGTCTTTGAGGATTTTGAACAAAGTTTCCTTTTGAGATCGAGAGTCATTGAGGTTCTGAAGATCATGCCAAGCCCAGCTTAAACTTCCAGTGTTATTGATTTTCATACCATAATTGGCCACCTTGTTACCCCATAATTTGGTTGTTTCTTGTTTTATCTCTTCTAGGCCCTACGTGTCACAGATTGGAGCTTTCCCACCCCAAGAATCATGCCAAAAGGAGGCACTCTGTCCATCCCAGATTTCCCAAGTGACATGGTTAGATATAATGTCCCTACATTCTAGAATGAAATTCCATATAGCAGAGCCTCTCGGGGGATTCAAAACTGTGAGGATTCTATTTGGATCCTCAGAGTCAAGATACTTCCTAGTCAAAACTCTGACCCATTTCTGATTTCCTTTAGTATGGATGTCCCAAACCAATTTGGCGCCCATGGCCTGATTTATAAGGGAAAGTTGGCGTAAACCAGCTCCACCAGCATTCTTGGGGAGACAGATCTTATCCCAAGCTAATAGAGGGAGTTTATTTTGCTCCCCCACACCACTCCAGAAGAATCTCCTAAAGATTTGTGTGAGTGAATCTTCAGAAGCTTTAGGTAGTTTGACACAAGACATCGAATAGACAGGTATTGTTGACAAAACCGATTTAACTAACAAGAGTCTTCTTGCTGATGAGATCCATTTTCCTTTCCAAGTGCTCAACTTGTTCTTGCAACTACTAATTAGGTTGTCCCAATAACAGTTTTTGTTGATGCCTGCAAACAATGGAATCCCCAAATAGCGTCTTGGTAGGGTGGCAATTTTCAAATTTAGGATTCTTGCAATGTCCTTTTGAAGGCTTGGTTGAGTATTTAGGAAAAAATCTCTGATTTGTCCCAGTTGATGTTTTGCCCTGATGCTTTGCAATAGGAATCCATAATTTTTTTTATCAATCTCGCTACCCTTCTGCTCACTTGAACCATTAGGACTGTGTCATCTGCAAACTGTAGATGGGTTGAAGGTTCTAATCCATTTGCTACATGTATTCCTTTCCATTTGCCCTCTTCTCTTAACCTTTGGATCCCCCTCACCAACACTTCTACCATTATTATGAATAGAAACGGGGATAATGGATCTCCCTGCCTTAGACCCCTGGATGTGGAGAAGAAACCGTTTGATGTGCCATTGACCAGAATCGAGAACTTTGGGGTGGAGATGCAACTGCTGACCCAATTTACCCAATTTGGGCTAAAACCAAATCTGCCTAATACTTCCAAAAGAAAACTCCTGTCTACCATATCGTATGCCTTGAGAATATCTAGTTTGAGTAGTATACAAGCCTCCCTGTTTTTTCTGGCTGTGTGGATTGTTTCGTGTGCTATGATGATTCCTTCCACCATGGATCTGCCTGGAGCAAAGCTACTTTGTTCCTTAGAGATAATAACCTTGAGCACCTTCTTGAGTCTATTAGCAATTATCTTTGTTACCACTTTATACACTGTATTACATAGGGCTATAGGCCTAAAATCACTCATTGATTGAGGAACTTTCTTTTTTGGGATTAATGCCAGGAAAGTATGATTTATAGCCCCTAGCATCGTCATCTTCCTTTTGGATTCTTCCACAGCTGATCCAAGATCTTCTCCAACTACATCCCAGAAGTGGTGGAAGAAGGCCGCAGGGAAACCATCTGGACCTGGTGTTTTGTCTGGGTTCATTTGAAATACGGCTTCCTTGACCTTTGCTAGGGGAATTTTTTGAAAGAGAGCTTTGTTTTGGGATTCTGTAATGATGGGTGGGATTGCCTCTAGAAGATGATCCCTGACACTCCTATTAACCAGAGTCTCTTTGTTCAGTAGGGAATCAAAGAAACTAACTGCCTCCTTGTTAACTTCCGAAGTTGATTGAGCTGTATCACCATTGACTTTTTTGATTTCTATAATTCTCTTTCTGTTGTTATTTTCAATTGTTGATTTGTGGAATTTTTTTTGTGTTTCTGTCCCCTTCATTGAGCCACACTTCCCTTGATTTTTGGCGCCAATAACATTCTTCCCTCTTAAGAATTTCAGCCAGCTCTCCTTTCAAATATTTTTCATTCTCAAAATCTACAACATCCATTCCTCTGTCAATTACATGCTCATTGAGAGCACGAATATCTTGTTCTATTCTGGCTTTCTCCTGGAAGATGTTTTTGAAGTGGCATCTATTCCACTCTTTCAATTTCAGCTTTATGTAACTCAACTTTTTACTTATCTTGAGAAGGTCTGTTACCCCGTTGAGATTTACTTCATTCCACCAAATCTTAACTAGATCTGGAAGGTTGTTATCTCTTAGCCACATATGTTCAAATTTGAAAGGGCTCCCCTTTGGAGCTTCCACTGGGCCAAATGAAAGTTGGACTGGGAAATGGTCCGAACCAATGAAGGGGAGGATTAGTGCCTCATGTGATCCCTCTAGCTCCCCCCAGTCCCCCCACAGTAGGAATCTGTCAAGCCTTTCAGCGATATTAGTGAAACCTTTCCTTCTATTGGACCAGGTGCATATTCCATTTCTTGCCTGTATATCCAAGAGGGCGTTATTGTCCAAGAACTCTTGAAAGTCTCTTTGAACAGCCGTAGTCCTTCCTGACCACCCCTGTTTTTCTGTGTTGTTTAACGTGGCATTGAAATCCCCTGCTATGATCCCTATCTCTGCTCTTTTGCCTTCTATTATTCTAGCTATACTGTCCCAAAGTCTCTTTTTTCCTTCTGTGGAGACTGGGCCATAAACATTAATGCAGGAGAAAGAAAGGTTTCTTTTGATGTCTTTAAGTCTAATTGTTTGCCAGTTCTCAGCTTCTGCCTCTACTGCTCCTATCATTGTGAAGGGATTCCATATAACCCCCAAACCCCCAAATGCCTCTGAGGCCTCAAGAAGTTGACCATTCCATTGTTTCCATCTGTCCAACCTCCTGCTGCCTTCTTCCTTAGTCCACTTTGTTTCTTGCAATAGCACCACATCTGCATTTGATTGGTCAATTTGGCGCTTGACCATGCGCCATTTGTCAGGGGCGTTAACGCCCCTGACATTCCAGGTGATGATCCTCATTCAGTTGACGGAAGGATGCCCTCCTTCCCTAGTGTCAGTTTCTTTTGCCCACAGGGGTTACCAGCCAATACTAACTTTGCCTTGTTGGATTTCCTTCCCCTGTTTGTTTTTAGCTTAATGTTAGGGTATTTGAGTTTTGATTCTGACTGTTGCAACTTCCTCAATTCCAATAGTTCTCCTTCTTCCGCCTCCTCCCATAGCTCGCCTGCCTCATCTGTTAAAAGGTCCTCTTCTTCTTCATCAGATTGTTGGCTCCCATCTACTTCTTCCGTCTGAGGAATGACAAAACTTGCTAGCACAATTTGTGAGGTTGTTTGAGTTGGGGGAACAGATGGGGGATGGGAGCCCCCATATTCAACACTGCTGACAGATAGTTCCTTCAACTAGTGTTGGATCGCTTTTTGAAGAATATGGGTGTCGTCCATGAGCGCAATGAGGGCTTGCTCAGCCTGAATATTCTCTTTCTGAGGATTTCTGACCTCCATGGTTGGGAGACTTGGTTGATTCGTCAAAGGGACAGCCATTTCACTTAAAGTGGGTGCTGCAAATCCTAGGACGGACTTGTCCACTTCATTAGAATGCAATGGGTGGATCTTTGCCGGACCTTTATGCGGGATTAAGGATATTGTCTGTTATTAGCTTTTTTGAGGTGCTTTCTTGTAGTGTCTTCCTAAAAAGGCAATTTTTTGACTCTGAACCTTCCCAGACTTCAATTTCTTTTTGCCAACTTCCAAATTTTGTTAGTATCTCAAGTGTTTTATATATCCCTACTCCCACATCTATTTCGACTAGAACACAGGGTTCCGATCTGCCTACTCCATTAATGAAGTCTTCATCTATTCCAATACAGACACTTAGGGCATCACCCAGTTTTATCATAGCTTCAAGGTTCCAGAATTCTGTTTGTAGATCAACTAGCTTAATCCAGGTCGGGATTTGGGTCACTTGGTGATTCCATGGATCAAAGTTGGCTTGCCAGTTTGTGCAGTAAAACTAGTGCCCATTCATAAACAGAGGGTCCCCTTCTAGGATTGCCAATTTTAAGTTCAAATCAATGCATTCTATCAAAAAGAAGGAATTCGGGAGAGGAGTAATACTTACCCGATCTGGGTATTTGCTCATCCATCAGGCCTTGATCTCTTCGTTCGGACTGGCTAGGCCAGTCCATTTAGCAAAAAGGGCATGGTCCGAAAGCCTTGCTACCCTTTTCTCTATTAATTCTGCTGGCATTTGGAATAGTTTGTGGCCTCTTGGCCTCATTTTCGCGTCTTGGAATGTTCGGGATTGATAGTCTTTGCGATTCATTTTCTTGTGCAGAAGATCATGATCCCTCTTGTTCATTCTTTTTCCAAATTCAAACTCCTCACCCAACGATTGAGCCGTCTTGGCGAAGGTGTTCTACTTAGGAGCAGTTGGGTTTTTCTTCTGCCATACTTTGTTAATGCGGTTCTGAAGATGCCCTTCATTCGAGTTCCATTTGGCGGCTGGCTGTTTGCCCTTTGTGTTCTCTTCCCGAAGCCACCCACGCCTACTCCTGTAGTCTGATTTATTTTCAAAGTTCCAATTCGCACCTTGAGGGATTTGATTTTGTTCTGGTGGTCGATCCTGCCCGCTCCGATACTGATTCTGCTTGTATTGAGGAAGGCATTTGTCGACCCAACCTCCCTTCTGAAAAACCCACTGTGGAATATGATTTGACTTATGTGATTCTGCTGCATTGCCCGTCTTTCCTAGTGGCTCGACTTCTTCCACCAGATCTGAATCGCCCTAGCGCCTACGCTGGCCGACTGTAAAATTTCGCTCGTTCGCTCCATCGCTCCCACTTTCTAAATATATTACTGCTGTTTTAAGTTTCTGAAATTATTTAACTATTTCATTAATACATTTATTAGTTAATTGTTTACATCTTAGAAAATACTTACCTCCTCCAGCCACCGATCCGCTATCTATCCCTTTATTCCTTCATCAATTAGAATATGTTTTTATATTTGTTTTTTGATTCATCCACATCCCATTCGATTCTTCTTTCTCTCCCCATCCCTGCCTATTTGTTTTGGATTTATCTTCTTTTTATAATCTTTTTTGTCAACAGTCATGACCATTTGCTTGTATAGATATTTCTTAAGGGACATGCCCTTTGGTGACTATCGCATCCTTTAGAAGGTTGTGTTATGATTGCTCCCCATTTAATCATGGCTTTGTAATTAGAGATTGCTGTAAAGTATTAGGGACCGATGCATTAAATAATTAGGAGTTGATGCATTAGGAACCCATGCAAATACTTCATGGTTATTATTATTATTTTTTGTGAGTACTTTTATTATTATTATAATAATTATTATGATAATATCAAATGTTCTTTTTTTGAATTATAATAATTGTATATTATAATTATAATATATTTAAATCGTCATTATTTATATTTTATTTTTGATATTTATTTTATTTGGTTATTTGTATTTTAATAATTCATATTTTAATACCAAAATATAATAGCACTAGATTGTTGATATGTACTTTGTTATTATTATTTATTTATTTATTTGCATTTCAATGTGTTACACTTTGGGGACATGACATATTACTATACCCAATAAGCTCCATCAAACCATGTTGAGGATCCCAAACATGGATACCCAACCAAGAATGGTCTCCAACACACCGAGAAAAGTACACAACACATCTCCAAGTGCCAATTAGAACCAAATGCATACTCAAGAAATTGGCGACTTCTTTGGTAAACCCCTATAACCCATCCATGAAAGCTTCAATAACTATGGAGCATGGAACAATTGTTGTTTTCATACCCAATCCCCCAAAAGGATTTAGTATAAGCTAAAGCATCACTCAACCCAAGGGATGGATTGTCAAACAAGTAGACATCTTGTTTTGGTCCTTCTTTCTCGCACACTTCATAAGTAACAAGCCTTAAATCTCCTTTCCTTGCTTTTGTAATGAAATTTCTAGTAGCTACCAAAACAAGTTTTGTTAACACCTCAATGTCAAAGATGTGGAAGTCACCATGATCCAACACTTCCCATTTGAAAACTACATCCTCAACCCCACGTCTTCATTCTTGATCAAGCAATCTTCTTGGAAGATTATCAATCACAAAGATCGACTCACCCTCATGATTTGTTTGCAAATCATCAATAAGCTGAGAGCCACATTTATCTCATGCTCGAACACTTCACCACGATCCCATATCTTGTCATTGACACTAGATATTTCATTTTCCATCACAAAGACGAGGTTATCATAAGCTGCCTTTGCACCTACTTCAAAGAGAGGGTTATCCAAAATTTGAAAAAAAATTTCTTTCTCACATTCAAGTCCAACTTGCTAGTCCAAATCTGCACTTGCAACTTCTGATTTTTGTGGAAAATCCTCTAAGTCAAATTCCTCTTGAAGACTCTCAAGCTCATCAATTACTTGCTTGATTTCTTTAGCTCTTTGTTCATTCTCTTGTTCCTTGAGACGTTTGAAATCAGCAAGCTGATCTTTTGCCTCCTTTAGTGCCATCTGAGTATCTTCTAACATATCTTTTGTCAATTCAAGCTCAAGAGTAAGCTCATCAATCTTCCTCTCTTTACCTTGGAATGCACTAATGGTCTTCTTTGCAAATTCAAGTGCATAATCTCGATCTTTGATCAAGTATAAATACTCCATTTTCAATGTTCCCAAAGAGTCTTTGATAAGTTGCAGATTAGGGAGAGTGACTCCATCCCTAATTCCTCCTTGTCTCTCTTCAACTTGAGCCTTCCAATAGACTTCTTCAATCAAACTGTGTGTGCGGTCAAATTTGGATAGAGCTTGCACTTCATTTTCAATGGACACCATGAATTGACCTATCCACTCATGAGTATGCAAAGATGGTGAACTGCTGATAGGCTGCTTGTCAAAATCAGAACTTTCATTCTTGTCATAAATGTTTCCTTGGCTGTCCCTAGAATCTTGTCCCTCATCACCCATTTGATGACATTGCTCAACACTAGGATGAGAAGCAGATTCAACAAGCTCACTAAGCCTTTGCTTATAATCAACTCCATGCATTATTAGATCAGATTTGTATTCAAGAACACCTTTAAACTCCTCAAGATTAGCTCCTTCAGTAGCATCCTCATGGTGTCCATTGTGCTGTGAAATTGGAACAACACTAGGATCAAAGGGAAATTCGTCCCATGTAGGATCCTTATCATTTGTAGGTGCCATCACACCCGGATCCCAAGTATGGAAAAGCTGATTGCTCTATTTCAAAGAAAAGTGCTCACTATACTCCTCTTGGGGTGTTGTCTCTTTGAATAAGTCACTTCCCAACTCACTAATACTGAAATTAACATAAGTATCTCTCTCCAAAGGCTTAGTCTGGTAATCAAATCCAAAACCAGCCTTATCACCATCACTGTAATGCGGTAAAGAATCATCAATGCTAGCTGTTTTGAAAATTTCAGTAGCAGCAAATTCTTCATTAGTGGCTGCAATCTCCTCAAGAGAATCATTTTGGAGCTTCGCCATACAAGTTTCTCCATCAAAGACATCTTCTTCATCGGCAATCTCATAGTTTAATTTGTGTTTTGAGCTTTGAACATCATCCGGGTCAAAGGGGAATTCATCCCACATAAGATCCTCATTGTGCTTAGGTGCGAACACATCTAGGTCCCATGTGCTAAGGGGCTGATTGCTTGGCTCAAGGTAAATGTGATCACTGTACTCTTCATGATCGGATGCCCTTGTGAATGAGTCACTCTTCAACTCCTTGGTACTGGCATCATAACAGTCATTCATCTCCATATTTTGCAAAATCAAATCAGTCGTAACCAATCCTCCTTGTTCACCATATACTAGAATTTTTAGACTGTCCTCATATGTGTGAACAACATCGCATTCAATGTCAACCAAGCCACCATTTGATTCCTTGCCAAAACAAGGTAAGGATGATGAAACAATGCTAGGTTCCCCTAGAGGAATAACCAACAAACTCATATCTCCTTGAAGCTAGTCCATCATGGATGGTTTGTCAAATCCCATGGCGATATCTTCTGTGATATTCCTTGCAAGTCTGATATGATTTACACCTCAAGGAATATTGTCAAACAGTTCCTATGCAATCTTCAAGCTTGCTGGTTTGATGTTATAGTCTGATTGAATGCTTGATAAATGATAAAGGAAGACTTCAAATACTTGCAATGCAAAACTATGATGTCTAAATTATCATCTAGAAGCATTAATGACTTACTTTCATCTTTTTCAATGCACTCAAATATGATTTCTAATTGCAAAACAAGCACTTACAGCCAAGTGACATTTCGTCATACAATTGGCATGCGACCTAATATATCATTAAAATGACCATTACATCAATGTATGAATCTCCAACAATGAAATCCTTATTAAAAATGCAACCTCCAGATACAAAGCTAACATGAAACGCCAAGACTCTTGGCTTTGCATCCAATGCAAATTTATAATCAGGTCTGATATAACATAAACACCTACAACAGCAGCCATACAATGACAAATATTATCATGCAACTACTCAAATCTACAATGGAACCTGATGGATGAAGTTTCCCTTTGATGGAGATGATGAATCAAGCAATATCCAAGCAATGTAAGCCTTTGCAGCCCCAGGTCGACTCTCTTTACCAGCCGCCCCTATTCTGATATAGATTAATTTGAATAAAATAAATCGCAGCTCCTACACCCTCCAACAAGCATCAATAATCATCGCCAAATCCTCACAAGATGTGCGCCCAAGCTAGAAGGTGTAATCAATAGGAGATGGAGTCCCCATGAGTGAAAATGTGGTTCCTTGGAGCTGGTCTGTAAGACTGTAAATACATATCAGAACTGATTGTAGCTAAGATATGATGCAAATCGTCCCTTCAAGTGCTCAATCAATGAAGATGCAATGTCCCTATGATGTCTTCATGATATCTCCAATCACTTCCAAATTGAACTATGCGAAACTTGGCCAAAGGCCACAAAGTTTTCCAATGAAGCCCAAGTTGAACTCTTGAGATAGAGCCCACAAACAGCGATAATTCAGATGATATTTCACAACCTCAAAATCGCATTACCAATTGAGAGTTTTCGTTCTCAATGGCCAACTGAAACAATTGCAGAAACCTTTGGCTCCACAACTGAAAATATCGAAGCAGTATTCAAATCTGGATGCTTGAGAATGAGGTCTTAAGTCCCTTTTATTCTTTTCTTGTGAGAGCTCAAACACTTTCCTGGCCAATGTGGGATAGAAGATATATTCCCACTTTTAATTTTCACTTAACACACTTTATAAAATTAAAATGACTTTATTATTATAAAGTTACATTATAACTTTATAATAACATTTAAATATTTTAATTATTCCTTAGTCATTTTAAAAATCACTTAAATGAGGGTCATGGCCCCATTGCTCATTATAATTGTACTTTATATTTAATTATTAAGGAAGTATTACTTTATTAATAATTAAAATAACATAACTCCATAAATACTCATTTCTCGATTCCGTCTGAACCAAGGAGTTAACCACTGCATCCACTGTGCATCCAACTGCCTTACTAAAAATAGTAAGGGTCCCTCTCTATCAACCACTGATATATTTGATCAAACCAATGGTGTAAAGGATTGGCATTGCAAATGAAGCCTGTTTAGGTGCCCTGCTATAGATAGAAACCCTGACTGTCCTGAAATAGTCACTTATCTTTAAATAGTAAGTGTGCCAAACTGAGTCCAACGAAGGTCATATCTGAACTCTCACTGATCACTGAAGGCGAAGCCATACTGAATACTGCCAAATAAGACCCTTTAGCCATCTGCTCTAGCCTACGAGGGTCAAGAATAGGCTAAACCATCCATAGTCATGGTCACGCTAAAAGGGGACATTACATCTTCCTCAAACTTCAAGTGTTCTTCATTCTCAGTTTTGATAGGTGACTCTTCTTCAATCTCGTGGTCACTTGAAGTATCATGTCCTCCTTGCTTGTGCCATCATTTCCTCTAAGACTTAGAGTCCCATCATGAATGCTTGTTGACTGATTTTTGTCTTCCTCATGCTTACTTGTGAGCTGCAAATCACAAACAAGCACTTCCTCTTCTTTCTCTAACCCTCCATCAATGGCAAATTTTGATTTCTCCTTCATTTTTAACCCTTCTTCAATGGCAAGTTCTGATTTCTCTTTCATTGTTCTTCTGATGTACTTCACCAAGCCCATTTTCCAGGTTTCAATATTACAACACAACTCAAGAAAGAGTCTAAAGAAATTGTGTTTTTAAATCCATTTGACATGCCTTGATACTCTTCAAATAATTGGGGAGCCTCTTTTTCATACTGCCTCTTGATCTGTTCTGCAACTCTGCTAAATATAAATGGAAAATAAGTAATATTTAATATTATTTTTAGAGGATGAGAATAATTGTTTTGAAAGCAATTTTTTTTATTGCTTTAAGAAGCTGCAGCTGGAAAACTATAAATATGCCATTTGCACACAATATAATGTGAGTTGATGATAGACTTATGCTGTAGAGATTGTCATTGAAGCTTGAGGTCAATTAAATTGTTACGTGTCTTTCTATAAAGAATGCAAAGTTGAGGCTTGCTTATGTTGCTGAATTTTCATTCAAATCACAATTCTGTTGTAATTGTGCAAGTTGAAAGCCATGTAAGAAAGAAAGTGCATATTAACTTTGTGCAGCATTGATTTTCAAAGTCTTGGAGTAGCTTTGAATGCTTTGGAATTATTACTTGTTTTCATCTCGTTTTCATCATTACTGTCATAAGTGTTATGCTTTCTTATTCAGTCTAAATCAGTTGTTAATGTCTGATTCACGATCTTTGTTTTAATCACGAGTTAACATTATTTTCTGTTGGTGTAATATTTTATTCATCTCAGATATATTATGTCCTAAGTGTAATATTGCACCTATTTAATAAGTTTATTGAGAATAATTAGACTATTTAATTATTCTCACCCAAGTAGCTAATAATTACATGTGTATACCTTGACCTGAGGTACACACGTGTGGCCACTACCTCATCAACTTATGATTGATGGTAGTTACATGGCATCTCTATTCATTCAAGGTCATCCCTATTTCAGTTAGATTGAGTTAACACACCTCTTGATTGAGAGTGATTGAGAGTTAACCCATACCTCTTGGTCTTGTCATTGATGTGTGCATCTAAGAGGCCTATATATTTGTATGTTACTATTTGTAACTTGTCTCATATATTGAATATAGAATAGCATTATTCAGTTCATCTGGATTTGTGATTAGTTTATAGGCATTTTGGTCTTGGGTAGAATTCTTGTTTATGCAAAATTCCAACATTTTTCAATGCATATTAGAATATTGTTAAAATTGAAAAAATTCATTGGTGAGAAAACAAGTTCTTCAAAGTCTTGTGCTCTGGCCTTTGAGATACAAAAATATATAGGTCAAGTTTGCTTATTTTATCTTTATGCAAAAACCCAAAGAATAGGTTTTATAGTGTTAATATTAGCAGGCTTCTTTTTGTTTTAGATTTAGAGTAGATTAATTCATAAAGCTTCTGCAAATTTGAGGAGAGTATTTCCTTATCTATTGTTCTGTTTTGTGTTGTCACGGAAGTGATAAATTAAAACATCAACACATTTCAACCACTTTTTGGTAGTCTGCTTACAGGGTACTTCATATTGAAAGTACCCAACATTTGATTAATGCCTTTTACTGTGCAAAAAAAAGGCAATAAAACATTTCACATCTTTCCAAATTTCTTTTTTGTTAATTCCACAATAAAACATTTCACATCTTTCCAAATTTCTTTTTTGTTAAATCCTTTCAATCTAGTAATAGCCTTGGAATAAATTGAATACCATTTGTTCAACTTTTAGAGCCAAATGACTTTTGAAAACTTTGCAGACCTTCATATGTCAAGTGTTCATTTATCAACATCTCTTTGATGTGCTGGTTGCTTTTGAATGTTTACTTGTTTTTTTTGCACTTTGAATGTCAGCCTTGTTTGTTTTTTTTCCCCTTTCTTTTGATGGTAACCTAGATTTGTTTTTGAAACATGGCTTTAGTTATGTCTTGAGTTTATAATATGCCTTGCTTTGGTCAAAGCTATCTTCATCCATTGTTTATTCATTATTGTATATGATTTAATAATTTGGTCAGATTTATGCACCTTGCTTATTAAAAGATTATTGATTGTTTTGCACATATGAATTTATACTTATGTCATATTTTTAATATCACAAGTTTATTTTCATTTTTCTATTTGCTTATGCAGGGCATCTGAACGAAGAAAACAGCAAGATAATGGTGTTGGTCTCCTTTGGATGAGAACATGTGATCCTTGTGAACACCTTCCATTAATGGCTTTAAAGAAAGGTGCTATGCAAAATCAATTTATGGCTCACAGTTTGAGATAAAGAAAGCACCTTATGTTCTGCTTTTTTTGATAGAGGGTTGAGGGGGAAATTCCATGATTTTTACTTGATTTGGCTTTACAAATGTATCAGGCTACAAACCAAATGTGATCAATTTGCGATTTTTAATTTGAATCTTCTTATTGTGAAATAAAGGTGAGGGTGGGGAAATGTTAAGAGTGCTCATCACATACAGATCAACAACTGATCTTAAGGATTAACCATTATGACTGAAACAAGAGCACATGTAAGATTGCAATCATGTGAGTTATTGCCTTTTCACTGAAATTGTCAACGACTTTCACCATTTAGATTACTAATGGTTTTAAGAAAGATACTATGCAAAAGCAATTCATGGCTCATAGTTTGAGATAAAGAAAGCATCTTATGTTTTGCTTATTTTGATATAGGGTGGAGGGTGAATTTCTGTCATTTTAACTTGATTTGTCTTTATGACTGTATCAGGCTACAAACAAAATGTGATCAGTTTGTGATTTTATATTCAAATCTTCTTATTATGAAATAGAGTTGAGGGTGGGAAAATGTTAAGAGTGGTCATCACATAGAGATTGGCATCTGATCTTAAGGATTAACCATTATGACTAAACAAGAGCACATGTAAGATTGCAATCATGTGAGTTCTTGGCTTTAATTGAAATTGGCAACAAGTTTCATGATTTAGATTATTAATATCTGCTAGTTTAACTTACTTCATACCTTACTTTTGACAAAGATAAATGCTTTCTTCAGTACCCCGTGTTCATGCTCATCTCTATTCCTCTACTAGAAACTGAAAGATGTCCTCATGGGCTTTGTTTCCACTATTACATTCATCATGCCTTAGCCAATAGAATTCATCCATCCATCTTAAGGAGGTTATGATAAGTCTCTTTTGAGGCTTTTCAAACAATTTCTGTTTGTGCACCGAGATTCAGCAGTAGAATATAGCAGATAAAATAGAATGCAAAATAGGTTCATACAATATCAACAACTGAAAATAGCTGAAATGACAGAGTTTTAATATTTTAGTAATTTAGATGAGTCATGCATATCTCAGATCTAAAATAAAAATAGGCAGATGATCAAATTCTGAACTACTAAATGAATGCAGAGATATGTTGAGGGGGCAGACCTTCTAAAATCATTCAGAGGTGTAGAACATGACTTGAAGCTTAACTATTGACACCTTGTAATGTCCCCAATTTTGCGAGCATCAGAGTTTGGTGGGTTTAGCCTATCACTGGCCCTCGTAGGCTAATATGTCTGGTTAGAGGGCCCCTTTTGGCAGTGAACAGTGGTTTCCCTCCTTCAGAGTTCAGTGTTGGGTCAAAGCTCAGCCTTCATTTGACTCAGTTTCACATACTTACTATTTATAGTAAGTCACTGTTTAGGGTTTCTATTTTTAGACAGGCATCCAATCACATGGAGAACAGGGAGAGTCGACTCCTGGCCCAGACGGCATAGCAATTAGACAAGTATTTTGAGAGATATTAAAGTTTAAGTGCCTTATGTGATTTATTTAAATATTTTAATAAAGTAACTTTATAATAATAAAGTCACTTTAATATTATAAAGTGCGTTAAGTGAATAATTTAAAGTGGGAATATATCTTTTATCCCACATTGGCCAGGAAAGTGTTTGAGCTCTCATAAGAAAAGAATAAAAAGGGACTTAAGAGCTCATTCTTATCATCCAGGAATTGATATTTGTTTGATGTGATTATTTGGTGAAGGAGCTAGCTAGGGTTTCTGCCATTCTTGAGATCTTTGGGAACGATTACTCCCATTGATTTGCAATTTTGAGGCTGTGAAATATCAGTTGAATTATTGCTTGACTATGGACTTCATATAGGGGTCCAATCTGTGCTAAAAACAAAGAATACAAAAGGGTTTGATGAATATCTACTTGCAGGTTATAAAGACATTGAAGATGCAATGTAGAATACATTTATTGTTGGTTGCTACAGTACCAGCTACAGTGCACGTGAACAGTGTCGCGCTACAGTACTGAGTTACAATACCGTCGCTACAGTGGTAGGGTATTGTTTTGGCATTGCTGCTAGTTTGAAGAGCAAATTAATGACTGCAATATAGTGCAATCAGAATTACAACAGTCATTACCAACAAATAGTGGTATCTAGGACCTGTGCATAGTAGTTTGGAGAGGCATGGGAGTCTATGTCTACTGAATATGTGATTATCTGAAGGTTCTGAATCAAGACATAATTGCTGTTCGCATTTCAGTCTCCCCTCCATTTCCAGGTTTGCATATCATATCATTTTATGCTTGCTTATTGTGGATTTTTGCTCAGAAAATCTGAATATTGAAATTCTGTACAATCTGTCCCAAAAGTGTATCTAGTCTGAAAGTGCTGTTACTTCAATCTGCTACCTGCTGTAGCAATTTCTGGGCGTTTAAGAGTGACATTGTAACTAATTTCTGAGCACTAAAACTTCTATTAGCATTGTATTTGGTTTAGTTGAAGTTTGTTCATAACTGGAAGCTCTTTGCATTCAAGGTTTGATGTTTATGAGGTTGTGTAAGTCTGATATTCATTTCTGAGCAATCATATATTGTAAATCAGACATACTTGACAGATAGAATGTCATAATTTTGATTCTCAGTCATGTTTTTGCACTATACATTGAATGTCACTCAAAATACATACATGTTATGCAATATGTTTGACAGAATGTCCTAACTATCAAACTGAAATTAATCAAGCAAAATTGGAATAGAGATTGTCCCATTCGGAGTGGGTCATCACACACCTAGCTTCTATATATAGAAGACATTAGGTTGGAGGCAACCCCAAACACCTGATGAAGCTGACTACTTAGAAATTATAATATATGACTTAGTCAACAGTTATGTGCACCATAGTATGCTTGCATTATAATCTAGTAAACACAATAACATGTGGAGGGTTAGGGTTGTAACATGCACTGCCCCCATGGAGGAGTGTTGTCTATAATGCTTGGGAAATGTGGGTGCTGTGACATAAAGTGCTTCTCCTAGTAGCATCCTCCAATGGCAAATGCTTGTATTTGATGAGATACTTCGTGATTGCCCTGTTGTGCAACTGTTTCACTCATTGCTTCAAAACTCCCCATGGTTTCTTTGATTTCATTAAGAGTATCATTGGAGTCAAGTAGGAGTGCCCGATCTCTTCAATTCTCTTTGGTCTTTACATAAACGATCTCGAGGATTTCCTTAAGCACCACACTCATGCGGATGATGGATGTTTGTTACATTATGCCTTGGTTGCTGTATTCCTTGTTGCTGATAATGTCATAATCCTCTCTCACTCCCTTGAGGGAATGCATGATTGACTTGGGTGGTAGGAAGAGGGAAAGATATGATTAAGAATTTCATGGCTTGCCTAGAGAGGGGGATATTGAACTTGGATTTGTGGGTGTGGTTGTCATGCATTTGGAAACTTGCAAACAATATGGATGGCTCATCGAGTGTGGGTATAAGGGAGTCCATGGAAAAGCTCGTCGTAGATCCTTGCCAATATGTTGGCAAAAGAAAATGTGTTTGATGTTGCATTGTGTGTTGTTGTGCTCCATGGTTGTGAGAATCTACTTGATCCATGATGACATTGAGGGTGTTGAGAACTAGGCGGAGGCTTTTTTCTGTAATGTCCCCTTCTCATTAGTGACAAGTTCTGATGCTCTTCAGCTTATTCCGGAGGCCTGTAGGCTCGTTGAGGTAAAATTAGGGTTTCCTTGCTTGGAGGTTTGAGGCAATTTTGAGTGTTTACTATTTATAGTAAATACTATTTTTGGCAGTATGCAGTTGTCTGTCTTTAGATCTTCATTTTCGGTTGGAGCAATCATATGAGTTCAAGTTCTGGCTTCTAAAAGCTTTATTTTGGTGAATTTCTTAAATAAAGGCACTAATGTTATAATTTGCAGTTGCCCCCCTTGGCCTAGGAGAACAACTTTAAGTTGTGTTTAAAAGTGGGGCTTGGAAAAGGGACGCCTTCATCAAGGTGTTTTATATTTTAAAATAAAGTTATAATGTGCTTTGCAAAATGGACGCCATCTTAAGGAATTAAAAGACTTTTGGAAATTTGAAAAGGAATTTGTGACTCTTGGCGTACCTTCTTGGGATTTGAAGAGTCTTCTGATATTTTCTAAAATGAAAACTTTGCTCTAGCTTTTACCATCCATGAAATTATGCTAAAGTTATGTTGTCAAAATGACAATTGATATTTTGCTTCGAGGATGCCTACTTTCTAGCCTCTTGTCCAATTTCGTGTTTGAAAGATAACACCTAGTTGGCTATTTTGCTGCCTCTCAATATCAGACTAGCAGATTGAGCTCATATGTTGAAGAATTCTGGAGTTTTTGTCAATTTTGGTTTTGCTGGTTCATATACAGTTGAAGGTGATTTTGATTCATTGCTTTAAATTCAAATTGAATTTGATTTTGGGTATTCAATCAATGAGCAACGTCCTCCTATGGTGCTTAGAAATGATTTTCATCAAGCTTTGGGAAAGATAACCTTGGAGCATTTTGATGGAAGTAACAAGTGTACAGCTAGATCATGGGTGCAAAAATTGGATAACTATCTCTCTCTCAGACCAATGCTAGAAGAGGATGCAATTAAATTTGCCACATTGCATTTGGATGGAATAGCTCACGAATGGTGGACTCATGGATTGGTCACTCTTGGCCATAACCTCATCCGCACCTATGATGAGTTTACCAACAAGTTGATTGAGAGATTTGATACCAAGGATCCTGAGTTGAGATTCAGAGAATTGGCACAGTTGAAGCAACAAGGATCTTTAGAAAATTATGTGGCTGATTTTCAAAGGTTGTCAGTAATGGTGCCTAACATTACTGAGAGAAGACTTGTGGTTATCTTTTCAGAAGGATTAATGGAACCTTTGAAGGGATGGGTCAAAGCCTTTGATCCACCAACTTTAGATGAAGCCATCAAGAAAGTGAAGAGCATGGAGTTGGCAGCCCCAAGGCCTAAGTTTCATTCGAAACCTTTCAGCCATAAGAAGGATAAAAAACATTCTTCAAATCTGCCAAAGAAGTTTCCACCAAAGATGTCAGAAGAGCTCAAAGAACAGCTTAGAAAAGATGGAGTTTGCTACACTTGCCGTGAACCTTGGGTTAAGGGTCACCGTTGCTATGGAAGAGGCAAAGCAAACCAAATGGAGGGCTATTCTGATTATGGATTAGAATCTGATTCGTCTGATCAACAATACGAATCAACAAGTAGTGAAGGTGAAGAAGCTCCAGAAGAGAAGCCCAATGAGGTTGGAGATGGTAGTGCTTTCGCACAACTATCAAGTTTTCAAAAAAATGAGTTCTTTCGGGTTCGTGGAGTGGTTGGATCTCAAAGGATAGTTGCTCTAATTGATACTGGAGCAACTCACAACTTCATTGATGAAGGATTGGTGACAAAGAGAGGTTTGAAAACTGAAGAGTTTGAAGGCTTCAAAGTAATGGTAGCTGATGGTTTCACCATGTCATGCACTAAGAAAATTCCTAACTTTTCTATTCAATTAGGAAATTATGAAGTAAAAGATAATTTCTATGTTGTGGGTATTGGTGATATCGATGCCATGTTAGGAATACAATGGCTGCGATCTCTTGGAGAGATCACTTTGAATTTACAAACAATGGAGCTGAAATTTCAATCTGATGGGAAGGAGGTTGTTTTGAGAGGGATGTCAAATGGGGGCCCTCGAATTGTGTCCTTGAAAAGAATGGAAAGGCTGATCCGTCATGATCAAGTTGAGTGGGCAGCAGAGTGTATGGTCCTACCAGCTGATCCAGTGGAAGAGAAGAGGCAATATCATCCTGATATCCAAGCCTTACTTACCAAGAAGAGTAAAGTCTTTGGTAGCCTACCTCCTGGGAGACCTCCTGAAAGAGGTTTTGAGCATGTGATTGAAGTAGAAGAAGGAGCAAAGCCCTTCATCACCACGCCTTACCGTTATCCCAAGAAACAAAAAGATGAAATTGAGAAAGCCATCAAAGAGGTTTTGGAGATGGGTTTTATTCGGCCAAGGAAAAGCCCTTTTGCTTTAGCAGTGGTGTTGGTAAAAAAGAAAGATGGAACAATGCATATGTGTGTTGACTACCGCGCATTAAATCAGAAGACCATCAAGAATAGATATCCTATTCCTAGGATTGATGAGCTCCATGGGGCTATGTTTTTCTCAAAGATTGATCTTCGTTTGGGCTATCATCAAATAAGAATGAGGGAGGCGGATATAGAGAAGACAACTTTTAGATGCCACTTTGGGCATTTTGAATTTCTTGTCATGCCTTTTGGTTTGAAAAATGCTCCAGCTACATTCCAATTTTGTATGAACAAGATTTTTAGACAGCAGTTGAGGAAGATTGTGCTCATCTTCTTCGACGATATTCTCATCTTCAGTAAGTCTTGGGAAGAGCACCTCAAGCACTTGGAAGAAGTGCTTAGCATTTTGGAGGCGGAATGTTTGTTTGCCAAAGAATCAAAGTGTGAGTTCAGGATGACGGAGCTGTTGTATCTTGGCCACATCATTAGTGGCAAGGGTGTCAAAGTTGATCCAGAGAAGATTAAAGCCATCCTTGATTGGCCACCTCCAAAGAATATTTCTCACTTGAGAGGATTTTTGGGTTTGTGCGGATTGTACAAAAGATTTGTTAAGGGATATTCTCACATGGCAGCCCCCCTTATAGATCTCACAAAGAAAGGAGCCTTCCTATGGACAGATAAGGCACAAGGAGTCTTCGACAAGTTCAAGCACATAATGAGCTCATGTCCAGTGTTGGCCCTACCAGATTTCACAAAGCCCTTTGAATTGCAATGTGATGCTTTAGGTGAGGGAGTTGGAGCTGTTCTCATGCAAGACAAACACCATATTGTCTTTGAGAGCAGAAAGTTGAGAGGAGCAGAAAAATATTACTTAATATATGACAAAGAAATGCTTGCTATTATGC
The DNA here is from genome assembly GCA_007258455.2 of Sequoia sempervirens. Lineage (NCBI taxonomy): Eukaryota > Viridiplantae > Streptophyta > Pinopsida > Cupressales > Cupressaceae > Sequoia > Sequoia sempervirens. Next base: position 13,340,366 of record VDFB02000010.1, on the reverse strand, counting down.
ACGCATTATCTAAGTTTCGTCAATATTTGGTGGGGAGTAAATTTGTTGTTAAGACTGATCATAACAGTCTTAAACACTTTATGCACCAAAAAGATTTAAATGAAAGACAACAAAAATGGGTAAGTAAGCTCCAAGCGACTTTGACATTGAATATGTCAAAGGGAAAAATAACATAGTGGCTGATGCCCTTTCAAGAAGGCCTCATTTGCAGTCACTTTGTGAGTTATCAGCAGATTGCAAGTAGTTAATTGTTGCTGATTATGCTAAAAATCACTTTGCAACCAGCTTGTTTGAAGGTCATTTGGTTGATGAAAGGTATAAGTTGGTTGATGGGTTAATTTTCTATAAAGGTAGAATCTTTTTAGTGCATGAATCTAAGCTTAAAAAGAAGATTCTACAGTCTTTTCATGATGTTCCCCTTGCTGGTCATCAAGGCATATTCAAGACTTACAAGCAGATTAGAGAAAGGTTTGCTTGGAAAGGGATGAAGGAAGAGATCATGAATTACATAATAGAATGTTCTATTTGCCAAAGGAATAAAAATGAACATTCTTTTCCAGCTGGTTTATTGCAGCCCTTGCCAATTCCAAATCAAAAATGGGAAAGCATTCAATGGATTTTATCACTAGGTTGCCTAAGGTGCAAGGACGTGATTGCATTTTTGTTGTGGTAGATAGATTAACAAAATTTGCTCATTTTTATGCTGTCACAACTTCATTTACAGCAGCTCAAGTGGCTGAGTTATTTTTTAGAGAAGTATTCCGATTGCATGGTTTGCCTAAAACCATTGTCAGTGATAGGGACAACAAGTTCCTAAGTGCTTTTTGGCAAGAGATCTTCAGGCTGAGTGGTACAGTGCTGACTCCAAGCACTAGTTATCATCCACAAACAGATGGGCAATCCGAGATTGCCAACAAGTGGTTAGAGGGCTACCTTAGAAATTATGTTTTAGGGCAGCAAAGGGCTTGGATGAAGTGGCTTCATTTGGGAGAGTACTGTTACAACTCTTCCTATCATATGTCAATTAAGATGTCTCCTTTTATGGCTCTTTATGGTTATGATGCTCCTAACTTTGTAGATTTGGTGTTTGGTGATAGTAGAGCTCCACAGGCAAAGGATATGCTTCAGCAGAACCAAGACATCTTGAAATCTCTCAAGGAAAATCTGCAACAAGCTCAAAATCAGCAGAAGTTATACGCTGATCAGCAGCGTGTTGAGAGATCTTTTGAAGTAGGAGACATGGTCTATTTGAGACTTCAGCCCTATCGACAATCTACCCTTAAGAAGAGTGGTGCAGAAAAGTTAAAACCACGTTATTATGGTCCCTTCAAAGTCACCAAAAGGATTGGTGAAGTTGCATATGAGTTGGAGTTTCCAGCTGAAAGTAGGGTGCATAACGTCTTTCATGTGTCACGCCTCAAGAAGGCACTTGGGCACAATGTTGTGGCCACTTCAGAATTACCTCCATTGGATGAGGAAGGTCAGTTGGTGTTGATTCCATAAGAGATTCTTGATACTATAGAGCATTCCTTGAGAAGAAGAACAATCAAGGAATACTTGGTTAGATGGAGGAACTTGCCTATTGAAGATGCCACGTGGGAAGGAGAACATATTTTGTTGCATCCATCTTTTCGGTTGCTTGAGGACAAGCAATCTCGAGGAGGGCGGACTGTAATGTCCCCTTCTCATTAGTGACCAGTTCTGACGCTCTTTAGCCTATTCCGGAGGCCCGTAGGCTCGTTGAGGTAAAATTAAGGTTTCCTTGCTTGGAGGTTTGAGGCAATTTTGAGTGTTTACTATTTATAGTAAATACTATTTTTGGTAGTATGCAGTTGTTTGTCTTCAGATCTTCATTTTCGGTTGGAGCAATCATATGAGTTCAAGTTCTGGCTTCTAAAAGCTTTTTGGTGAATTTCTTAAATAAAGGCACTAATGTTATAATTTGCAGTTGCCCCCCTTGGCCTAGGAGAACAACTTTAAGTTGTGTTTAAAAGTGGGGCTTGGAAAAGGGACGCCTTCATCAAGGTGTTTTATATTTTAAAATAAAGTTATAATGTGCTTTGCAAAATGGATGCCATCTTAAGGAATTAAAAGACTTTTGGAAATTTGAAAAGGCATTTGTGACTCTTGGCGTACCTTCTTGGGATTTGAAGAGTCTTCTAATCTTTTATAAAATGAAAGCTTTACTCCAGCTTTTACCATCCATGAAATTATGCTAAAGTTATGCTGTCGAACTAAGTAGCTGGTTTGGGTTCGGGTTCGGGTTCGGGTTCACGGGTTCAGTTCGCCGGTTCGGCAAAATTTTTTGGGGGGTGGGTTCGGTTCATCTTGGGTTCGTTAGTACAAATTACAAAATATGTAAAAAATATATATATATATATATATGCAGCCTAGAAGCATGAATTAGGATTAGAATATCACATAACTGATAACATCATATAAACAACAAAACCACCATAAACTTGAATGTCATTTAAAACATGCATGATAAATATTCATTGTTCAAACTTCAAGTTCAATATTACAACACTTTCAAAGTTTTAATCATCATATGGATTCTCTAGATCATCCATATCAATGTCAACATTGACATTAGATGAAGTAGGAAGACTAGATGAATCACAAGTAGTGCCAATGGCACCATCACTAGCACTACTAATGTGCCCATGCCCCTGTTGGATATCCTCATCCTCATATGCAATATGTTGGGAACTGCAAGCATCCAAGTCAGTATCCTCTGGCACTATATCCCACAACTTCGTCTCCCCTTCCTTGTAGTTAGGTTGTTTGTGTGAAAGGAGACGCAAGTTGGAATGCACATATACTAAGTTCTCCGCTTTTTTTGACAGCAATTTATTGCGCTTTACTGAGTGGATGAAAGAATATGTGCTCCAATTCCTCTCAGATGCGGATGAACTAGCAACCTATGAAGACAAAGTAAACAATTAAAAATTTATAAATGGAATTATGAAACTTTTAAAACTAAAATATGAAAATTTATTAAACTTACTTGTGATAAAATTTTGATTGCAAGGGGCTGCAAATTTTGGAAGTATTGTCCATGGAAGTACCACCAAGAATGAGCATCCTTTAAGAACCTATCACGGGAGGCATCAACATCTAGATGATTTGAGTGCACAAAATCAGTGAACTCATCCGTGACTACACTCCGCAAATCTCGATCAGGGAAGAGTCTCACAAATGCTGCCTTGTACCCTTCAGCCACTTCTAAATCTCTATATGGAGGAAGCCTTCCTGGTTGTGAAAGAACCTGAGAGCTGTAGTATTTTGGAGTCAATGCAAAGGCAAGAAGGTGTAATGGAGTTGTCATTTTGTTCCATCTTTCTTCAACAATTGTATGCACTTGTTTGAAGAAAGTCTCTTCAGGGTCTTGCTCTCTTGCATTTATGGTGCACTTGATCTTCTCAAGCATTGAGTCTATACCATCATATATTTGTCCAATGCATGGCTTGTCCATGTCAGTATAGCGAATCATACTCAAAATGGGCTCGGTGAAGCTAAGGAGATACTCCACACGATCCCACCATGAGTCATCTAATATCATGCTCTTAATTCTTGTTGCTCTTTCAGTGCTGCTTTGCCTCCATATAGACCAATTGGTGCTAATTACCATGCTAGAAAGTGCTTGCCTAACTTTCACAAGTCGTCTCAAGACGATTGTATTAGAGGCAAAGCGGGTTTCTGCAACCTATTGCAAATTAAAAAAAAATAATTAATATTTAAAAATAAACTTTAAAGAAGAATTTAAATTAGATTGAACAATCAAATTATGAAAATCAGAAAATGACAAATGTAAATATTACTTCTCTTACCTTCAATAGCTCCAATTTTGAAAATGTTCTAAAGATCCCTTGAGACAAGTGGTGGTTGGTGACGAACATCTAAATGTCCTCAGCCTCAATATACAATTGTTTGATCCATTCAATTTTATTCCCAATCTTTTGCAGCATAAGATTGAGTGAATGGACCGCACAAGGTGTCCAAAAGATATGTGAATATCTTTCCTCAACCAACAACCCTGCAGCTCTACAATTCTTTGCGTTGTCCGTTACAACTTGAACAACGTTGCGGGCTCCCACTTGCTCAATGGCTGCAATAAGAATATTAGCAATAAATTGCCCATCTTTTACTTGCCCCTCACAATCCACGGCTTTCAAAAACATTGCCCCTTTAGGGGACACCGCTATGACATTGATCAAAGGCCAATTTTTTGAGTCCTTCCAACCATCTGAAACAATGGACACACCTGTCTCAACCCATGAATCTCTTATAGGCTTCAATGCATCTTCAACCAACTCAACCTCCTTTTCCAATAAAGTGCTACGCACCTTCTCATAACCCGGGCCCTTGTACCCTTTTGGAGCTTCATTAACCGTTCTCAACATCTCTTTCCAATATGGAGAACGAACAACATTAAAAGATAGTCCATTGGCATATATGCATCTTGCTACACATTGGTCGGCAAGGGCTCTACTCTCATTTTGAAATGCAACTTCCAAAGGTCCCTTTGCTCTCTTGTTTGCAAAAGGTTGTGCACTTTGAGCTTGAAGATTTGGAATGGCCATAAATGGGTGGTCTTCTACCACAATATTGGGATTGGGATTAGATGGGGGCTGCATTCCCTTTGATTTTTTATTTAACAAAGGGTGATTTCCTTTTTGGGCTTCCCGTTGATCTGCTAGTTCTTGCTCCATAATGTATTTTGCAATTGTCTTAGGTTGAATAGGGGCATCTTTCTTTCCAGGGCAAGGTGAGATGCCTTTTCCACTTATGCCACACAAATGTGCTTTCACCCTATGGTATGAACTAGAATATTGAACATCACACCCATTGCATTTCCAAACATAACCACCACCACCTGGAAGCTGTCTTATCATTTCAACATACTGCCATAGAGGAGAATTTGCATTTGTTTTGAACTTTGGGTTTGGTTTAGCTATGGAGCCGGAGGTAGAACCCATTGACATTGTGATTCCTATGGCAATTTGTTTTGCAAACAACACATTCAAAATTTGAATGAAAACAAAATATAATAATTTTTTAAAAATTAAAACCTAGCTCTTTTGAATCTTGCACAATGTATACATTCATAGAAGAACAGAAAAAAAAAGATGCAAAACAAAGTTTCTGTTTGTAAAACAAAAAAAAAAGAATGAAAAAATGAGAAAAAAATGAGAAAAACATACCTTTTTGCAAAAATAATCTTCAACAATCTTTGTAGCAGCCAATGAACACTTGCAAATCTGTAGGAATGGCAATGCAATCGTTGTAGAAGCTTCAACAATCAATATTCAACTCCTTTTGTCAATCCAACAAGTTAAAATAAGAACTCAGCCTCTTGGAATGAAAATGCTTGTTTGCAAAACAAATGAATGAAAATGAGGTAGTTTAGGTGTTTAATATGTTTTAGAGGTCACTTTTAGGGTTCCCATGGGCGTGGGTCAAAGTCAAAGTGAAGGAAACAATAAAAAAAACAAAAAAAAACGCCTTTTTGCCGCCCAGACGCGTGGGTTCTGCTTGGGTTCACCTTGGGTTCGCCTGGGTTCTGCTCGGGTTCGCCCGGGTTCTTCACCGACGAACCAAGGCCGAAATGCAAGGACCCTGGTCGAACCAGCAGAGGGACCGGACCAGGACCCGGACCCAGTGCGAACCCGGACCAGGACCCGGGCCAGAACCCTGCGAACCGGCTACATAGCTGTCGAAATGACAATTGATATTTTGCTTCGAGGATGCCTACCTCCTAGCCTCTTGTCCAATTTCGTGTTTGAAAGATAACACTTAGTTGGCTATTTTGTTGCTTCGCAATATTAGACTAGCAGATTGAGCTCATATGTTGAAGAATTCTGGAGTTTTTGTCAATTTTGGTTTTGCTGGTTCATCTATAGCTGAAGGTGATTTTGATTCATTGCTTTAAATTCAAATTGAATTTGATTCTGGGTATTCAATCAATGAAATTGCTGACCTTGGAAGATCCTTCATGCTCATTTTGAGATTTTAATTTGGAGAACCTGATTTTTTAAAGAAAATTGCCCCTTCAAGGAGGGCCGTACCTTTCTAAAGTGCCTTGGAATTTGTGCAAGAATTATATGCTGAGTTTTGTTGCTGTTTGGTGTTATGATTTTGGGTGCCTACCTCCTAGAAGGCTTCCGCAAAAGACATCATTCGATTTGGAGGTGTATTGAGTGAGTTATGAATATTTTATTGGTTTTCACAGTTGCTGGTTGACATTTTCAGTTTGCTGATTATTGTTATCAGACTTTAGAATTTCTGATTTTTGACTCATACTCAGCATTTAGAGAGATAATTATTTGTATGGGATCATCCAATACTCGTGCTTTGAAGCTATTGTAACTTACATGTAATTTGCAGCTTTCTTTTATATTGTAAGACTGTAAACAGTAGTACTGTTCCAGTCCGTAATCGCTGCAATTAATTCTTCTTTCTTCACACATTAAGTACCCTTGGATGGTCTACCGCCAGTGTGGATAATTGAATTTGTATCTCTCTTTGTACCCACTCTCAAAATGGTGAATCCCCACTCTTAAGTGGATGCCCGCCGCAGCGGATGAATTAGATAGTTGAATCTTCATGGCTAGTTATCCACCTAATTGTTTCAGTTTCAATTAATAACTCCGTCATATGTTAGCACCTTGCCCTCACTGGGATCTTGAGTGCACATTCTTGACGTTGAGTTTGTTTTAGTTCAGTTGTATTCAATTTCTGTGTCAAGTTGAATCCTAGGGATCCTCTGACCATATGCCTGCCCCTCTTCCTTAAGTGGTTTTAGGGCGCATTCTTGGTTAGAGTTATTTTGTTAGAGGTTTTGATTGGAGCTAACGCTAATCAAGTTCGCCAAGTGCTGGTTTGTGTTGTGCAATTCAACGAAAAAATTGGTTAGCATATTTCATTTTCAATTGTCAATTGGGTTATTTCCATGGCCTAAGTGAGAATATATGTAGGCTTGATGAGGCAGTCATGGAGTTGGTCAGCAGTTTGAAGGTAAACTTTTCTTCCAAAGCTAAATTTAATGTACCTATTTGTTGTGATGAGGAGCCTCGTGACGATCTTGTTGATATTCCTCTTGTCAAGAGGAATGTAAGAAATGAAAGTGTGGTTCAAGGGTCGTAGCGGCCCGTGTAATTTTCCCCTCACTGTCTATTTGTAGGCTTTAGTATTTTATTAAAAAAGACCAGTGAAGGGAGGTTCAATGTAATTTTCTTTCCCACTTGGATATTTTAGTATTGTAGGACTGTTTGAATGTTGTTACAAAGAAGTTTTTTGTGTTTTATGTCTTGTATGGGGATGATATCAACACAGTACTTCGAAGATAACATAGAGCTTGTGCATTGGATGATTATCTTTTTTTCATTTGTGAAGAGGTTGACAGTTTTTGAATCAAGATGGGTTTGAGATGGAGCATTGTCTAAGCTCATAGAGACTTAAGCCCTTCCTCTGTTATGGGAGGGTGGTTTTGTACAGTTTGAAGAGGAATACTCTTTTTTGTTGAGATGGATCCAGTGAACTGTTTGGTTATTGGAATCTAAGCTTGCATTGCTCTTTTTTTGCAGCTCTTGGGTGCCTAACCCAAGTGTATTAGAAAAAACAGAATGAGGGTGGGTCTCTATTAGATCACTTACTATAAATGATCTAAGGGATCAACTCACCATTATAAAGATAAAGGTGGATGAGGATTATATGGTGGCTTTGATCATCACCTATAAGTCATTTGTGGAGTCACTAAACCCATTTGTTGAAAGTAAATTGTTGACTTTTGATAAAATTAGCACATACTTATTGCAAAAACCATGTAATCAAACAAAGATGGGTGAATCTACCAAAAATTTAGAGAGTGCATTTGTTGCACAGTATAAGGGCAAACCCAAGAATTTTTCTCCTACTTCTTCCACTTCATAACCACAAAGAAGAGTGAAGTGCTATTATTGTCATAAATTTGGGGATCCAAATGCCAAAAAAGATAGTATGACATATCCCATAAAAAAGTCATGTGCTGAGGCTAATGTGGTGGCTATAGAGGCAGAACATGTTTTAGAGGAAGAATATGCTTCCATGGCATTCTCTTGAGACGGTGTTGTTACCATTTATTGGTTTTTTGAGTTTATCGTTAATTCTAACTTATTTGATGGATCATATTATTCATAGATATGATCAATGACTCTTAGGATATTTGAGGAAGCAAAAATATTCATTTTAGAATCTTCAAAAGAACCAAGAATAAAGGATACATGCCACATGGACACATTGCATTGACCCCAAGATTAAATCAACAATAGCCATCAAATCTTAACATTGGAGTAGGCTCACCATGCCATTCTTGCGAAACTTGAGGCAAATTAGAGCATGCTAAGTAGAAGGAAATCAACAATGAAACATGAAAGCATTGGTGGTTTGCAAAACTTTTGAGAACCTGCCATGGATTCTCTACCTCTTTAGAACATTAGAGATTATGGGGTCTGCTAAGTGGATTGAGATTAATTATTTAAGTCAAGAAAATTAATGACCATTGGGTAACTAGGGAAACACAAGTGGGTCCTATGAGACATCATCAAAACATAGAGGTGAATAAGAATCGAACAAGTTGCAAAGTAGGGGTAATTTCTACAATATTTGGAGTAATAAGGTTTGGCAAGCTAAAAAGTAAATGCATTAAGGTCTCCACATAAACAGTGAGAACATCATCCCCTTTCTTTTGTAAATTGGAAGACTAAGTAATACTAGGTCATGTGCTTTAGATAGTGGTCATTTGTTCATGTTTAACTTTATGCAAGTTTTGAAAATATGAAGAGGTTAGCTAAGAAATTCACAAAACTTTGAGGTGACTGATAGCTTAAACTCTTTCAAATGAGTTTTTCATAGATAGAACCAACACGTGACTGAATGACAAAGAACTTAAATGGAACAGACAATTAAAAAACCTAATGAAATATTTGGTTTTCCGCACGAGACCAAAGTTTAACAATGGTAAGGGTTTTTTGAATACAAGGTTGATAATACAAAAACCCTAAGGGCCACCCATAGATTGAAACACATGAATTCAGCATAATGAAATATGAAGAATTGGTTCCAATAGTATTCGAACCAAATAGAAGAAAAAAGAAAAATTTCAAACATATTGTGACTAACATGGCCTAAGCATTCCATTGTGAATACTTTAGTTTGAAATGCTATGCAATGATGGCGGTCTTAATGACAAATCTTTGATGAAATTCTTCTTGAAAAAATCTTATAATAAAAAGTGAAAACTTCTTCTTGGTCATATGTGTAGGCAAGAGTTGTGTTGTACCCCAAATTAAAATTTTTGCTACACTTAGGCATTTTGAAGAAATGAGTATAAGTCTTGTCAAAATTGTCAAAAAAGGTCAAAATTGGGGTTTGCATGTCTTGCATGAGGGGCAAAAACTTGAAATTTTCAAAATTTGATGATCTGGGTCTGCTTAGATTGACCAAGTCTACAAAACCCAGATCTTAGTTTTTCGGCCCTAAATTTTAAGAAAATTGCTATTTTTGAAAACTTCCTAAAAATAGAAACTTTTTCTCGGTTTTTCTGGGTTTCTTTTGAAACAGATGTTGGCAAAATTTTCTAAAAATAGAAAGTTTGGTTGTTAGGGTTCAAACTGATTTTGATTGGTCGAAAATACTTCCTCATCAGGCTAAAAATTATTTAATTAATAAAGGAATATAACCAAAATAATTGAATAACTAAAATTATTCAATTATCGAAGGACGAGGATGAAGAAAAATGACGCTCGAAGGCTTAGGACATTTTTATGTGTCTACATTTGCCCCTCTTTGTCATAATGCAGTCTGTCGCATTGTGACAAAGAAAAATAAGTCAGAGTCATGCCCCAGTGCAAAATAAGATGAGGAAGAATGACGAGGAGGGTAGCGGTATGCCCCCTCGAGAGGACAGATGGGTTCCAAGAACACGGGTGTGCTCTCGAAATTGATGAGAAGACTAGAATATGAAGAGACAAAGAAATCTTAGTGCAAAAGATATGGATGATGATATGGATGCCATGCCTATATGATATTATCTTGAGAGAAGATGACAAGGTAGAAGAAGCTGCATGTTAGTAAGACGAAAAAAATCCTTCAACACATTGCCGTAGGACTACTAATTGTTGCTCTTAATCATCATTGGGCAGATTATCATGATGGCCAACAAACACCATGATATGACGTAAATCAAGGTGTGCAAGGTCATACCATCACTTGACATAAATAGTCATAGACAAGGATGATCATGACTCATATTAAAAGGTGTATTTGCCCCAGTCTTTTTGTCATAATCAACCACAGACAGTGAAAACAAGCAAGACAAATCATGAAACTTCATTGCTCCTCTAAATCCCATTGTTAGGACATCCTCAAGGAACTAGCATCATGATTGAATAACTAAAATTATTCAATTATCGAAGGACGAGGATTAAAAAAAATGACGCTCGAAGGCTTAGGACATTTTTATGTGTCTATAGGAGGTTAGTCAGTTGCCAGGTGTTAGATTCAAACATTCAAACACTGAACAAAAGATGAGAAACAATGGACGTGCACGCAGATCGAAAAATGGAGAAAGGAAGTTGTCAAAGTTGAAATATGCAAGATTTTGGCTAACACTGGAGACTCCAGGTGCCCCAGCTCAGTCTAGGTGCTCAAACACTCATGCCTCAAAAAAATTTTCATCTCCAATGAGCAAGGCAAAGGCAACCATGTCAAACGAAGGAGGAAGTCGAAATTTGCAAAATAAAAAGTAACTCTGCCAGCCATGGGCGCCCTAGAAGGAGATAGGCACCCAACTTTTCAAGGCATCAAATGGTGAGATTAGGGTTTGTGCTCCCAGACAATGTTGCTCAGATTCTTCTCAGCTTCGTAGTGAGTCTGGCAGCATAGTCATTAGATCAACCAATCATCCAAAATTCGAGGTCAAACAGAGAGGTCTCAACCAAGTGGCGGAATGCAAACCATGAAAATATCATAAAATAATCTAAGTCTGGGAACTCCGGGCAGCCCAGGTAGCCAGGGACGCCCAACCCTTTGAAAGACCTAATCCAACAATTAGGGTTTGCAAATGTGCTCAATCTCTTCAAGATTTTGTCAGCTTCGCAGTGGATGTCTTAGTTAGATCATCAGACTTGTTAATCACCGGCAAATCCAGATCCAATTGAAGTTGTAACATGAAGGTTCAAATCTAAAGGTTGAAAATCAAGCAAAAATGGTTGTCTGGTAATGGTGGGCGCCCTAAAAGGAGATAGGCGCCCAACCTTTTGAGGGCCTAAATGGATGAATTTGCAGATGAAGCCTCCAGCATGACTTCTTCAATTTTGAAGCAGCTCTTCAAAGGAGCCATCAGCAAGTCCATTGGAGTTGATAATCACTAGATATCGAAGGCGGAACAGAGGGAAAAACATAAGCAAAATATCAAAAGTAAAAAGCAAAGATAAAAACACAGAAAATAAACTAACTTTGGAAGAGTTGGGTGCCCCAGCTAGCCATGGGCACCCAAGCTTTTGACCCCTAAGATTCAACTTTCAAGGGATGTAGCATCTAGAAGACCCCCCTCAGAATCAATCAGGCTATCCAACAAATCCAACGGTCAGTTGATTGGATCAATCTAGCTCTTGGAATCACGAATTCATCAGAAAATCAAGGGAAACATGAAGAGAATGAAGAATATTAAAAAATGGCTAACACTAGAAAAGATGGGCGCCCCAGAAGAAGATAGGTGCCCATGATTTTGAAGGTCAAAAGGAAGTTTTTAGCCAAAGTTGCCTCCAAAACAATCTCGCCAGATTCGATCAAGCTTCGTAATGAATCATTGGATCAATTTGGAGGCCGGAAATCAAATTCAAATTGGGGTCTAAAGTCAAGAAAAAAATTGAAATTATCAGAAAAATGACTAAGTTTGAAGAAGATAGGTGCCTCCAGCCAAGAAGGGTGCCCAAGAATCCATACCTTAGTCAAATTTTCAAGTTTCATCCTTCAACATTCCAAATAGTGTCTACATTCGATGAACCTGCTCAGGATAAACTCCGAAGAATTTAAAGCAAAAAGAAAGTAGATTTTCTCAAACCTCAACTTATTTAAGAGAGTCTTTGCCTTCCATTATTCACTTTTTGTAGGTTGGCGTCCAGAGCAAGAAGATTTTCCCTTTTCTCTCAACGAAGATTTGAAGACCCAAACGACATGCTTTTTCAGTGTTCTTTGTGGTTTCGAGATTAGTGAGCAAGGAGGAACGCTTTTTTCGTGCTCCAAACTTCTAGGATGTTGCTTTTTCAAAACAACCACTCAACTTTTTCCATTTCTGATCACATGGGCCTCTTTGCTTTTTCATTCTCTTGAACATTGGGAATTTTTTTCCTCTTCTAGAAACTGCTTTTTGGCCGCTTTTTTAGGATGGATTTAGCCTTTTCAATTTCTGAGCATCTGGGTTTCTCCGGAATGTGATTTTCTACAAAACCCAAGTCCCAACTTTTTTTGGAGAAGTTGCTTTTTCAAGGCAGATCAACATTCTATTTTCAGCAGCATTCTCCACTCAAAATCAAGAAACAAATTAGGTTTTTGGTGGATGTGATCGAGATCTAAAGTTGTAATCATCTAGAAGCTTTCTTTCTATTCTGGTCACAATTCTTATCGACTCTTTGTAGAAGGGAAAGAAAACAAGTTGTGATAGTTGGCTTTCCATGTTCTTATGCTTTTTTAGGTGGTTAGATGTTTATCTTGTTTAGTTTTAGAAATAAAGCTTGCGTGTTGGCAAGCCTTAGTTGTAAAAGCAAGGAGATTTTAGGGTTCCCTACTCCTCTGCTTGTGTATAAATAAGGGCAGCCTTGCCCATTAGTTTGGGGGAACGGTTATTGTGATAGCAAATTGCAAGCCTGTAATGCTGCAAGTTGTTATTCAGTGTCAGTTCACTTTGTGTAAGAGCAAGCTTGCATGCCTCTTTAGTTGCAAATTATTGTTTAGTTCTTGTGTCTTGTGTCAATGTGTTCTGGTTAATTGCTAAACTGTAAGCCTATTTTCCTACAATCCTGCTATCCCAAAAGTGTAATCTTTGTCCTTGAGATTTGAAAAATAAAGTCTTGTGCCTACTTTGCCTTGATAGAATGTCTCAGATTTCCGTTTTATGTGTTATGCTTATATGATCTTTATTTCAGTTTGCATTGAAAATAAGTAGATGTGCGTTGGGAGAAAAGTTTATTTAAGTATTTATGTTAGAGAATCCTTCCTTGTCCATTTCTAACTCTCTTGCTCTGCGTTTACTTGAGAAGTTAGAAATGTCATTAGAGTAGGCTAGTTGTAGTTGAAATTCTAAAACAGAAAACCTCAGCTACGATGCTTGAGTTTTATAACCTTGCGCTCTTAGCTGAACCAAAAAGATAGGCAAATTAGTTTTAATTTACTTTCTTGAACATCAACAAAGGGGAGCTTCCCCTCCTAATTCGAAGAGCAGTTTATCTGTACGTAGCTGTCCGTTTCTAATTCGCATTCCAGAGGTGCGAATTAAAACGGCAAGAAGTTGTGTGGAATAATTCTTTTCTTTGCCTTTGTCTTCTTTATAGAATGGAGGGCCTTCTCTAGCATTATGTTGTACCCAAACAAAAGTTTTTTCTTCACTAAGGCATTTTGCTTAATTTAGTCTTAACCTTGTTAAAGTGATGTCAGAAGGTCATTTTTGGGCTTTTTAAATATGGAGCTTGTGTCAGTTTCATGTCAGTCTGTTACTGAGGAATTTTAAGAAAAGTGAAAATCTGAAGGAAGTTCTTTGGAGAGGGGAGCACATTTTCAAAAAGGCGCTCTAACTTTTAGGGGCTCAGATCCTATTTTTAGGGTTTGTCACCTACAGTAGACATTTGTCCGGCACCACGTCAGCTTCGCAACGAGCTATCAAGCTTTTCAAACGGACCTGTTTTGTTCGAGTTACGAAAGATATAGCAGAAAATGAGAGAAACGACAAAAATGGTTTAACACTGAGAAAAAGAGCAGCTTTTGAGAAAGGCGCCCATCTTTTTGAGGTGTCAAATGAAGGTTTTTGACTAAATGCCACCCGAGATGTTTGTCTCACATTTGCTCAGGCTTCGCAATGCATCCGTCTGTGGGTGAATCTGAATTGCTGGACTGCTTGAGCCAGAGGTTAAACATGGGGTCAAATCTTGGTCAAAATATCAAGGAAAAAGCAAAAGAACACATTTTCAAAAAAGCGCCTGAGCTTTTGAAGCCTTTAATGCCTTCTTTTTGGTAATCTAAGATATTCAGCTTGTTTGTGTTAGGTCCAACTTTTCGTTGCTTGTCTCCGTCAGATCAGAAGATGACTTGTTAGCCTACAGTCGGAGTTTTAGTGTTATTTTGGTCAGTTCTAGAAATGGCCATCTCTGGAGGAAAAAGAGCACCTTTTAAAAAACGCACCCTTGATTTTCACCTCCCAGATGATGTTTTCTAAAGAAATGTGCCTTTGCAGTTATCATGTGAAATGAACTCAGCTTTGCAGTGAGCCAGTTATCCATTCCTGAAACCTTGTCAGTCAGAAGTTATGGAGGATTTGTTTTTCCCTTCGTACGAGTTGAAGATGGAGAATTTTTGACCAAGTATGAGAAAAAGAGCAGCTTTTGAAAAGGGCGCTTGGATTTTTGAGCCTTCAGATCTTAGTTTTATGATTTGCAGTCTCAAGGAGTCTTTTGATAAGTTTTTGTCCTACTCTACAATGCACCTGTCAGCCAATCAATCGGTGAGGTCAGTCAGCCAGTATTAGGGATTGAACAGAGGTCCCGGAAGAGGTTCAAATTTCAGTTTTCATCAAAAATGACTAGTATGGAGAAAAATGCCAAAAGTCAAGATGGTTTTTTCAAACTTAAAATCACATGTGCGCCTAAAAGAGGAATTTTGAATATTATTTAAATATTTGAATTTTGACTTTTAGTTGAAGAGAACGATTTCTGGGTTGTCATCTCCACTTAACATTTTGGCATGTTGAGTGCTTTGTCAGTTTTGCATGTTGAGTTGACTAATTTGCATGTTCAATTAACTGACTTTGCATGTTGAGTTACTGTTTTGCATGTCCACTTATACTGAAGTGCATGTCAAGAGTCAACTTGAGCTTTAATGCATGGCGTATATTTTAGTTTTGTGAAGATTTTGTGAAGTTGGCGCTTCATTATGGATTTTAACTTCAGTCTCTAAAGGTGACGCCTTAGTTAGGATTTCTAACTAAAGCTCCTAAAGCATGGATTTTGAGTTCTCAAATATGGCGACTTAATATGGACTTGTCAACTGGAGTTTAATATGCATGATGCTTTAAATGGATTTTGCAATTAAAGTCTTAATATGGCGACTTTTAGTCTTAAAGCATGGCGCTTTATTTAGGGCATTTTAGTCTTCAATTAACTGAATTGAGAGCCAATCATTGGCTAGGCGTGGATTTTTGAGGTCCAATCACAATTCAAGCACCATTTTTAAGTTTGCATGCATTTGTTACGAATTTTAGTGATGAAAGTCTATTTATTCAGATTTAGGCGTCCATTATTCTTCATCCCAAGCTTAGAGAAATACATTCTTCTTGAGCAAACAGTGATTTGAAGGTGCTACAGGTGTTAGATTTCAGTGTTCTTCGTAGCAACGGATTCAGTTTGTTCAGAAGAAGAATATTCTAGACTTTGTTTTCAATTTGCATGCAGGTTTCATCGAATTCAAAACAGAGATAGGTGAATTCTACAGAAGCAGAGCAAATAAAACCTTCTTTCTTTTGTCTTATTTCTTCTATTTCTCATCTTAGGTACTTTCTACGCATGTCAAAGAAATTCAACATATTTTTAGAATTTGATCACCTGGGTTTGCATACTTCAGCATTTGTAGCAAAACCCATGTCTTAGATTTTTTCGTTAGCCTTCATTCTGAAGCTTTGCAGCCTTTCCAAAAAGTTGTCCAAATATATTCGACTTTACAGTCAAAAGTCTTCATTTTCAAAATGCTGTTCAATCTCATTGATTATAGAACCAAATCGGTTCTTATACATGATTTTGTCAAAACTTCAGACACGGACTTAGGTCATGTTTATCCAGTGGTTAACCTGAGCAGTTTGGAGGGTGTTAGCAGCAATTCATTGAGAAATCTTGAACGTTCCGGGTTGCTGGCAGCAGCATCTATTCCCATCACCACTTTTGATCTCGAGTTTGTTCTTGCTTGCATCAAGCATTATGACTCGTCTTCACGACAAATTAGATCAGTTGATGGGAGGGTTATCTGCAGTCTTAAGCCAAAGGATGTAGAGAAATGCTTTGCTATTCCTTCTTGTTCAGATAATTTCACTAGTTATTGAGGCTTGTGAGAAGATATGGGATGGAGATCAAGAACGTTCACAGAGAAAGGTGGCTCAGAGATGGTTGAAAGTTCAAAAGACTAACATGCCTAAAAAGGTTGGTCGTGGTGAATTCAAGGACGAGGTTGCTGTTTTGATAACTTTGCTTAATCGAGTTATAGGTCAAGAAGATGCTAGCACTTTCCGACCTTGGATGTTTTACATCATTTCCAGAATTCTTGATGGCACAAAACATTTTGACTGGGCTATGTTGATTAGTGATTGCCTACATCAGCAGATTACTGATTTTCTCAGGTTTCATGAGTTTCATATGGTGTCTTACTTGGTCTACTTAGTTGCATTTCAAGGAAGCTATAGACACCTAAAAACTAATGGCACTCTTGGTGTTCAGTGTGTTCACGAGTACTATTCTTAGTTGGAGTTTTCTAAATCTGAACAAGATTTCCAAGCAGTGAATGATCACTTTTCCATGAGGACAGTTAGAGATCTTGACAACGAAATGTACATCTGTATTTCTGCAAAAGCAAAATCAGCAATGGAGACTCGGGCGGATTGGTTTATCCAGTTCCCTACTTTCACATACATCCGGGTTTATGGATATGTTGGAGAGCCTCTGATGTTACCGAGGTATCCTTTAAAAAAGATAATCTTCATGGAATTTCTCAGACAAGTTCAACACGTTCACTCCTTTCTTCGCAGTCGTCATAAGTTTGCAGGTACTTTTCCGTTCGGATTGGGCATTTTCACATGCAGAACTGCTACAGATGCCAGGCATATGTCAACTGAGATGGAAAGATTCAAACTCAAGTTTCATACTGAGAGGCGTTCCTATGATCCTTTGGGTCATTATGTAGCCAAGTTGGAGCGAGGGATTGCACATAAGCCAGCACTTGAAGATTTCTGGGCTAATTGTGAAGATGAATTCGAGGTTCGTCGTCATCACTATTGTAGACTCACTATTACTCAACTCTTTGATTACTTATCAGAAGATGTTGATGGTCTATCGGATGATGATGGAGAGGTTCTTCTCAATTCATATGTCAAGCATCAAATTGCTCGGCAGCCACTTCGCTCACCAGATTGGTATGCTAAGGAGAATACTTCTATTGAGGATGTGTCTAGATCGGTTATCAAGACCAGCAAGTAGTTTTTGGAGAGCAAACGAAGGCGAAAGTCGGTTCCTGTAGCAGAGCCGCTAGTGAATTTTTCTTCATTACCTTTTACTTTGAGGTCAAGGCCTCGGGTCAAGGCTATTGTAACGCCACCTGAAGGAGTTAGACTTAGTGGAAACACAAGAAAGAGGACTACTGGTAAAAGGAAGCAGAAGCAAGTTGAGAATGCACCTGAGATCCTAGTGGAGACAGTTATTCAGGCTGAGCCTCATGTTTCACCTCCTAGTTCATCACATGTACAACCTATTGATATAGATTCAGAGCCTGAGATACTAGTTCGAGTAGGATCAAAGACAACCGAACCACCATAGGTTGATACATCAGGGTCTCTTTCTCCTCGAATTGATAATATTTTTCAGTCTTGTTGGCTCGAGAGAAGTTTGGGGAGACAAAGGTGAGAACCTTCATACAATCTTGATTTATCTGAGTTCGGTGAGCCTTATCAGAAGAGGTCGAACAAGAAAATCAAGAAGCAGGTGCATATCGAGAAGACTCCAGAGTCAGAGATTGTTATAGAGGTTGCTACTCCTCTAGAGGGTAAGAGCCTAGATGAAGTTGAAGTCGGTGACTTTACTTTCACCAAGGCAAATCTTGGCAGGACCACTCGAGAGACAGATGTGTGCCTTCTTAAGATTGTCACCAATAATCTTGAAGAACGCATCACAAAGGATGGAGAGGATAAGGCACTGCTTAAGGCTGAGAACAGTCAACTTCGTCAATATATCTTTGATCTTGTCCACGGAAATTCGAGTAGAGCGCCTGTGCTTCCACAAAATACACCTGTAGAACAATGAAAGCTGGATCAGTTAGTCAATCATGGCAGACTTCTGGATAACTGGATTGAAGGCTTAATTGCTATAGGTCAGCATCTTCTTATGGATTTGTATGAGTTGAGGAGTGATGCACATAAACTTCGTCAAGGCATTCAGCTGCTCGAAATTTCAGTTGCAGAGAGTTTAGCCAAGGATTGAGTTCTTGTATCTTAGTTGTCTGTTGCATATGATGCCTTGGAGATTGATGAAGATAGAGACAAGGTTTTCACTTGGAAGGAGCAACACCTTTTCAAAATGGAGATATGTGAAGAGATCTCTACCAAGTTGTTTTCACTAAAAGATAATGTTGTCGGAGCTCTTGCACTTGTCAGTGGTTTTGTTGTTCAGATTCCGTGTTATTACCTTCTTGAAGATGGCACATATATTGCACTGAATGAAGTGCAAGCTGAGTTTGAAAAGCTGATTCGTGATAACCTTGAAGGAGATCTTGTGGCGGCAAAGCTGGAAAACATTTCAATAATTTCAGCTCGTTTCAAGAAGGCGGCTGGAGATGTCAGAGAATGCATGCATATGATCAAGGAGAGTGACAAAGAATTAAAGAAACAGATTGTTGTTTTGGATAGTGTTAAAGTTCCAGAAGACAGAGTGATTGATGAATTCTTGGTCGAGGTGTTGGACCGAGATGACTTGGAGTGATCTGCCAGTTGGGACTTGTAGTTATTTTCGAGGATAGAGTCAAGAGTAGCACTTAACTCAACTTTCAATCTTGAGTTCACTTGCTGACTTCATACATGCATATATCTTGGAATTATATTCACAGGAGTTAGGATTAGGGTTTTCTAGTTAACTGAAGGTAGTGTTCCAGTTAACTTTGCTTTCAATAAGGACGTGCATGCTTGCACATTGTCCATTTAGGTTAGATGTATCAGTTAACTGATGGTATTTTCTAGTTAACTGTATAGTTTACTTTATTAGGGTTTAGCAATAAATCTTGCATGCATTGCAAGACTGTAGTTGACTCAAGGTGATTTTAGGGTTCCCTACACCTTTTGATGTCTATAAATAAGAGCTTTTGCTCATTTGTACATAACTTTGCACGAGAGAGAAATATATGCTGTGCCTACCTTGCCTTCAATATTGCTCGTTCTGTATCTGTTCATGCGTATTTACTGTTATGATGAATTGTTCTGCCACTTGGGTTTCATGCAATTATGATGGTCAATTCTTTCTTTAGTTAGATCGATTTTGTTTTGTGTTCAATAAACTTGTTCAGATTGAGCTGATAGATGTGCCACCTTGCCTTCAAGTTGAGAATCTGTTCTTGTTTATCGTATGGTGTTTTGTGAATAATAAACTTGTTTAGATTGAGCTAATAGATGTGCCACCTTGCCTTCAAGTTGAGAATCTATACTTGTTTATCGTCAGATAATCATTCCTGCTCCATTTCCTCATGCTCTGTTTTCTTGAGGAAACTGGATAGATTTAAAGTAATTAGCCTAGTTGTAGTTAGTGATCTGCGAAACCAAAAAATACTTAGCTGCAACGTATATAGTTTTCGTGAAAGCCTTGTACCTCTTACAGCTGAGACAAAAAGACATGATATAGTTTTAGTTTATTTTCCTTTACAAGTACTTTTGTCAGGCACAATGAGGGAGCTTCCCCTCCTAATTTGAAGAGCACACATTGCGTAGTGTGCATAGCTGTCCGTACCAACCTATACTCCAGAGGTGTTAGTTGTTACGCCAACACATTAGTAGTTCCCCCTTTTGAAAGTTTGTGATTTTGCTGGGTATGGTGTTACTTTTGTAATTTTAAAGAAAAAGGTACCTCATAGACCAAAACCATGCTTTTGAGGTCGGAGTCACTTTTTCACATTTAAATTTTTTTACCTATCTTTCTAGACAAGAAGTTCACTTTCTATGCTTGATCTTGATTTTGCAAATTTTCCATTTTGTAGACCAAAAGTCCATTTTTGTGGTCACTTTTCAGTTTTGGAATTATTTTTTATTTTTTATCTTCCCCTTTCTAGCCCAAAAGTGCACTTCAGCACTTAGATTTCATATTCACAAGTTTTGAAGATCATATGACAAGGAAGAACAAAAACACATTTTTGACAGTTGACTGATATTTTTGCAAATTTTCACCTTTAGTCCAAAATCACACTTTGGCACTTAGATGTCATTTTACACATTTGGATGCCTCATGGATGTTACAGACCAAAAGTGCTCTTTATATTTGTGATTTTTGGCTTTCTAGACCAAAAGTGCATTTTCCAATCTGCTTTGTTGGTTTTGCAAATTTTCTTTTCATCTAGATTATTATCTTCATTTTCCATAACCTGCACATCTGGACTCTGTTTTCCATCTTGTTTGATGCGCTGGAAATCTCTTTTTTCCATCTATTAGATGTCATTGGTATAGTTCTAGAATACATGAAAATGGAGGGACACTAGTTTATTGAAGGACAACAGATATGGAGGGAAAAAATCAACTTTTATGTATAATAATGTCTTAGAAGGGAATTTTTTTTGCAGGGGTACAACACTTGGTAAGTTGAATTGATCACTTTAGGTTGTCTCTTTCATCATTGTCATCTATTCATCAGGTATGCTCTTTAATGATCTATTTCCACTTGCCAACTCTAGCTGCTGTTTTCCTAGGGTATGTTGAGCCTTGGTTTATGCACTATGAATCATTGTGGCTCTCAAATATGCATATGAGGGAGTTATAAGCAACTGTTTCAAGGAAACACATCCAATGCTAGGTTCGTTCATTAATTCTAATCAAACTCTCAGGTTTCCAAAATGGGTTGTGGGAAAATTATACTAATGTCATCATCCTGATGGGATGAATCCAATGGTATAGGCAATCTACAACCCCAAAATTCCCATTTCCAAACTTATCATATTTTATTCACACAGAATCTACTCCAAACAAAAACTCCTAACTCTTCCTTGATGGGAAGAGAGTTTTTCTTGCCAGCCCACTATACATTGCTTCCAGATCACAGATCAAAAAAGTATTCTTGAAACTTTTACTAGGAATTATTCTGATTATTTATCTATCCGTCCTTGTTCCTGATAATGCCTGCTTTCTTGCACTGTAGGATTGCTGTCCGAATTGCTACCTTGATACCCTTTGGAATGATTTACTATATCCAATAATTATGTAATAGTAGATTGCAATGACTAGTCAGCAGATTCTTCCAATTTCAATACCAGAGCATAGCAGATCCAATAGAATGCATAACAGATCTGCACAATATCAATAGCAGAGTATACCAACTGATAAAAACAATATATCAAATAGATTTCTGCAATTGCAAAGTTATTTAAGTGTCACAGCAGTCTGTTACAGATCCCTTTGCAGCACAAGAGGAGCATAATGTACGTATTCTTCTTTTTATAATTTAATACAAATCCTTGACTTCTATCAAAAAGCATAGCAGATTATAGTCAAAATGAGTGAAAAGATCTCCATGTAGTAGCATTACAGACGAATCTTACAAATCTCAGATTTGAAATAAATACAAGTAGCTGAGAAATGATGCTGAAATACTGAATGAAATTGAACCACTCTGAATGGGAGACATCAGAAAGTAATTGGAAGAGAGAAGAATACACAACTTTATGGCTAACAATTGATTATAGAAGACATTGGGGTGGTGGAATCCCTAAGCCCTAATGAAGCCAATTTCCTAGAACTGGTAAGATCTAGAAACTTACATATACTCTGTGATGTGTATGCCAGTTAGAATTTAACCAAAAATGCTTTGATTCCATCCAAGGATGCTCTCATTCTTTTAGCATTGTGAACTTTAGTATTCTATGTAAGGTGAAATCTTTGAGAAACTTAAAGATTCAGATTGATGTACCTTTCTACTGTTGTAACACTGGGCATCCTTAAGACAGATAACATCATTGTATGATAACTAACTATATTGGTTGATACTTGAATCTTTTTAGAGAAATGTAAGTCATCCCTTAAGTATGACTTGGGCAAGATCAGAGTAATATATGCTTACCATTTATTAACATTTCAGTTGAAATTTTAATTAGCTGAAATTGATATTGTTTCTAATTTGCAGGCTTACAGAATGCAAGTACTAGAAAACAGAAGTTAAAGATAAAATTCAATCTAGAGGCAGTAGTAGAAGATGGCCAACAACTATATGTCAGTGGATCTGTTACCTCCCTTGGAACGTGGGATCCTGAGCTAGCTATTCTCATGTCACCATTTGAAGGACAAACTGATCTTTGGCAAGCTGAAATAGAAATACAGGTTAGCACATCTTTCCTCCTATGGCATTATATGCTTCTCTGCTTGTATTCAGTGCACGTATCACATTTTTGTTTGGGTTATCAAAATGGCAGAATAAATAAAATTTATTTCTGTAATCAAAGCAGTATATTAAGTGCATCAATCAAACTTAAAGGTGTGTCCTTTTATGCTTAAAATTGTAGACAGTATAAAATACATGATATTTATTTTTGTTGAAGAGCAAATTTGTAATGTCAAAATGAGGATACCTGCAACTCATAATGTGCAATTTACTTTGTTATGATCCCACTTAGGTCTTCACTGTAGAAACCATTAAATATTCAAAATTTGTAAGTATTGGAGGATAATATGAGATCATGGACAAGACAAGGGATATGCTTTAGACCTAGAAGGAGTTGATGACATCAACATTATTTATGACTTCATTATGGCATCATTACATGTCTTTTGAATTTTCTAAATTTGACTATAACCATGCTTACTTTCTAGGTTTCTCTTCATAGTACTTTATATTGCAAATTACTGCTCTCTTGAGTCCCATTGACCTACTTTTGGTTATCTCTGGACATCTATACTAAGGTTTGTCAGTAAATATTTATTATTTAATACTGAAGTAAGAAGTAAAGACCTAAACAGACATCAAAATATTAGTCTTTAAACTGCAATATCAGGCCAAAATACAGAAAATAATATGATATACCTAAAGTCTTAATGCCTCACATAGGCAGCCAAGTAAAGCAGCATTTAGTATTATGGCTGTGAATTGTCTTTGCCGATATACCTTTTTGCAGACTGTCATACCTTTTGGGGAGGCTACCATACCATTTGGCACCCTATAGTTGGACATGACCATACAACTGTTGTGCCACTTGCACCATTCAGCTATACCATCTGCCATACCTTTTGAAGTAGTTCCTGTTGCATACATATTTTATGACTTGGGTTTTACTATTTATTTTGGTAGTTTGAACGCTAAATGAGCAAAAGTTTTCTGCTATACATTATTGTTTATTACAGCTTGCCGGAATAATAATAAATATGATATGCAAGTGTTTTAATGATAAATATTGGCATTTAATCACCGCTGTCCAGTATTCCATATGTATTCTGGAATTGCATAGAGAGGAATTTGGATTTTTTTTGCAAATTTTACAAAATAATAAAAAAGGGACATTGCAATGGTGTCAGAGCTTTGATCTTGCTAGTTTGTAGGGTTAGAACTAACAATTTTAATTCAGCCTAGTGAAAGAGAGATGCGATTTTATCCGAGAGAATGAAGAAAGTTGCAAGTTAGGGTGAAGAAATAAAAGAAGTAGAAATGGGGGAAAAAAGTAAAAAGGTTTTGACAGATAGAGAAAAAACATAAAATTAGTATAATGTTATTGTCAACATAAGCCAGGGTTAGCAACAAATGACGAATCTCATGGCACAATTATTGTAGACAATGTAGAATTTGAGTAATCCAAGTCCAATTCAAACCCCTACAAGTGAAGGAAGTGTTACTGCAAATAAAAAAACCATGATTGGTTCCAAATCTAGGATTTTCTAGTCAAAGTTATTACAATGAGAAGAGCAACTAGAGAAAGAAGAGCAAAATCATAACAGAGATAAATTTGCAGCTTATTTTGATAAATATAGAACTCTCAAACCTGAATTCCATGTAGACATGTCTCTAACCAATTTTTGCAATTTGTAAATGCAGAGTGGACAATAGAACAGAGAAGACAAAATGCAAATCAGTCTCACAAAAACCTGCAACATAGATTGGATAAGCTAACCATTCCTACTTTTGATGGTTCAAACAAATGGATAGCTCATATTTGGGTCCACAAGTTAGATACTTATTTTTGATCAAACCCTATGCATGAAGATTTGGCTCTAAAATTTGCCACCCTTCATCTAGAAGACATAGTGTATGAGTGGTGGTACAATGGATTGGTTACCTAAGGGGTCATATTAGCACATACGATGATTTTAGTAAAGGCTAATAGACAAGTTTGACAGAAAAGACCCGGAGATCCATTTTAAGGAGTTGGCTCAGCTGAAGCAATATAGCATGATAGACAGTTATGTGGCAAAGTTTCAGAGGTTATAGTGATGGTTCCTGATGTCTTCAAAAGGAGGCTTACTATTTTTTTATTGAGGGTTTAACCAAACCTCTCAAAGGTTTGGTGAGATCTTTCAGAACCCAAGAATAAATTCTACCCAAAGACACCACCTTTCGATTAGCATAAGAAATCATTTGAGAAAGGAGTATCTCATTAGAAGGATATGCCACAGAACAAATAAAGAAGAGGAAACTATGAATGAGCTTAGGAGAAAGAAGTTATGTTTCTCTTGCAAAGAATTGTGGGAACCTGGTCATAGATGTTTTGTTCAATAATAGGTGCACTATATAGAGGTGATATCGGATGAGGAATAGAGGAACTGGAGCTAGAGCTAGAGATTGAAGAGGAAGAATTAGAACTTGAAAGAAAGGAAGAGGAAGAAACTTTACACCTTTGCCTCACTTTTTGGTGCTTCCAAGTATCACCCTTTCAAAGTCGTATTTTCTAAGGCATTCTCATTATTAACAACCTTAAATTAAACAAAATCCTTCTAAACTTCATAGACATTCACAAATCATAGATACACATATTAACATAACATGTTTCCATTCCAAATTCTTAATACTACTTGAAAGTATATGAAAGGTATGAAAGGTCTTGGTAATGTCTTAAAGCTTAGCAAAAAGTAATGATAAAAAGTATGAAACAACAATAGGAAACTAGTCAATTCTAAAGCCCATCATTCCCCCCAACTTAAGTTCTTGCTTGTCCTCAAGCAAGCTTAGGGCCAAAGGTTATATTGCAGTGCAGTCTCCCTGTAATCTACAGCCCTAGTCACACCTTTTCCCTGCTTTAGGTAGAAACCCTGTTGGTCTGAGATCTTTACCCATCTTCTGTTCTCTACTACACTGTGATGTCCCCATCACACAGGAGTATCTAAGATAAGTATACATTTAATATATTTATATATTTGCATTCAAATAGAGTAATCATTAGAGAACATTAAACTATATATATAAACGTGACTAACTTGGGTACCATTGGTGACAGATTAGAAGAAGAGATCCTAGAAGAAACTAAGAGGTTTTTGCTTGAGGACAAGCAAATTTGGTAGGGGAGGACTGTCATGTCCCCATAATTACAATGCTAAAAACCCTAAACGTTGAAATACAAGTGATTAGATAAAATAAATAACAAAATACAAATTAACATTATAAACATAAATATTATCGATTTAACACTCTTATAATTACCATTACCATAAGATAACATGGTAATTATAAATATATATAAATATTAAAATATAGATACTAACAACTTAATAAATATTAAAAATATAAATACTAGCAATTCAAATATATGAAATTGATATAGAATAATAAAGGCAATTCATAGATAACACTAGGATAAGAAGTATATACTATCTAATAAATATTATAATTATCTTCAAGAATAATATTATAATTATAATTATTACATATAATATTATGAATACTAAGAATATAAATACTAAATATATAAATATGAAACACATAAGCTATTAAAATAGAATATAATTGTCACTTGGAGATACATTCAAACATATCTAAAGCTGACTTTTATGAACAAGGAGGATAAATTAAAATGAAGGTAGCGATTAATGTAAGAGGCATGTCGGGTTATAAGTGAAAAGCCATGTCTTCTGGCAAATTGAAATATAAAAGGCAAGTCAACCCCAAAGCAGAGGATCAGGAGGTAAGGAAGAAAGGAAGAACGGAGCAAGGTATATTTCATGGAATAGTGGGGGAAAGATAGGAACAGTTTACAGAGACATTTACACATTTAGCAACAAATACCCGAATACAAGCCAAGCAAATCTCAATTACAGGCGACATAATAACAGAGGGATCCATCTGGAAGGAATAGAATTGGGGGAAGCATCAATATATTATCAGGCAAGGACATTATAGTAACCACGAATCATCTGATTGAAACGAAGGAGCAAGAATTAAATCAATGTCTTGTATGATTCTCGAGCTCCTACAGTAAAGAAGGTCGATGAAACTATTCCTCTTTCCGATAATGGAAGTTGGACGAACGTTGTGACGATTGGAAGAAATTTAGGGTGCCGCCCCCTATATTTCTTGTATATTGGGAGTTATTGAAGTCGTCAATTAATTAAGGGAGAATCTCTTACATCTTCGTTCACAACATATGCACCTTTATGGATGATGTGGCAGTGAATGGTTAGAGAATGTAGTGGCGTCGATGTGGCATGCAAGGGGCAGCTCAATGTCATTGGAAGATTCATGTTGACAAGCGGGAAAGGCATGAATAGAATTGGTTCTTAATTGCCTTTTCATATTCTGGGCAAACTTACGAGGAAGATATTAGGAAATTGGTGTTAAGTCTAGCTTGCTATTATATTGTGGAGATAATACTTTACCGGGAGCTGCTTGGAGTTTGTTGATATTAAAAGTCTTCATAGAATTTTAGCGGTGCCGTCTAATCTTTCAATCACATTATGAATTCCTTAAAGTATATGCGATGGAATTGAGTCATTTGATATTCTAATCTTCTTGGAGCCGCTCATTTGAGATAATCTTGAGACTTAGCAAAGTGGTATTGGTTACTTTGGAGTGTGAGATTTACGGGCTTGTGTATATATGGAAAATTGATACGCCCAAACTCGGTGTGATAAATTAAGAAGCCATTGTTCTATATTACTATTGGAGAGCCGTGGCAACTCATGAAGTTGTCTTAATAATCACCGCCTAAGATTGGTAAAGAATCTCATGATGAGAAGAAAAGGTAGCGACTGGGAAAGTAATCGGAATTGAAGGAATTATTGGAAGCTGAATAGTTTATTCGTGTGGGAATAATATATTAATATATTTTGCCATCGCTGCTTAATCAGGAGCTTGTTGTAAAGTCTGAAGCGTCATTACATTTCCATCTGTCCTCCACAATT
Source organism: Sequoia sempervirens (assembly GCA_007258455.2). Lineage (NCBI taxonomy): Eukaryota > Viridiplantae > Streptophyta > Pinopsida > Cupressales > Cupressaceae > Sequoia > Sequoia sempervirens. Next base: position 13,312,801 of record VDFB02000010.1, on the reverse strand, counting down.
CAATGTATGCGGTGTAACTTGGGTGGCTAGAGGAGTTAGGCTCTCGGGTGAAAGAATGGAAGCCTTCATAGCAATTCTTGTAATTAACTCTCAGAAATGATTGTCAAGTTTGCACTCAAATGGGAAAAGAAAACTCAGTACATTTTTAGCGAAATTGTTTGACAAAATGTCCAAGTGCTGTAATCAAGAAAATTAAGCCAGAGACAGCAAGGGACATTACATGCACCTTCCTCTTGCTTCCTTCCTATCCAGTGTGGTGTAGGGAACAGGAGGAGAGGAGGATGCAAAGTGAGAGGAAGCCAAGCAATTTTCTTTTTTTAAGGCAGTTGTAGTGTTCTTGTGTGATATTTCAATTGCTGCCACATAATTAAAAATAGAATGAGGTTCTTTCTTTTTAAGCTCTAGGGTGAATTCTCTCCATCTATTCTAGGAAAAGTCGAGTGCTTTCTTGATGGTCATTGCTGCTAGTTCCTTGAATCTTTTGTAGTCCTTTTCTCTACATTCCATGATTTTTACTGCAACTCCCTCCTTTTCTATGAGGTCTATCCATTGGTCCACCATTTCATTTGGATAGCTTCTTCCCTCAAATGTAGAGGGATTGATTTCTCTTTCTTTTGATATTCTTGCATTAGCTGACCCCTTTGATGTGCATTCCTGATATAGGAAGCTAAAGCCCTAAGCTGAACATCTCCCACAAATATGAGTGGATTCCATGCAGTGTCATTTGTAAGAATCAGGTTGCGTAAGTAAAATTCGCACAACTGATCCTACATCTCTGGCATAAACTTCTAAAAACAATTCCGGTGAATTCATAGCAATGGGGAGATCACTAATTATTTGGCTAAATTGAAAACAAAAGAAAATTTCCTTGCAAAACATATTGTACACCTTGGCAAGAAGTCTGCACCTCATCAATTGAACTGTTTTATCTGCCAACTCATCTATCTTTACCTTTAATTTCTTTATCTTTGTCTCTTGCTTCTCAATCACTCTGGCATGTGTGGACAATAATTTTGCTTTTTTCCTTTTCCCAGCCTTTTTGTTTATGAGAAAATTGCCTTGTTTTATTCCACAATTCATTGTCGAATGTTGCCATAGTGGGAATAGTGGGTGTTCTTGGATATCTAGTTGAGCTCTCAGGGTTTTGAGTCTTTCCACTCATTTCAACTATAGCAAGCTGTGCCAACATTTCTAACCTTAACCCTTGCTCAAATTTCTGCAATTTTTCTTCCAATTATTTAATTCTTGCATCCCTGTTACTATCCGTCTATTGGTAGACTTTAAGTTGCTCTTCTAAATCTTTTATTCTTTGCAAGGCCTCTTGTAGTTCTTTGCTTGCATTCCTTCCTTCCAAAAGAAATTCTTTTTCTTTTTCCAAAAAAATTTCTTCTTCCACCTCCTCGGATGGTACAAACCCTTCTTCAAAAATAGGGCTTCTTGTAGGTTTGTTTTTCTTTTTAGCCATAAAAATATCTTCTGAGTCTAAATCAGAAGCGCTTCTCATATGCAAGGGCTGCAAAATTCGTGTTCTCGTGTCACTAACAGGAATATTTTCTTTAGAATTTGTATCAATTTGTATCACAACTTTTTCTTGTTGCTCTTTAGCCTTCCTTTTTACAGGTCCTTTCCTCAGTCGATGTGATCGCCTTCTTGATTGCATAGGCCATTTCTGTTTCTTCACTGCTTCAGAAGTAGAGGCCACACCTTTTCCTTTCTTTGGCCTAGAAGGGCTCTTAGCCAGGGGCGCCCATCTTTTTGAGGGACTAGATGGAGTTTTCTGACCAAATGATATCTAGGATGTTTGTCTCAAACTTGATTAGGCTTTGCAATGAGTCCGTCAGCGGGTTAATTCGAGTTGCTGAACTGCTGGAATCAGGAGTCAAACATAAGGTCTAATCATGGTCAAAATCTCAAGGAAAAAGCAAAAGCGCCTTTGGAGGCTAGGGGCGCCCAAGGTTTTGGAGCCTTGAATGTAGTCTTTCTGGTGATCTCAAGTATTCATCCTGTCCATGTTGCTGTTAGCTTTCCGTTGCATACCTCAGCCGGGTCAGAGGACAAGTCAGCAGCTTGCAGCCGAGGATTAAGTGGATTTTTAGGTAGTTTGTAAAATGGCTAAGTTGGGAACAAAAGCGCCCCTGGAGGCTAGAGGCGCCCTTGATTTTAACCCAACAGATGATGAAATTTGGAAAAGTGCTCTCCAAGAGCTCTTGTGCAGAACGAAGCCATCTCTACAGTGTAATGTCCCCTTCTCAAGCCTCATCTTTTCAGTGACCGTTGGCCTATTTCGGAGACCCGTAGGCTAGTCGGAAGGTAAAATTAGGGTTTCCTATTTTGAAGGATATTCTTGCTCGGAGTTGGTTGTTTCAGTAGCGGATTCTTTCTGGGTTTTCAGAGAGCTTCGCAACGGTATATTCTTCTTGGCATTCTGAGCATCTTCAGGAATTTACTATTTTTAGTAAATTCTATTTCGGGTAGTGAACCTGTTGGTCTTAGCACAGTTGACTTTCCTCTTCAGCTGACTCAATTGGCTTATTCAATTTCTAGCTTCGGAATGCAGTTTCAGAGAGATAAGTTCATTTTACTTAAATAACATTATATTTTAATGTTATTTTACCACCTTGGCCTAGTCTATTAACTTAATGTTATTTTAAAAGGTGGACTTGAAGGGTGGCGCCATCATTGAATTAATATTGCATTTATTAAGGTTGATTTAAGAGCCTTAAGTGGGACGCCATTTCCAAAGCTATGAATTTAATTAAAAAGTCAAATTGAAGAAAGGGACGCCATCTCTTGGGATTAGGGTTTGACTCTGGAATGAAGGTTAGGGTTTCAAGGAGGTCAACGGAAAATTATAAAAGGAAGCCTTTGCTTCTCATTTCAGCATCTTTGGTCTACATTATTGTTACTCTGCCGGAATGGTATTGGATCGCTTCGAGGAATGAAGGCCTCCTAGCTCGGGCATTGCTTCTTGCTTGCAACACAGCAACTAGTGATGAGATAGTGTAATTTGTGAGTTTGCATTAGGTTTTGAGCATTGTATTCAGCTTGTGCCTTGTTAGTTCAGTTTTGCATATTAGAGGTTTTCCAGATATTGCATTTTAGCTACAGCAGATTTGTGTTTTTATTTGTAAATCAGAAAATACAAAAATATTGCTTCTGGGTATTGTTTCATTCTCTCTGTCTGTAAGGGGCGACCCTATTCTCAAAGTTATAGATTTTATTTTGAAGGCTGTGATTTTTTAAAAGGAAATCGCCCCTCTTGTTGGGCCGTACCATTTGCCTTTCTTGGGAATTGTGCCATTAATTCATATCAGCATTTTGAGTCAGTTTCATGTGCCAATCTTGGGCGCCATCATTTTAGAGTCATATTGCATTCCGTTTCGTGAGATTTGAGTGAGTCTGGAGATAGTTGTGAATGGATTTGTGAGTTACAGGGCTGCTGTTCGTGCACGGAAAAAACAGGACTGTCATAAATCAGATTTCGAGGTTGGTCTGTTTAGTGCAATTTCAGATCTAAGCTTTATTACTTAGTAAAGGAAACTCATTTATATTGTTGCAGCTCTATTTATATGTTGATTCACATTGATAGCATGATATTATCTTTCATATTGTAAGCTGGCAGTAGTACTGACAGTAATGGTTAATTCTTGCTTATCATAATTTGTAATACTC
>VDFB02000010.1:13281450-13309029 GCA_007258455.2 Sequoia sempervirens | reverse complement strand
TGTGATGTCAAGTTACCACATGTCACTCCCATGAGACTTGTCCAAATAGACAAACTGCTCATCAACTTAGATACTCTCATAATGACTCATCCATTGTTGAAAAAACATCTAAATAATGAAATATGTCTTCTTGTAGTAATGCCAAGACCCAACCCATGGTCTACAGTAGTAGAGGCGACACTCTTAGAATTGTAATATAGAGCAACTTCCAAAACATCCGCCTATTCTCTGCTATTATAGCATGCACTCCAGCAATGTTGCACATACATGAGCAATGTCATACATACTCTAGTAATGTACTTTGTACACGATGTGATAACCAAAACACAACCAAACTTCATAATAGGAACTTAACAAAGTCCCAAATATTCTTTTCTCAATCAAAAGCTCTTTGTAGGTGAATAAAACACTAGGGTTCTAATAGAACCTTCAAGCACCACTTGAACGCTTTTCATGTTGGCTATTGAAGATTGAGAGGAAGTCCCATGTGTAGGTATTAGCACATGCACCACCTATTCCTTGACTTGAGGGTTTGACAACTCCATTTTCCTTAAAAAAATCTTGTAAGATAGATGCCCTTGAATGTGCCACAGTTGTGTTACCCTAGCCACATGGGCCCAAGATACTTTTTACCAAATTCAAGTATTTGGAGTTTGAAGTTTTGAACAATAAAAGATATTACAAAGATGCCTATCCAAGATCGAACCCTTGTAATAGGGGGTCCTGAGACTTTCCTAAAGCCCTTTGTGATGTCATCCAAACTTGCACACAAAAAGTATTGAAAGCAAAGTAGAGCCAATTGACACACCAAATTGACTCACGAAAGCACTTGTAGAGAGGCATCCCAGCTAAAAAATTGAGAATATCATGCAAGAATAGCAAGCCCCCACAATGCCTTAAAATTCAGTCCATTGAGAAGTTCGTATGAGCTAAGATATGGAGAAGGCATATCTTTTGGTGCCAAGAATAAATTGGCTGCTTTGGAAACTAAAGGAAATGATGAACAAAGAGGGCTCTAGTAATCATTAATATAGCTAACACCATATAAACTATTAATTTCTTATATAAATAATGGAAAAGTAAAAAAGATTATGTAAGCCCTCAAAAGTTGAGTAAAACACGAGCTCAAAAAGCTTGAGGTCAACCTCAAGGTGGAGAACTGAAATTCAGAAGATTGCCTAGACCATCTCAAGAACCTATCTCTTGCTAACCAAAGCTGAGAATAGGGATTGATCAACCCCCGCATTAGCAAAACTATCAACAACCTTATTGCATTCTTGGAAACAATTAGTTAAAAAGATATAATTGAAGGACTTGAAGAGGACCAAATCCTCATCCAACAAACTTTTAGATTTCTCGCTTAGCCATTTCATTTTGATACCTTGAAGAGTCACCTTCCACTATAATCTATTTGTAGTTTAAATCATATGCTAGCAAGAGGCCTTTGATTACTGCCTCCCATTCTTCTTCATTACAAGTCTTTGGTCGCAAAAATAAGGAACGACCTTTTAAGAAAAGACCATTGGAATCTTGAACTCTCACCCCTAAAGAACTTGGATTAACCCTTGAGGCACCATCAAAATTAAGTTTGTAGAAACCTTGTAGGGGTTTGATCCGATGTGATCAATTTCTTACTACATGCCCATCTATTACCACATTAATGGGGGATTATGTATTTTGTTATTGATGATTATTTCTGTACATTAAAAATGCTATATATACTGCATGATAGAACCTAATTGAACTTGAACCCTAGGAAAAACATTAGACAAACTTGCAACTCTGAACTTGAACTCGAACTTGAATTGACAACATAGCTTTTATGGAAAGGTAAAATATATATCTGAACATGCAAAATCGTTATAAACTTGTAGGGTGTGTATTTGCATACATGGCACTCAAATGTAGTTACTATTTTGTAGTTCAAGGTTGCAATGAAATGAAGATGCCTCTCAGTGATCAAATGGTTTCAGCGGTATTTCTTCTAAGTGGCATTTCTAACACATGCCTACAATATTTTTATATTGGCCAACACTTGACGCCTATGTTCCACGGCCTGTTGGGGACGGGGACGGGGGGACGGCAGGGGACGCGTTTCCGGGACGTTTCCTAATGGGCAATTTTTAGGGGACGGCAGGGGATGGCGACATACAAAATACATATATATATATATAATTTTTTCAAAATTTATTAATATATTAGAGAGAGAGAGAGGGAAAGAGAGATATGTCAATAAATTAATAATTGATAACAACAATATCAATATGTAAGTAAATCGTGAGAGTAGTACTATAACAGCATAAGAAATGTCATTAAAGCATTATAAAATTTATCATAACAGTATCAAACATCAATAAAACCATGGTCTATCAATATGAAATATCCAAATGTCTCAAACATGTATCCAGAAGTCTCAAAGTTCAAACATGAAAATCAAAATATTAAATACAACAATCTATGAAATTAAGCCTCATTCAGGCTATGAACATCCAAAGACTCAGAACTATCTGAGTCACTATCATCCTCTGGCAAGGGTGGAACTAAAAGATTTAATATTTAGTCTTTTTCAGACTTTAGCCCAAACAATTAAAACATTAAACAGTTGGTGGGCCCCGTGCGAAGGAACTAAACCTTTAAAAAATCATTTTTTAATTGTTTTTTAATATATTTTGACTTGCAGCCTATAGGGGACGGCTAGTCGTCCCCAATCCGTCCCCACCAGATGGGGACGGGAAATGTCCCCTAACCGTATTCCCCAATCTGTACTGGGACTCGGGAAACATCCCCAAAGTGAAACGTTCTGGCATCGATGGATTTTGCATTTCTGGGATTCGCAGGGGGACGCCCTTATGGCCCCATCCTCGATTCGCTAGGACGGGACTCAAAGGGGTTTGGAGTGTGGGACGGCCCTCGTAAATATAGCTGACGCTATCTAATTCTTGTAAGTAAAACAGGTTGTATTAAGTCTTTGTGGCCTATGAGTGAATTAATTCCTAGAGAGGTTTACAAGTGGGCCCTTAGCATTTGTACCCCACTTCTTCATATCCTCTCTTGTTTTTGTTTTCAGATCACTGATAAACTTTTGCTGAAGTAAATGTGGAAATGACATTTTTTTTAAAGCAGGGACACATGGGGATGTTTCCCCACCCCCAGCTACGTGTCCTTTCCCCCCTTGTACTTGAGAAATGTGGAAGATGGGACGTTTGTGGGACATGAGGATGATAGGGGATATCCCTGAGACACAAGGATGCCATGAGATGCCCCTTCATAGTCGTTCTCTAGAGAAATTGGGGATGATAAAAATTTTCAAGGAAAAAGAGAGTAAAAAGTGTAACTTTAAACACACTCTATATGTAACCTACTCGCATATTTACATTGCCACTCACAATTACCATAATCATTTTTGCATTTGCAACTATGAACTTGAGGAGGAAGAAAAGAAGAGGGAGTATGAATAGTTTATGACTAGTCATCCTTGGATATTCATGTTGCACACACAAATGAACACATGGATTGAAGGCATAGAATTCAAACACACCTTGCTTGGTGCCGACTTTGATGTTTTTCTACAAAATCTAGAAGTGGCTCCAAAGGCAGCTTAGAAAAGTGTGACACAACGGTTTGCTTGACATGCTTAGATGCTCTCCAAACAATGTACCATTGGGATTATGTGTTAAAAAACTCTTATTCTCATTGTGTTTTGTTGTACCCAAAATAAATTTTTTGGCATTCTGTATAAATTGAGCTAAATCTTGTTAAAATGCCATGTAAAGTCTGTTTTAGGTCAAACCAATCATAAGATCTTGGTGGGTTACTGTCAAGGAACACATCGCATAAAAATTAAAATTTGAAAATTAGTTTTTCGCCCCTATTTTCGTGGAAAACCCTCAAAATAGGACCTCTCCCGTAAAATGATTGAAAATGATTTTGGCTAGGATTAAAAGGCTTCAATGATCACATCTGGCCAAGTCAAAATCATCAAAAGATAAGTTTCACTGGGTGGGTCTATTTCGTGAACAAAGTTAGAGCCCGGCACCATTAATGGCAAATTGGCCAGTACCAGGTGTTGAAAGCTAACCTTCGAAAGCTTCAACGACGCAACCATGGCGGAAAAGGTCTAAAATGATGCTGTTTGATGAAGGGGATTTTCAAAAATGAAAAATGCTGAAAATTGACTAAGTCTGGGATTTTCAAAAAATGAAAAATGCTGAAAATTGACTAAGTCTGGAGAATGCACGCCTTGCTGCCAAGAGGAGGCTATGCTGTCAAATGCCTTAGTCATTTTCCCAAACATCCATACACGATGAATGTGAGACATGAAGAAATGGTGATCTTCGACGGAGGAGTTTTCTAAAATTGAAAAAGGTCGAGATTTGACTAACTCTGGAAACGTTATGAAGGAGAAACAAGTTCACGTGCTGAAAAGAGCCTTTTTCAAGCAGGGGCGCCCATGATCTTTAAGGGTCAAATGCAATCACCAAGATCTTTCAAGACATTCATTCTTGACGTTTGCTTGCTGGCGCGACAACAAAACAAACAGACAAACCATCTGAAGAGTAGATCATAAACAGTCACTAACAGAGCGAAAAGAGGCAGTTGAAGAAATATCAGAAAATGATTGTCAAACGTGAAGATCAAAGAAAAAGAGCCTTTTCAAAAGAAAGGCTACCTTTTTTTTGGACCTCCAGATGCTGATAAACGACAGAAGGCTTCCCAGGATAACTTTCTCAGCCCAAGTAGATCTCGGAAACGCAACTGAAAGCGTAAACATTTGACAGTGCAGTCAACGGATAATCGAGATCAAAGTAGGCAACTTTTCAGACAAAGATAACCATGCTGAAAGACAAAAGAGCTCTTTTCAATGAGGGGCGCCCTTGAATAAAGGAGCCCTAAAATGAAATCCAAGTTTTCCGAAGTCAGTCATCTTTGGCAGAACAGAGCTGGGTACCTGATGAGATATCAAGCGAAATCATCTGACTCTCCGATCAATTAGAAATCCAGATCAAAGCACGAGAGGTCATTTCAAAAGGCTGAAGAACAAAGTTTGAAAATTCACCAAGGCATAAGCAAAAGAGCCTTTTCTTGGAAAAGGCGCCCTTTCTTTTGAAGCCCTAAACTCAGCTTTTTACCATCATGCCTCCCAGGCACTTCTCTTCAGGTCAAATCCAGCTCAGCAGTGAAGGTGTCAGCATCATCTCAGGATCAACAGATCAAGCCAGATTCAGGATCAAACTGAGGTTGTTCAAGAGAGAAAATAATAAAGAACTTGCAAAAATCAAAAGGGACGCCTTGAAGAAGTCAAAGGTCAAGTTGTTGACTAAAGTCAAGATATTTTGAGCAAAACTTGGCTAAAACACTCCACGATCAATGGAAATCACCTTTTTGAACTTTAGATCAAGCCAAAATCACTTTTGATCGTGAGTTAGGTCCCCAAACTTGTGGATCTAAGGCTTGAGTCTATGTAATCAAGGTATAGGCATCCCACTTCATTATTTCATTGCAAGTTGATGATCAAGAACAGCCATAAGCTCTCAAGGAAGCCATTGACAGATCTGGACAAGGTTTTCACTCGTTCAATATTTCTTGCAGATCTGAAGCAGAAGAAGATTGCTAATTAGAGGATTGAATTTAGAGACAGATTTTCTCAGAGTCAGATAAAAACTTCCAATCCATCTTCTGTCTACTTCCTCTCTTCTTGTCTTAGGTTTTCTTGCATGTCACACAAAGCAACAGGCTACATCAGATCAGATCAAATGGGTAGATTCAGCATAATCTTCCAGAGAAACCCATCTCGACAAATTTTCCAGAATCAGCAAACTTGCTGCCCCTATTTTTGGGGGTTTTTCCTAAAAAGTTTCAGAATCAATATTCTAAGGAACTGGGTTTGTTCAGCATTGAAGCACGAACAAAACCCATGTGCCAGATTTTTTCCGGAAAAATACTTCTCGGCAGGGTGCTATTTTCAGGGGTTTTTCAGAAGTTGTCTGAACACGTCCGTGTTTACAGTCAACAGGCGAGTTCTTCTTCACAGAATGACAATTTGGCGTCCTTGGGCTCCAATTGAGCAACCAGACCTTGCACCAGCAACTCTCCAACCAGATCTTACACACATTACTGGAGAGCAAACGGACATCATCAGCAGTCTGCGGATCTTTATCTTTGAAAAGAATACATCTCCCACTCAGTGGAGAGCTGCAGCAATTACTCTAGACGAAGAAGAAAGAAAGGCTAATCTTGTAGCAGAAAGACCATTTTTACCATCTCCCACGTGGCAATAAGCACCTTAGCTTGCCAACTGCGAAGAGGTCATTCCAAGCATGGAGCCGCCAAAAGTTACCAAGAGCAACAACTTGCACAAGAAGAGGAGATGGCATGTCATCAAAGCATTGACTATCCGAAAACGGAAGAAGTCAACACATGAATCAAGGAGCTGTTGACCGAAAGTGGTGATGAGGTGTCAGACACCTAGGAAGGACGTCCTACCCTCCAAGTGGCATTTATGATACTTGAGTTTGACTTGATGCCTCTTTCCAAGTCAACTCAAGAAGGCATTAGATGTAGTTGGAGTTAACTTGATGCCTCCTTCCAAGTTAACTCCATATCCCTTAAATCATGCATTGTCAGATCCCACTGATTAAGGATGTCTAATCGGCTTCCATAATTTGTGGATCTTAGATCTCCACTAAATGTGGATGTCTATTTTGGAGGGATACTTTACATTAAAGTTCACCTTTAGTTTACTTTCAATCAACTGAAGTAGTTTCCAGTTGACTCTTTGTTTGCTTTCAGTTAACTGAAGTAGTTTTCCAGTTAACTGCTTGTTCCCCCTTTTTAGGAATAAATCTTGCTAATTGATTGGCAAGAACTCATTGTTAACTCAAGGAGATTTTGGGGTTGCCCACTCCTTTGAGTTCTATAAATAAGAGCCTTGGGCTCATTGTTTGTTTAACTTTTACTTGCAAAATTGTTGCGCCATTGTTGCCAACAGCTTTGAAAGCGGATATTTGTTCACTCTTGGATGAGAGTTCGTTGGTCAATCGTAATTGTGCATGATTTCGTGCCTTTGCTTTCCCAACCTTTGTAATTCGTTGATAAAGCTTTGAAGGAGAATATCAGGCGCTTGCATTTTGGTCAATCTTTTTGAGTTGTGTCCACGTCTTGTATCTAATAGCTCGTTGTTTCATTTCCCTCCTCGGATAGGAGTCCCTCCTCCTTGGATATTTGTTATTAACAAATTATCGTTCGTTGTTGTTTAATGTATTGACTTCCAAGCTATACTTCGGATAGGAGTCCCTCCTCCTTAGCAAGCTCGCTAGCCAAGGCATCGTAAATTGTTGTTTCTCGTAAACTATTTCCTAGCCCATACCTCGGATAGGAGTCCCTCCTCCTTGGCAGGTCTCAGATCTAGTTTACCGTAAAGAGTGTTTGCTTGTACCAACCTTATCCCGGTGTATACCCGAGAGTTCAGAGCCTCGGTCATATTCCCTGGAGACGGCGAATTCAGGTGATCCAACCAACCCATTCCCGCTCCTTTACCCTCATGCTCTGTTTACCTTGAAGGTATTGGATAAATAGAAGCTAGATTAGTCGTAGTTGAGATCTGCAGAGACCAGAGAAAAAGCTTAGCTACGGCGCATTGTGTTTGTGCACCCTTGTGTCCTGCCGCTGAAGCATAAAAAGATAGGAACTTTAGTTTACATTTCCCTTCCTAACGCATTGCTCCCAGCAGAGAGGGACTTCTCCTCTTTAAATAACGAAGAAGTGTTGCAAAACATTTGAAATAGCTGAACGTTTAAAATCAGCACTCCAGAGGTGCTAATTTAAACGCCAACATGTTCTAACCTTGGAAACATGGTGATTCTATGCTCATCAAGAAAGCAAATGGATTGTTAGATAGTATTTTACAGTTAATTTCTCCATAGTTACAGATTGGCAGCATAACATGTATTAGTGTTTCAATTTGAAATGGAATAGTGTGTGAGGATTAACCTCTTCTCAAATTATGAGGGGAAGCTCTCCTAGATCTAAAACTAAACCTAAACACTAAGCAAAATAGACCCTAGACAATACTGACAGGTATCAACACTGGACAATATCTTCTTGGGGGTTTTGCATTAGTGAATGGATTGCTTGCCTAATGTTTTGCCTCCGATAGAAGCACTAGACTAATAACAACCATTTCTTGAAAGCAAGATTTTCAGATATTACTAATGAAAGCAACTTAGTGTAAAAGCACAAACAACACCTTCCTATTGGCTAAACTAGAGACCATCAATCAAATACAAACAAGATTGAAGGCAATAACAATTACTTAAAACATGAGATGACATGCTATGGTGCTCACAGTTATCTAGTAAGTTGTCCTAGATATGTGCTTTTTATTAGAAAAAATCTAGTTGGTGATATGCTACGTCTTGGATCTCCAAACATGAATGCTCCATGAAGCTGCTATTATTCCTGTACAAGTAGAATTGAGTATGCTCCCAAGCTATCGTTACCACCATAACAGGTATAATAAATTCCCTTCGGAAGCCTTCCAAAAGGTGAAGCTGGTCATTCTCGAACTATAGATAGTGTCCCTCCTTTTGTCTGTTGGTTGGCACTAAGAGTTGTGTCAATGCCTATCCAAACTATGGGGCTATGCCAAGAGGGGTGCTTGCAGGTCAGGGGGAATTCAATACCAAGGTTCAGCCCCTACTTTATAATGGCTCCACTACCCAAGAGACACCCAAGGAATTCAGTTTACCTAAACAACCTTTCATATAAAGAGTCTGTGTTCCTTTCCCTCTAGAAGCTAACATAAAGAACTAATATAAACAACCATAGCCTGCTAATCTACAAAGATCTTGCCCAAAAGTTAAGGACCCATTGATGGCTATGGTTATCTTCTTGCAGGACATAAAACTAAACCTGACATGGCTGCAGTTGCCCCCAAACAAAGCCCTTTGACCAATGGCCCTTCTCTTCTTTTCTATATTCCATGGTGTTTTCAGAATGGGGATGGTGGGGTGCATTTTTGAGACAGTGGGGGACAGGAGGCCTTATTTTAGGGGATTAGAGAATGGCAATCGAAAAATAGGGAAAATTTTGGAAGTATAGGAAATTTCAATTATTCATAGATAATGCATTCAACATATACATTATAGAATCATATTACATCAAATCAGATCTGAATTTAGAACTCTCATGAGAGTTGACATGCAAATTAACAAAAATCCATTTCTTTCATTGTCAATGTGCATGTATATTATATAACAATTGCAATGCAAAGCCCATAGGCTAATAAGTTACATGTACAAAATGACAAACATAGAAAATCTGCCATTGCACCTAATCTTCATCTGCTAACACTGCATTGAAACCAGAGAATTGAATAGATTATGGCCAATATTTCTTAAAGTTGCTTGTGTGCCTCAACTCATGTTCACATTGCATCCATATCTATTCTTTCATCAATCCTAATTTGGACTCGTCACTGGGGTTAGGTAATCTTTGTCTAATCATCCTAGAGCCTGGTTGATCGAGCAGACATGGCTATAGAGAATGGTGCTGGTTTGGGAAGCTAGATCTCATGGGAAGGGATCATTATAATGATAGAAAGGGTAGGAGTTGATGTCAATAAGGAGTAAAACCAAACTTTTCACAACTATAAATGCAAGAGGATTTTAGCTACTTGTCAAATAAATCTAAACAGGTATAAGCTACATCTGGTGATAAATGATTATAACCATGGCATTTATGCCCAGTGTGATCTGCTTTATGTGCCATAACCCCAATAAAGAACACTTGAAGATTTAATGATGACTGAAAGCATTGGCATATGCGCTTTATTTTCCATTAGTGCTGGAACTCACAGATGCAAACCATTGTAGGAGATTCCTCCTTCAAGTGAATTCTTTTATCTTTAATTGATTCTTATGTTGCTTTTATACCATTAATAATATTGGATTTAGAAACTGGTCAATCCACTTTCATTCTGGTAATCTAAATCTGTCAGGTCTGTTTCTACAGTTCCTGTACCTTTTCTCTCCCAGTTCCTCTTTTACAATTCTTATAACAGATATGTCTCTATTTGATGCTTTCTAGGTATTCAATGCCTAGAATATGGTAGTTGTGTCCTACAACTTTTGATATACATTTTTTTATTTTGATGCTAACATTGATGAGAACATTAAACCCATACCTCTAGTTTCTTTCTTCTGCTATAATTTCCCATTTATTCAAGATCCAGCTCTTACAGATCCAGAAGGTAGAAATATTAACACTGCTGTGCATTCCATATGCAAATCTATCCTGTTATCCTTCTTCTTTGGTGCATTCCATATAGATCCAGCTCTTACAATCTTTGGGCAGCCAGTGACATGTGGCATGTATTTGCCTCGTCTTAAATTGTTACATAGATTGCCTTGTCAAGCATTGCTGGCCTTTAGCCAGTATTGTTTCTGTCTCTAATATAACCTTTCTAATCTGTACTTATCCAGAAAAAAGAGAATGTGATATCAGCTCTATTAAGGTTTGGCAACTTTGGTCTACTACTTCACTTATAAGGGAAACATAACATTAAAATAAGGCCTCCAAAATCAAACTTAGATTGTTTAATTGTGGATTGTCAATGTATTTTATTGATACTAAAATGGTACTTTCAAAAAGGTTGAAATTTGTGGACTACAGTTGATACATTAGGGGTTTGAACCATAACGTTGAGACTTGGACTCAGTATAGACTCGGCAAGGCATTTTTTTGCCTCATACCCAGATTTGGTTCAAATTCAGCAAACCTTGGCAATTAAAAAGTAGATATGATATACAAAATAAATGTTAATGTTTTTTTTTTCCCTTAATTTCAAGTTGATTTTCTGATTTTTAACAGATTTGACTGAGTCTGACCACCGAGACTTGCGAGTTTTGGCAGGCTTGCAAGTCTCTGCTGTCAAACTCAAAGGAATCTGTGAGTCAAGGCTGCAGACTTGCTGAGCCTGACTCAAAGTCAGATCTGCAAGTCCTTGCTGAGACTCGCTGAGTTTCAACACAATGGTTTGAACTTTGTAGAAGTCTATAATAGTTATTTGTAGGACATGATATTTTCTTGAAACACATCTAACTAAGATGAGTTTGTACAAAATGCAAGATGTTCAGATTCTAATTTTAATTTTTTGTGTACTGAAAGGTAAAGGCTAAAGATGAGAAATCTTGGCCTAAAATTTTATTGTGCGTAGATCCAGTCATGTCCAATTATCTGACCTCTGGAAAGAAGACACGAGTAGAACTATTATGCACATCTCTGAAAGTTGGGATTGATCTAGAGGTAAATGATGGGCATATTCAATTTGTCTAATTCTATTATTTTGTTTACTTCAATGCTGCTTTTCAATGCACACACAATGTATGATTCTAAATATTTGATCATAAATCATTAGCATGCATCCTTGATAACAGGCCATTATTATTGTATGAGTTATACAACATAGGAAGGCTGATGAGATATTGTTGATTGCTTGCCCTGTAGGTTAAGAGAGAATTTGAACGAGGCCAATTTGAGGTGAAGCAATGTATGGTCATAAAACATTATCCTCTTTTCTTGATAACTTGTCATTATTCTTGGATGAATCATACAAGGGAAGGATGATAACATATTTTACCTTGGTTTTGCTGCAGGTTTTGAAATTGGAAGAGGCTTTGAGGTGTCTGGTTATGCAAAGAAGAGAAAAGCATCTAAGCTTAAACCAAGATTGGCTGAAACAAGTAGCAAGAAAATGGCTGATGTTTCGAAGAAGAGTATACGGGATAAGAAGGTCCAAGGAGAAATATCTGGAACAACTAGCAAGAGAACAACTGATTTTGCAAAGAATGATATACCTAATAAGAAGCTCCAAGCAGGCCTGGCAGAAACAAATAGCAAGAGGAGTCCTTTTTTCAGGAAAATTCAAAATATTAAGAATAGGACAGCTTGGTCAAGAAATATTTGATAATAGTTGAGCAGCCAAATTATAGTGTGCAGAGGAAGAAACATAAGGCATAACGCAGAGCTTTTGGTGAGCAATTTTATATTTTGTGATCATTTCCGTCAAACTAGAAAAATAAATAGAAGTTCTCCCCAGTTGAAGTATCAAGCTTATACTTCTAAGTAGTGCTTTGAAATTGTTAAATCCACAACATTTTCATGATGAGAAATGACTAGCTCCCCTTGGAGAACACCGTCACCATCAACCTAGAACTCTAACAGAAGCAATGACATTCGAGTACTTGTAAATCTTTATGTCCTATCTTTGCCTAAACTTAAAGTTAGATTTTACTCCAATGTTGTTATAGTATGCCCTGTCATCCCTTACAGATTTTATTGCAGCTGCATCTAGTTAAATGTCCACATTCTTTAGCAAATGCATATTTATCTGACATGAGAAATCATAATCATTGGCCAATCACAAAGGGTCAAATGACCTTTCGGTTTAAAGCTTAGCAATAGATCGTCATTGTAGAGAATACATTACTTTCGGCAATTAAAAAAAAATCCTTCTGTTAGATAATGGAATAGAAAATTTCTCAAAGATTTAGTATATAATTTTTGTGTCATTAAATGATAATGCAGGTTTTGAAGTTTTTTATTACATCGTCATTTGCTATCTGGCTTTCTTAATAACCGACAAGTTGTTCTGAGGAATTAATAACTGTTCTGGCTTAGGCACGTTTTATTGCAGCTTTGCTTTCTGAACCGCATCTTTAAATGCTTATGACTAAATGGTCTCAAAGAATTATGGAAATAAAATAGAGAATCTGCATCATGATTGATCATTCATTGCTAAAAACGGAGGGTGCATTATGTTGTACCCCAAAATTAAAATTTTTGTTACATTTAGATATTTTGAATAAATGAGTAAAAGTCTTGTTAAATCAGTCAAAAAGGTCAAAATTTGGGTGTGCATGTCTTGCATGAGGGGCTAAAACACAAAATTGTCAAAATCTGATGATCTGGGTCTGCTAAGAACAACTTAATCTACAAAACCCAGATTTTAGTTTTTCATCCCTAAATTTTAGGAAAACTACTATTTTTAGAAATTTTCTCAAAATAGTAACGTTTTCTGGGTTTTTCTGGGTTTCTTTCGAAATGGATACCGGCGAAATTTTCTAAAAATAGAAAGTTGGTCCATCAGGGTCCAAACTGATTTTGATTGGCTCAAATTACGTCCATATCAGGCTAGTGCAATCAGAATCTCAAAATAATCAGTTTTGCCCTACTGGGTCTATTCTGCTTTTTCAGAAGCACATCAGGAGCTCCGAGGTCATCAATGAAGGTCAGCCGGCTGCCAGGTGTCAGATTCAACGTTCAAAGCATTCATCAGAAGGCGAGTTGGCAAGCAGTCACGAAGAACGAGGAAGAAAGTGAAAAATGTTGAAAAGTTTCTAACACTGCTAGACTTGGGCGCCCCAGTCAAGAAAGGGCGCCCATCTTTTTAGGGCACCAGATGAAAGAATTAGGGTTTACATCTCCAATCAAAGTTGTTCAGTACTCTGCCAGTTCCGCAGCGAGTCCGACGGTGCAGTCAATGGATTATTCAGTCAATCAGGATTCAACGACGAACAGGGGAGATTCACACAAAAGACAAATGAAAAAGTTGAAAATGACCAAAGATTGACTAAGTGTTGAGATTTTGGGCGCCCCTGGTGAAGAAGGGCGCCCAAGTTTTCAAGGGGTCTGTCAGATGAATTGGTAGATGAGTGTCTTATATGATCTCTTCACGGTTAATCTGGCTTTCAAACGAGATACTCAGCACGCCTATCGGAGGTCGTAGTCGCCAAATCTGAAGCACCGAACAGAGGGCCCGACGAAGGTTAAGAACAAAGATTCAGAAGCAAGCAACAGAAAATTGAAAATTTGACTAAGTATGGATAAAATAGGCGCCCCCAATCAAGAAGGGCGCCCAAACTTTTGAGGGGTCAAATTTCACTTTCCAACAAAATCTCTTCCAGAAGACCCCTTCTCGCTCTTCGTCAGCTTCGTAACGAGCCCAACCATCAGTCAATCCGACGCCTAGAACTCTAGATCTGACGAGATCATCTGAAGAAGATTAAAGGTGATGAAAATGAAAATAATTCTAAGTCTGGTAAACATGGGCGCCCCTGGTGAAGAAGGGCGCCCAAACTTTTGAGCTCTAAGATGATGGAATTCACTAACGCAGTCTCCAAGATCATCTCATTGATTTCAGCTAAGCTATCCAGTGAGCTTGTCAGCCAGTCAATCGGATCAGCGTAGCCCCGGGAACAGAGAATTCATCAGAAGATCAAAGGGATATGAAGAACTTGAAAATCGTGCAAAAATGACTAACACTGTGAAAGTTCGGAGCCCCTCGAAGGAAAAGCCTCCTATGAATTTGAAGGTCAAGATCAAGTTTTTAGCCAGAGGTGACTCCAAAACTTCTTTCTCAGAATCAGTCAAGCTCCGCCGTGAAACCTTCAGCTCGCCTGTCGGATCAATTTGCCAACGGGAAATCAGAGGCGAAGTAGCATGTCAAAATGAAGGAAAGTTGAAAATGCCAAAATTTTGGCTAACACTGGGTAAAGTGGGCGCCCCTGGTGAAGAAGGGCGCCCAACTTCACATGCCTTAGAAAATTTTCATAGATTTTCGAAATTTTCAAGATTGCAAGAGAAGAAAGAGGCGTCCAAATTCAATGAAGCTGAGATTTAGGGTTTTGGAGATAAAAGCAAAAGAAAGCAAAGCAAAAACAAAACCCTAAGTCTTTTTAACATCTTTCTTTTATGTTATTTTCATTGTTTTTGCAGGTAGCCTTCAAGGGAGAAAGTTGGAGCAGCAAGTCTGAAGAATTTTTGTGATTCAAGAATCCATAGTTGTTGGTTTTATATCAGATTTTTCAGACCAGCAAGCATAAACCCTTGCTTTTTCAAGCTTTGTCATCCAGAAAATCAAATTTTTGAAGGAGAAGATCAAAGATTTCAATTTTCAGCCTTCTGGGTCTACTCAACTTGTTCTTCTGAAGGTTTTTCAAGAAATTTTCATCAAGTTGCAGCAGCTGCTTTTTATTTGCATGTCAGTGAAATCTTCAGGGTTTGCAAATTTGGATCATCTGGGTCCTCTCAAAACAGTCTTCTGGAGAAAACCCATATCACAGCTTTTTCATGAAAATTTCAAAACCTAGGGTTGGCTGCTTTTTCGATCAAACGTCAGGGTTTTGCAAATCTAATCAACTGGGTTCATTCCAAATTGTATTATGAACAAAACCCAGGTGCCAGCTTTTTCGGTGAAAAATTGAAGAAATTAGGGTTTGCTGCTTTTTCAGTCAAAATTCAGGATTTTCAAAAACGGACGATCTGGGTTGTCTTGCAATGAAATTCTGAGCAAAACCCATATCTCAGAAAAATTTCCAAAAATTTGTCCATTTGAGGAAGAAAAACCAGCATTCTAAAAATAGAAAGTTGCTCAAGACTTGTCTGAACATAGGCGAGTTTACAGTCATTCTTCAAGGTTTTCAATATGGAGAACGCTCCCCTCGGGTTTAAGACCAAATCAGCACTATGTCAAAACTTCATCATCTCAGCTGAAGAACGAGAGAAGGTGTCATATGAGAAAGAGGAAAGGTATCGGAAAAGAGTGTTGCAATACTCTTCTGATGGAAATCAAGAGAGGTGTCAGAAGCATAAAGTTGCAGAGCCGCCAAGTTATCAAATTTGTGAGTCATCTTTTGGGGCAGCGATGTTTTTCAAGAACAAAACTCATAAAGCAACTGAAGAAGTGAAAGATCCTCTAGGTTTGATCACAAAAGGCGAAGAGATCTTGGAGAATCGGAATATTGCCTTTGAAGGCATAGATGCACCGAACCGGGACACAATCTCTAACTTCCTAGCGGATGTGATCGAGCTTTAAAGCAGCTTTCTTCTAGAAGCTTTCTTTCCCGCTTTCTTTCTATTCTTGGAATGATCCTTATCCATTCTTTGAGAAGAGAAAGAAGATAAGATGTAATAGTTGGCGCTTTTCCGCTTCTAGGGTTTTAGATGTTATCTTCTTTCTAGATTTAGTAATAAGCTTGCTTGTCGAAAGCAAGCCCTAGATCAGAAAGCAAGGAGATTTTAGGTTCCCTACTCCTCCGCTTCTCTATAAATAAGAGCCTTTGCTCATTAGTTTCTTTAACGGTTATTGTCATAGCAAATTGCGAGCCTGAATTGCAGCAAGTTGTTATTCAGTTTCAATTCACTTAGTTTAAACCGTGCTAGTGAGAACAAAACGCTGAGCCTATTGTGCCTTCTATTTGTTGCTCAAGTATTGTTCATTTGTGTTGTGATAAGCAAATTGTTGAGCCTCTTTAGCCAACAAGGTGTTAGTAAGATTGTTGTTTTCTATTGTGTTAAGAATAAGTTTGCAAGCCTCCTTAGCTGCAATTTCTTGTTCAAGGCATGTTAGAAGGGAGTTTTGTTTCAGAGATTTGAGTAATAAAATCATGAGCCTCTTTTGCCTTGGTCTAAAATCTCAGATTTCCGTTATCTATGTTGTGCTTTTATGATCTTTATTTCAGCTTACAAGTGTGTAGGTGTTTGTTGGGAGAGATTGTTAAAGTATTTTTGTCAAAATCTACCTTGTTAATTTCTAACTTCTCTTGCTCTGCTATTACTTGAGAGGTTAGGAACGTCTTTAGTCTAGGTTAGTCGTAGTTGAACTTCTTATCAGAAAATCTCAGCTGCGGCGTTTGTGTTTAAAAAACCTTGTGCTCTAAGCTGATCCAAAAAGATAGGCAACTTAGTTTTAGTTTACTTTCTTTCAAACACCATCAGCAAGAGGGAGCTTCCCCTCCTAATTTGAAGAGCAGTTTATCTGTGCATAGCTGTCCGTTTTCAAATCCGCATTCCAGAGGTGCGAATTTAAACGCCAACACATTAAAAGGATTTTGACATTTGATTCAACTGAATGATTCAAGGCAACACAGTATTGCTGAAGGAAGATCGGTAATCAAATGGAAAGAAGAAATTTATATTTGTTATGGTGGCAGAAGCATTTATAAAATTGCATAAGTTGACAGCATTTCGATGAAAACTTTATAATTTGTGTTGAAGGGCTCATTTTACAACATGAATCAACTTGGATTCTATCATAGATATGGAATGCGTACTTATAAAGAAAGACAAATGTAATTATCCTTCCAATGTTATAAATCAAAAGGTTTTAAAGAAGATAGCACCTCGAAGTCTCGAATTTAGGATACTAATAGTCAATTGTCTGTTGAACACATCCATCATATGATGAGTTTAATGTATTGAGAAGTGTCCAAAAGAGTTGAAGTTGGTAATCCCACCACATGCATAAGAACACGAGAACTAGTAGCTCGAGTTTATGTTAAGATGTGTAATAGTTATATTATCTATTTCTGCATGTAATTATAAATTGTTCTAATCTATTGTTATATTTATCTTTTGACTAGGTAAACTAAGGAAATTTAATGAGGCCTTCTCCCAAACAATGATGAAGATTACATATTCTGAAATGAAAGGAACTTATAAGTCTGAAGAAGCTTAAAGATTAATGGAAGAGAAGTAACCGAGAACAATAGAACCTAAACTTGTAGAGACAAAACAAAAACTTCTGAGAGCCTTATGAGAGATGATCATTCTTTAGCTGAGAGCGACCTTCCAACTTTAGGGGAAAGAAAGGGTTTCCATGGTCCATTGTGAACACTCACCTACAAAGTTAAGAGCTTCCAAGTGCAAGTGCTTTGCTTTCTACTTTATTTTGCAGCGTTTAGGAAGGATACAATTATCTTTAATCTTGGTGGATTTGTTTGAGAAAAATAGTTACAAAAAAAATATAGACTAGTTGATCCATTAATTGAATTGTTTCATCTTGCCATTCCAACAGATCCATTGAGGCCTGCAGTTTTACCTCATCAGGATTCTTTGTTCATGCATTCTTAATTGAAATAGTAAACCGGACCTCAAGCTATGCTTGATAATTATATTTCGAGTAATTTTAATTTGAATTTGTCTTACTGGCTTTCCGAACACATTGTTGTAACTTGACATTATGAACACCCAAAGGATTTTTGAAAGAACAGTATGTAATCTTATGCCTGAGTTGATTGCATCAAAATCAATGGGAAGGCACACCCTTTAAAATCTATGAAACGTTTCCAAGCTTTGTGAGAGGATAAGGCTTTGGAGTAAATTATTATAATGTCCCCATTTTCTAGGTTGCCAAAATAACATTAATATATTTAATTATTTTATTTATTTAATATTGCGTGGCAAAATGTGCAATTATAAAGGTAATATTAAATGATTAAATTAAGTGGAGTTATAAAGTGGCGTTGAGGAGATATTATAAAGTATTTTAATGTCACTTTATAAAATAGGTGTTTTGGTGGGAATCCGATCTCGGTGGTGAAAGATTCCTCCCTAGTTGGTGATTGGCGGATTCAATTCAGGATTCGCATTTGTGCGACAACAATTGACCGATTGTTTTAAGGAAATTTGTGAAGTTTTTTCCGAAAACAAATTTCAAAGTAATTGGGGTTTTGACAAATTCATCAGTTGAACACAATAGTTGATTCCAAGTAATATTTAATTATATCTACAATTGCAGGATTTCACGGTATTGGGATTATTACTTGCAGTGGAATATTTTGTGTTTGCAGGCAAGAGGGTTTGGGTGGTATTTTCATATATATATAATTGTAGATAGATTGGATTATATTAGGGCGATTTATTGATAAATGGGGAATTTTGAATTTATTGTTTATGCCTAATATATTCTTCAAAGAGGAATATTGAAGATTTCTTTATGCTAGTCAATGGATATTGTTGTAGGATAATATTATATATCTTTTTTGCATTCTAGAAGGCAAAGTAGCAAATATCGATTATCATATCTTATTCAGTTATAGTAGTGCAATCACTTTATATGACAGGTAACTAGGGGAATGTGGAAGGAAATGTGATTCCCGTATTTGTTGAATGCTATCGAAGGTCCCTATTGTTGGATGAGATTTTGGTGTGAGTAGCAAACAACCATTGGAAAGGGGTTTAGCTTCAACACCATAGCTTTTATCTACCGCCCCACATTACCATTATTTATTTCCTTCATAAAATCACAACTCAGGGAATGGCGTGAAGTTTTGGGGTTTGAGTTTGAGGTGGGTGCAGGAGGGGAGTCGTGAGGTGTAAGTGCATCAATATTGCTGCCATAGAAGCCGCATATGTGTGAGTCGTCCCTTTACATCTATGTTTGGGTCTAAGGAGAATCGCAACTTCCAGTTCATAGCAGGTCATGGGTCTTCAAGTGTGACTTTGGCGTGAGGAATTTTTGTTTGCAACTTGTTGGAGTAGGGTCAACTAAGGATGCAAGACCTGGGTCTGAGCATTATTCATAACTTCCATCGTCCTTTAAGGTGCTAAAGTGTTATCTCTAAGCTATGCATGGTGTTCCAAGTTTGACCAACAATATTTTATTGGCTATACATTATTGTCTAAAGTCAAGAATATCATTTGTATGAAATTTGTTGACTGTTGTAGCATATTTCTAAGTACAGTTATATGTAAACTACCCCATTGTTAGTGCTCAGATTAAGTGTGCATGTGACTGTATTTTATATTTGCATATACCTCTTTGTATGCCAATCAATAATGAAAGAAATGAAGTTGAAGTATTGATTATCAGTCTTGTACATGTGTTTCATATGTTCAATGTTATAGTTGCCTAATCTATAACAGCTCAGAATTTGGAAACTTATATCTACAAGCAATCAGTATTTCAAGTTCATATCATTCACTTAAACCTCTTCAAACATCAGACAACTGCATGCAATTCATTTAACAAATTGATAATTTGTCAAATGAGAATCGTAAAAATATTGACAACCTTAGTGGGGGTTTTACAATGGTATCAAAGCCCAAAATCTTGCCAGCTTGTTGGGCAACTGATCCTTGTTGAGGTAGTTAGACTCAAATAAGAATTTTAGTTGGGCATCATGGCTACTCCCAGTGATCAAATGAACTCTTTACTTGAATCTATGAAGCAAAATCAAATTGATATTGAAAAGAGATTGAATACATGGTGGAAAGAACATGAGGCTACTAGGGTCTTTCAAGAAAAGTTGAAATTTATAGGTAGGAAGTTTGAACACTTACCTTAGTCAAAAGTAGCTCTTCTCGGCACATTGGAGGAAGCAAAAAATTGTCTATGCAAGGTTGATCAATTACCTTTCTAGTCGATGCGTCAAGCTTTGACTCCATTGGTGCACTTTTTGGTTAAGCCAGTGCTTATGAGACATCAGGATGAAGAGGTAAGACTTGCAATTATCATTTGCATTAGTGAAGTCACAAGAATTACAACCCCTGAAGCACCCTATGATGATATTATGAGGGAAATACTTCAATTGATTGTTAAGAGCTTTCATGGATTACATGATGTCAAAAGCCCTACCTTTGGAAAGAGAGTTAAAATATTAGTAATTATGGCAAAGGTTAGGCGTGTGCCTTAATGACTGATCTCGGGTGTGATGATTTGATTCTTCAGATGCTCCACTCCATAACCAGAATCAAAAGACATTCAGACAATGTTAAAACAAGCATGCAAACTATTTTGTCCCTAATCCTAGATGAAGGTGATTATATTTGCAAATAGTTGCACTCAGATTTGTTGGTCATTTGGAAAAAGGAGCAAAATGTCTCAACCGCAACTTACGATTTCACAAAAAGATTGGTTGAGCAAAAAATTGAGAAATTCAAGGAATAGTTGACTAAAGAAGAACTAATCTCATTTGGTATACGGGTTCCACTTTCTCTACATGAAGAATGCATGCCATCATCTAGCAAATCAACTGAGATGGATGATGAGTACAAAGAGCAAATTGAGCCCTCTTATGTTATAACACCTAATGAGGGTATTGAAAATGATTCTATATGTGTTACTAGCGTTGGCCTAGTTCCAAATCAGGAAGTGTGTAAGGATGATAACATAGAGAACAATTGTGTGACTCAAGTGCTTCAAGAACAATTTGATGCTTCTTCATGTGAAGCAAAAGTTGTTCATGAGTCTGTTAGTTCACACAATATGGAGAACCAATTGAAGGTAAATGAAGATAAGATTGTTACAGTGTTGTCACATTATGATAGAATTCACAAACTATTGAAGATCAACTTTGGAAGGCCCAACTTGAGAGAAGACAAAAAGGAATTGAAGAAGAATCTTCTCATGCTAGTTTGCAAGTAGTCAAAGAAGGCCTAGTGGCAATTAAATCAAATTATCTATATCTTCTTTTAGATTGTGACTGTCTCCTCAACCTCGCTAAAATATATTCAAATGCATTGAAAGGGAAGGAAGAGGAAGTTGATAAGCTCACTCATGAGCTTCAGGTTTCCACAGATTCCTTGAAGAGCACTTTGATGGCCCTTCAAGAATCAACGATCCAGGTTGACGAGCTTCGCTTGGAGTTAAGTTTGGCTCCATTTTCATCATCCACAATAGTAGTTCAGACATTGATGGCAGACATATCACATGATGAAAATGTTGGCTTATTGTTGTCATTGATGTCAAAAGGGGAAATCATGTAAGGGAGATTGTTGGCATGATGAAAGAGGATCAAAGGTGAGAAAGGACCTGATCTGGTAAAGAGGATCAGAGGTGAGAATGGACTTGATCTAGTAAAGAGGATTAGAGGTGAGAATGGACTTGATCTGGTAAAGGAGAATGTTGGCATTAATGTCAAAAGTGTCATTGATGTCATAGAAGAGATCAAAAGTGAGATGTATTGATCCTAGAGGGAAGATGTTGGCATAATGACAAAAGGTGTCATTGATGTGAATAGGAAAAACAGTGGTGTGCCTAGATGTTGTGGAGATGCAGTGGATTTGGTTCTGGAAGTTTGGTATAGGTTGTTGGTGAAAGAAGCGTGATTCTTCAAATGTTGCAAAATTGCTCAAGTGTTGCATTATTGTCATGCAATATTTACATGAAGTTGCAGAAAGTTCTTCTAGGAGTTTGAAAGAGAAATCATAGTCTAGTTTCGTTGTGGGTTTTTCGAGAGCTTCTCAGAAATATAAGTTATAGGTCCAGAGGTTGAAGGATGAGCTTAGAAATGGTTTATTTATGCTCTCAGACATATTTAGGGTTTATCAGTTAAACCCTAGGTGCTAATAGTCATGGCGCTTAATCAAGATTTCTATTTTGAGGTTGACTATCTATCACATGTTACTAGTTGCTTAAGTCGTGACTTAAGCCTTTGGAGTTGTTTGAGGGACCAACCCCCTTTCCTAGCATTTACTGGCCAGGCAAATATTTGTTGCATTTAATATTTCATAATCTTATGCAAATATTTCCTTTCGACGAGATCAACGGTGTTGGTTGAGGCAGCAAGATCTAACGGCTTCCTGGCTAGCTTGTTGAGTTTGTGGTGGGTCCCGACAAAGCCCCAAGGGATAGCAAGGAATGACAATGATTGAATGTTGAAGACTGACAGTTCTCGCAATGTGCACGATGGGACCTACGGAGGCAACAGATGAAGTTAGTGGAAGGTGATGCCACAGTGACAGGTGGCAATGAATGATTGCATCAAGGCCATAAACAATGGAGTATGATCAAATATTGAGATCAAGAAGATCTAATGGTGCCCGCTAGCCCGTGACACCTATGTTGGGACCCCCTCCATGCCTCGCGTGGGAGCAGGGAATGATGGAGATAAAATGTCATTTTGATCAGATGGAGGATGAAGTCAGTAGTGGGTCCTGAAGATGCAAGTCAGACACGTGGCAAAATATTGCTCTGTTGCATCACATCGTTGTTGTGAAGCAGAACGAAGGAAGCCTTGGGCGATGAGTGATGAATAGTGTAGATTGAATGGCAGTTGATCCAACGGTTATCGCCATGTTCATTCATATTGTTGATGGAGAAACAAAGGCATATATGCATTCAACAATGAGCAATGAACAATGGGAGCTAGTGGAGTGTGATGCAAGCAAAAGACAGGTGGAAAGTTTTGATTGCATCACTAAGGTTCTATGCATTTTGATAATGAAAAATGGAGGCATATGCAAAGCAGTGATATGTGATGGGTATGAATACAAAGGAACCCAAATCTACGGTGCAAGTTTAAAGGTATGTGATTGGACGGTGATAGCTATACCCATTCACATTGCAAAAATGAAAGGCAAAGTCTTAAGTAAAGATGAGATGTGCGAAGACTAGAAGGTGGACAAGATCAAAGGCTCAGATTCAAAGGAGGAAGATCATACGGTGATCGCTAAGTTGCTTCATATCACAAAAATGAACGATGATGCCCTAAGTGAAGTAGCGATACACGATGGCTATGGTTCCAAAGGAAAAGTGATCAACTTTAGCAATTTAAAGGAGATCAATCCAATGGCCATGTTTTAAAGTTGCCAAGATCTATAGAGAGCCAGAGGATTGTGGCACGAAGATAAGAGATCAACGGCCCATATTTGAACGTGAAGGCTTCAAATGGCTAAGCCTGTGTAAACAGGGTTTCGACTAAGTAACCGACATAGAGGGAAGAATTAATTGGTTCAACTGCACCTACAACCAATGTTGGTGAAGATAGTTTGCAAAAAAGATGAAGATCAGAATCAAATCGAATGGACAAAAGAACACATTGAATGCATATTTGATTCTAGAGTTTCATAGAGTCGATCTAGGAAAATTATTTATATCCAAATTAAATGTTGTGAGGCTCGATGTAGAGGATGTGTAAGGTTTCTGGAAACTCTAATAGGTGATCGAGATTAAAAATTGGATCACACAGTCAAGAGAATGCATTTAATGTATTCTAGGTTTAGGGTTTGGCAGGTTGTTTGGTTTTGCAGATTCAACGAATTTGTACAGAGTGAGTGTGTGGCTCGATGCACTAGCAGCTTGCTGGAGATGTCAACAAGGGAAGGAAACCATAACAAAAAGTTGAGGTGATTTGGACAGTGGTGCACATCTCGAGGGAGAGATAGTAGGTCGGTGAAGAAAGAAGATAATCTAATATTGTCTAAGTGTTGTATCTATTGTGAGAGTGAGTAGTTTGCAATAGTAGAGTATAGAATAGTGTTATATCTTGTTGAGTATGCAGCGGAGTTGAGTATGTGTAGCATAGTAGATAGAGAATGCAAATGTAAAGAAGAGTCCTAGACTGTAATACAAAATATCCTCTAGGTGTTTGCACTCAAGGTAAAGAGAGTGTGTAGTGCAGCAAGATAGAACAAAGAATGTTCTAAGTGTAGAAGAGAGTAAAGTGTAGAGGAGAGAGAGAGTGTAGAGCAAAGGGGATGTGTTGTTGAGATTGCAACATTAGCAGCAGAGAACAAGTTGCAGAAAGTGCAACAATGTACTATGTAGTTGCAACATTGAATTGTGTTCATTAGAACAAATTGTATTTGTCATTGTAAATCTGATTGGTTAGTGCCATCAGATAACTGATTTAGTGCTTAGTGTAGGGGATTGGTGTCTCCTTGGAGTTGGTGCTTCCTTGGGTTGGTGCCCTAAAATATTGTAGCAGAAGTTTTATTTGTGGTGTTGGATTTGAACAGTAGACTCAAGCAACATTTGTCACTGTGGTTTTTCCCATCTTGGGTTTTCCACGTATATTTGGTGTTATGGGTCTTTGTTTGAATGTGTGTTTGTCTCTTTATGTGTTTAGTTAATCTGCACATTAAGGATTTAATGAATTAATTTGTATAAAGAGTTTAAGGAGTTAGTCTGCACAAAAGGTTATTAGAGCCAAGTTTTAAGATCTACTGATTCACCCCCCCTCTTAGTAGATTGTTGTGTTCCAACAATTGGTATCAAAGCCCTAGGTTCCCTAGGAGAAGCTTAATCAGCTTAAGTAGATCTTAGATAAGTGAACACAATGGTTAATTAAGAAGGCTCATCTGCAGAAGAAGTGCCTCTCTTTGGTGGATCAGACTATAAGTCCTAGAGAAATAAAATGAAAGCATATATGAAATATTTAGGGTCTGATGTGTGGATGTTAGTTGAGAAGGGATACAAGGTTCTTGCTACACCTCCAACTACTGAGGTTGGAAAGAAGGCGTTTCAAGATGATGCTAAAGCAAGGTATGCCATTATGATCAGATTGTCTAGATCTGTGCTTGACGAAGTCATACATTATGAAACTGCACATGAAACATGGAATGAGTGAAGGAGTATGTATGAAGGTGATGACAGCAAGGTGCAAACGTGTGGAGGCTAGTATGAAAATCTGAAGACAAGTGTGGATGAGAAAATTGCAAACACATCCATGAGAGATGTAACTAGAAGGGAAGAGGAAGAAGCATCTACATCTGGATGTGAGAAGGCAAAAGGGAAGTTGATTTCATCAAAAGACTAAGGAGAGGCTCAGAAAATGTAGAGGTAAAACTGCTTATCTTGCTTCTAAATGCATTTATGATGAAAGGTATAACTCTAAGCTAGAAAATAGTAGTAAAGAGGAAAATAAGAAGGAATTGCACACAAAAGGTAAAAATAGGTTATTAGATGTTTTTGGAAGTTCAGATGATGAACATGAAAGTACCTGTGATATTGAGGGGAATGAATCCCCCATCCATGAATTTTGGTACAACATTTGATGAAGAGGAAGAAGTGGACGTAGAAGGTAAACTCAGCTATGCTCAAGATGAGATCAAAAGGTTGAGGAAAGAGAATGAAGAACAAAAGTTGCATGCACAAAAGGAGATTGATAAGTTGATCAAATGTCTTGAAGAATCTAATTAGATGGTGATCAGCTTGAAGATGTAGGTGGAAGAAGCAAGGAGAGCAGAAGATGTAGTCAAGTCCGAACTACAATCTAAATCTAATGAGTGCATGAAGTTAGAGGCATAAATAGTAGCCTTGAGAAAAGATTTAGAAAATGAAAAAGAGCATATTGATAAAGGCCTAAAGTTGAAGGGTGGCTCAAAAATACTTGATGAACAAATTAGTTCACAAAATCCATCAAAACCTAAAGAAAACTTTGGCCTTGGTTTTGAGAAAAGAAAGAGTGCCTCTATCAGTGCTTCCACAAAGTTATATGATGGATTTAGAGCAAAAGGAAGAGGTTGCAAAGAAGAAATGAAGCCCGTTGTTGATAAGAGTAGAGTTGAAGAAGAAAAGAGACCTGTTGCAAACAGGAAGAACAACCATTGAGTTCTTGATTTTCAGAAGAAGATGACCACTGTAGATAAGGTGGAGAAATCAGTCCCTGTGAAACTAAAGAAGCAACATACAAAGGGAGCTGAAGTAGAAAGATTCTCAAGGATGAGATATATGAAGAAGACAAAGCAAAAAAGACCACTTCATCCTGCTCAAAGAAATGCTATGACCAGGTACTCATGTTTTTATGGTTACTATTATAGCTGTAATCAGTTTGGTCATAGGGCTAGAGAGTGTAGAGCTACACCTAGGAGTACAAAATGTGTGAATAGAAATTCATTTTCTCTTGTAGTAATTATGAATGTAATGTGCTTTAATAGTAATAATTTTGGTCACGTAGATAAGAGTTGTAGATTAAACTCTGTAAGACCAATAGCACATTATGGAAGAAAGAATGTGTCTCCTAGACTGAACAAAAGTTCACATGTTGTAGATAAGAAGGCCAACAAGACAAAAAAGAAGCCCAAGAAGGTGTGGAGATTGAAAGATCAGCAAGAAGCACCAAATGTGGTTGCTTCTACCTCACATCATTAAGTCCTAGTGATAGGGCATGAGTCCAGGGGGAGCTTAATTGATACCTTATTCATCCCTGGAAGTGAAAAGAAGATCAAGTCAGGTAAAATAAGTTTTACAAATTTCTAACGACTTGATGGTTGCAAATTAATGGTTATGTTTCTTTCTCTTTGAAATGCTTGTTAAAGGGGAGAATAATTATAGCTGAAGGAGATGGTAGTTGTGTAAGTGCTCTATTAATAGAAATGCTCCTTGACAACAAGGAGAGGAGATATGCTTGAGGGGGAGGTATTTTGTAAATGCACTCATAGTTATTTTTGTTTAAATTAGTATTGAGTTGTTCCAATTGGTATCAGACTATTGTGGATTTGTTCATAACAATCTAGTTGGTACAAAGTCCAAAGAGAGGTAAATGCTCAAGCATGCAAGAAGTGAGAATGAAGCAAGGTCTAAGGGGGAGCTGCTATTGGTATCAAATGAATGTCATATTGGATACAATTTAGTTCAAATGTTAATTGGTATTAGGGCATGATATCATTAATTGGTGTCAAGAATATGATTCAATTGGTATAGAGCACAAATTAGAATATTTACAATTGGTATTATACTTGGCTGGTTTAGAGTATGTAATGGTCATTTAACTTGCATTAGATATTGTTAATTGGTACAGAGTGGTTGAAGCATATGGTTTTGTCATTGCAGTAAAAAGGTTGAGTGCAACAATTGGTATGGGAGCATAAATTGTATTCAATTGGTATTAGTTGAAGGAGCAAAGTCCCTTTTCCATTGCTAATAAGTGAAGTTTGCAACAACATGGTGACCTGAGACAAGATGCTCAGGTGTGTGACGCTTTGCCATTGATGTCAAAGGGGGAGAAAGTTGAGCAAATGCTCAAAGGAGGAGAATGAGAAAAGTATGCAATTTCTCATAAGTGTGAGCAAAGGATA